>CM030834.1:16305218-16397718 GCA_018105865.1 Metaphire vulgaris
CAAACTAAAGACGGACGATCGAACAAGAAACGGGTTTTTATTATGACCGCGCGTTATTTCTCTTGTCTAAATAGACGGACATTATTCAAAGCACGAATCAATAGACAGATTGATTGGACCGTTTCTATGACAACCGATTGATTGACAAGTTCGCAGATTGACCGACCAAAACGAACGGTATCCCAATTTGATCAGATGACCGACGGATCTGACTATGATGTTGAGGTTTGATGGACAGTTTCCTAGTTTCTCTTCCACTCCGACTGGCAGGATTAACTGCATCGACTGGCCGGCAGATAGACTTATCGATTCGCTGACAGTCTGACTGACAACGTCTCCGATTATCAGACTTACTTACTGAGCAACGCAGCCTCTGATTAATTGCATTCCATCTTGCCGTGAAGACAGCGTTCAAGACTACACATAACAGTTGACGAATTTTGAGATGTTGCTTTATTTTAAAAAACAGTGGACGACGATGGCAGACAGTCATCAATAAACGATAAGCTTATCTCTGTGCCAACTTCCATTGGCGAAGCCACCGGAGGGGCCACAATCCCCTATTCTGGTTGGTAGCGGTTCAGGGTTATTTCTAGGATTATCAATTTGGAGGTGTCGGTATATTTTGGGAGTCCCTGCCGAAAAAGTCTGACAAGCAAAAAAGGTAATCCCAAGCTCGGATTGAGGGGTGTTGGGAAGGGCGTCGGTCTCAGATTGGGGGGGGGGGGTGTTGGAAGGTGTTAGGGGGAGGGGTGTGAAAATATCCCTGCCCTGGACCGGTCGCGGGATTTGTGCAAAACCGTCGAGTAGTTTGGAGGCGGGGTAGGTAGGTAGGTAGGTAGGTAGGTAGGTAGTATAATGTCGAGGAGAATCTACAAAAGAAGCTGAAAGCGCTTCATTTTGCACGACTACGTGCTTTTATTTGCTCGTCTACAGTTTTTCACCCGAAAATGTCGACGTGCCCCTTGTTCCGAAATCCTGTCTGCGCCACTGCCAACTTCTAACACGTGATCACCTTGATTCAATTCCATTTTTCGTACCTTGAAATCACCGATAGAGAAAACGCGTCGTTTACTACCGGTGCGTTATTTTGGTCGCTAAGGCATCGCCCTTCGTAAAGTTAGTATAAAGTTCCTAAAGCAGTGGCGTATACAGGACTTAGGATTAGAGGCGATACGGGTGCTCGTGTGAAGAGCATAACTTCGCACGTTAGGCAACGAAATAAAAGAGCAGAAATATTTATGAGAAATGTAGGCTACTGCTTGAGAAAATCTTCGCAAAAAACTATTCTCTAACTATCTACTATACGAGGATATGGCGGATCACTATTGGTTCTAAGCAGCTTGTTAAAATTAACGACGATTAGTTATTCCAGTCGAAATTAATTGGCGAACACGTTTTCCATTAAACGAAAAAAGGAAAACTTCAATTCTCGCCGCAACGATTTCCGCAGTCGATATCTTTTTTTATAAAATAAAATTGCTTTTATTCGTCCCACGGTTATTTCTGTCCCACTGGTACGATGTATCATCACCTATTATAAGGCTTCGTTCACCCCATCTCTATTTCTATACGTAATTACTTTTTTGCACAACATTAATTTACGAATACGCGTTATTAAAAGCTTTCTTTCATCGAATGACAGTAAATTGACCGTAAATTTCCCCCCATCGTGAGCAATGTCTTTGTAATCGATATTCATATGCGTGTGATCGATAGCTAGTCAATCTGCGGTGGGACATACATGTAAGCCCTACGCACGGAAGAGGCAAGTATTGCTGTCTAACGCAGTTGACTGTATCAGCTCTCCGCGTAATTTTCTCTCCTGTGAAAGCAAACCTGCTCAAAAACGTTTATCAAGTAAACGCGATGAAGTGACGCGTTACTTACTTACTTAGCACTCACTCAGCAAAACAACGGTTGCTTTAAGACTGTATAGTTCTTTACCGGGGGCATTCGTACCCCTTTGGGCACTTGAAGAAGATACGCAGAATGATCAGGAAATAAAGTCTATTTTAAAAACTTTACTACAGTTTACACTGTACAAGCAGGGCCGGATTAAGGTCCGAGTGGGCCTGGGGCTGAGAAGTAAAAAAAGTTCGTCGGGCTTCCATAATTTGAAAATCGCCCCTTGTAAAATTTCCCGCCTTCACTAAAAATCTTTGACATGCAAAAAAAGCCTCGCTTGAAAAACGGTGGGCCTATTTTTTATGGTGGGCCTGAGGCTTCAACCCCCTCAGCCCCCGCCTTAATATGGCCATGTGTACAAGCACTGCAGATTTTTTTTACTAAATTAGAAATTCTAAAGAAAAAGCCTGTTTTCTGGCATGTATGCAATCTGTGACAGATGTTTGTTGCAATATATATATATATATATATATATATATATATATATATATATATATATATATATATATATATATATATATATATATATATTCAAAATATTGCAGGTATAAACTTTTGTCCTAGGATAAGGTAAACTGGTAGACGGTAGCAGTGGCGGCTCCATAGGGGCCCCGGGGGGCTCGTGCCCCTATTGAGTACCTGCCCCCCAGTGGCCATCCAGCGGGTACCCTATACTTAATAATACATACCTAGCAACAAATGGTTGGCCCCCATGATTAGAAGTTGCCACCCCAAAGGCCCCCCACTTGCCAAATCCTGGAGCCGCCACTGGAGGGTATGGGTACTTCGCTCTCTTATACTGTACTTGTTTCGGGGGTACATAATCAAAAAAGGTTAAGAACCGCTGATTTAAGAATAGCAGCATTTTCATCACGCCGTCGCAGAGAGTTCTTCTTAGTTTCGCCAGTTCCTCTGGCGAACGGAAACGAGAAGAAAAAGACAAATGCGCGGAGTAACAGATGGATTGGCGATTCGAGCAGATAGCTTTAATTTCGGTTTCCCAGACGAATAGGAAGCAAAAACAGACGAATGCAAAGCTACCGCAGTGGTTTCACACATGTTGACCTAGCCTCCTAAATCACTTTAAGTCACGTTATTATTAAAACTATTGAATATTCTAAAAGATAATAACGTGATTTAAAGTGGTTCAGTAGCGTAGGTTGCTTAGTCATGCAGCAACACAGAGCACTACCGTTGCTCATTCGTAGAAGAGAATAATTGGCATCTTCTGATGAGAAAGATAAGACCGACGTATTGCTTTGAATGCTTTCGTAAACAAACTATAACAGCCAGCCGCCTCCTAATAGTTCGTCCTGACTTTCAGTTCCAACGGAACAGACCTGTATTTATACTGCAAGTGAAAGCATTAAACAGCCAACATTTTAAAAAAGCACAAAAGCAAAACAAGTAAAATAGCGTGCATTTGAAACATAGTGGTACTCACACAGAGCTGACCCTAATAAACCGCTTCAAATCTTTTTCTTTTTCTTCTTCTTCTTCCTATTATTATTATTATTATTATTATTATTATTATTATTATTATTATTATTATTATTATTATTATTATTATTATTATTGTAGCGCCTGCAGAAGTAATACGGCGATGACTATTCATACTTAGGAGGCCAATCTAATGTTATAGACTTTAGATGAACCTGTTCTCCTCTTAGCTAGAACGTCAAGGAAGATTATGACATTTTGCAAAGAATCATGAGCTACATAAATTCGTTTCGACAAGTTCGACAACAGATATTGAGGGGAGACTTTATGTAAAGAGTGTATTGTTGTCTTAAGAAATAAGAAATTATAAAGTCAGAGGGTCTGAGAGACTGTACACTGAGACAGAGACAGAGACAGAAACAGAGAGAGAGAGAGAGAGAGAGAGAGAGAGAGAGAGAGAGAGAGAGAGACATGATTACAGATATAGGACAAGGATAGTCACCGCAATCTACCGCCTACTTGACTTGACAGTTGATAATCGCCTGACCGTAGTCAAGCTTTCTAGCACGATTTGGTTCAAGCCAAGCTTAGCAACAAGGTCTGTCATGTTCATGGAAACTGATTCGATTAAACCAGGCCCAGATTACGTGACACATTCTTCCTTCGTAAACACAAATAAGAAATAAACTGTGGGCAAAAATTTGATTAATACTACTACCCTGGGTCCCTAAAGTAGTGACGACCTTTTTTTGCTTGTCTGTCATTTCAGGAGACAGTTAAAACTAATACAGTCGTGTATCTTGTTGACGGTCTAACCGTAGGTCTAACTGCGGGGCCTCCCGGGTCCCTAGCAGATCGCCTGGGCATTTGCCTCTGCCTCCTCTCGGCGGGCCTGGCTGGCTAGAGCATTGCCATCGTTGTCACATCTCTGCCAGATTTTGCTTCAAAAGATTTTAGAGACATCAACTAGACTTCTGTAGGCTAAGGTGCAAGGGTGTTGTCTCTGATTGTACCAGCATAAAGGCCAACAGTGTTGGGTTGTAATGGTTGTTTTTGTACGCGCTGGAAAAGGTTTACTTTTAATATTTATACTTAAAAGTTGCTGACGTGCATACTGTCATTCTTAAATTCGCAATTTGATCTCGGTGCTTTGTGCAGTTCTAAATTCTGCTTCATTTTGGTCGATGAAAAAGGTGATGCGTGATTCGACTGAACCTGGATCGAGAAAGGTTTTTAGAAATCAGTAAAGAACACGCAACAGGCGTCTACGGGAAAACCTGGAGAAAATTGATCGATTGTTAAATATTAAAAATTCTTACATTTTGAGATTTAAAGGCACAAGCGAATTTGCGCAAACAAGGATTGGAGACAAAAGCTTCGTACTCTGTCACAAAGTCATATGCGTCGGTCTCTTTCTCTATGACGTCTGAGATCTGCATCTGTCTGCCTGTCTGTCTGTGTGTGTTTGTCTGTATAGGGTCATTGCCATTTTGAGTGTCATCATCATCATATTGAAGCAGGATAAGCAAACAAAACGCTAGAGCACTAAAGTGATTTCTTCTATTATAATCGGGTCATTATTTGTTCAAGCATTAGTTGTTGGTCCACTAATTGCACAGATCAAAGACATACGCCTGACGACTGCTATCGATCGGCAAAAACTGTCATCATATACACTCGTCGATTTGAATATCTTCGTCGTATCAGATATTAATTCTAAATTTCTGGGCCTGCGTATCCATCACGCATTCTGCGTTCTGAGCTGACTTCTTGCAGCGCAGGAACGTGTCGTGAAAAAGCAAACAGACATAGGCTTTAGGAGGCGATTGCTTCATTCATATATAATTCCCGTTTGAGAAATCAGTTTGAATTTGAGTAGTGTACGTAGCTGAAAGCAAGAGACATTTCGATTGTTCGGTTCAAAGTCTTAATCGGGTTCAATTGCAGTTTGGTGCGTTTTGTGCATAGGCCTAGTCAAGGAGAGGTTCCATGGACAGTGGACCTACCTCTGAAGAAGTCTGAGGTCTGTAAGAAAGCGAGAAAAAATTAATTACAAAGACGACGATCGCCATCACTCGAAATTGGTAAATCAAGGTTGTTTAGACTTAACTTAGCGTGATTTATAGTGTCTTAAGAGGCATTACTGCCTATGTGAAAGCCACTAGGGGCGCTAACGGGGCTTGAACCCGCTCCGTCAGCCTACCGTAACCCACTCTACGATCTCTACCCTCATTAAAATTTCTATTGACGAATAAATCTATGAAAGAAAGTCAAGTCAACTGTTGCGTAAAAAGAAATTTTAATGTTTAAAACGTTTTCTAGAGCATTAACTGACTCTTTTGCACTGCGTCTGCTATTTATTATCTTACAATAGAATAGATGTCGAATAGATATTTAAGTATTCATTTTGAAAAGTCTGGTAAACGAATTTTGGCTCATTACTTGGTGTGCCTGAAATTTGATGAATTTGACAAGAACGCCGTTTCTGTTTCTTGTATCCGAAACCGGTTTTACCAGCTGAGGCATCAAGTTGATTTTTGCGAAGTGCCATCTACTTTAAGCATTGTGTTCATGCTGGAACTGAGCATTCAATTTGCGGATATTGTTATTGTCTATTTCATTTTATCGTGAACAATCATTTTAAAACTCCATGTCATTGCCGTTGTCACTAATTCTATCATCATCATCATCATCATCATCATCATCATCATCATCATCATCATCATCATCATCATCATCATCATCATCATCATCATCATCATCATCATCATCATCATCATCATCATCAGCAGCATCATCATCATCAACATCAACATCAACATCAACATGATCATCATTATTGTCACTGTCATCGATCAACCTCATCTACTATGATACTAATGATGATGATAATAATAATAATAATAATAATAATAATAATAATAATAATAATAATAATAATAATAATAATAATAATAATAATAATAATAATAATAATAATAATAATAATAATAATAATAATAATAATAATAATAATAATAATAATAATAATAATAATAATAATCGGCATCATCATCAGATCCTAATCATCACATAATCATTGTGACGATTTTATTTGATTGACTGTACATAAATTTAGACCAGTTCTTATCTTCCTCTTGCAGGATCACAGAAATATGAGGTAGCTGACACGGAATTGAACTAAATAGATAAGTTTACCACTTAGAGTGGAGGTTATTGCGTGATAGCCTTCACTGACTGAAGATTAGTAAACTTATGCAGGTTCTATGCTTGAATATATGTTTAAACATGCCTCTGCAGACGAGGTTACCTTTCACGATCTACAGTTTGTTTTCCCAGTCAGACTGAATTAACTAGACCAATGAACCGCTGTGAACTACTGATAGCATTGACGGTTGACCTATGCGACGATTAGAGACCCGTTCAATTCAGAGACTTGACGAAGGTAACTCAGATCAGGGCTTGACCAAATGACACGAACGCTCACCCTTATCTATTAGGGCTCGTTAATCTGTAAGCTATCATGCATTGCATTACTGAGATAGATATAGGCATGAAAATCATTATTAACAATGCATTATTACAGACCTATTAAACTTATCGCCGAGTCAGCGAAGAGTGACGAAATGATTCTAATAGAGTATTTTATTTGTATGTACTGTATATAGGCTACTATGCACGTATACTGGAGTATTTATATAGCGCCGTAAGCATAGCATAACCAAAGACAAGGGCGCTTGTCAATATCAGAGTATTTTATTTATACCTAGAAATGTCTATAAATTATGTCACCGTAACAGTTGTTGCTATTATACTTTTAACAGAGCCATTGTGGCGCAAGCAGGACGAGTCTAATCGGGCGTGGGTTTGTCTTATCGGTGATTTGCGATTGGAGAGATGGCTTCGTCTGTTGCGTCGTGCGACAGAATCCTTCCGACCAACGTGTCCAACTCCGTCAATTTTCGCCAACATTTTCGCTCAAAGGAAGTACAAATGGACAGCCAAACAGTCACGAAGTGGTCAGAGTCGAAGCGATTCATGACATACCTTCACGAGACAGAGTCGGATATAGAAAAATCGGATTTAAGTGATCACAATCGAAATTCTGAAGGCCTGTCTATTAATGGCAGAAATCGAAATATCTATCAGAATTCGCGTTCCTTCAGATCTTTCTTCAATGAATCAGGCATCAAGAGTGGTAAATGTTGCGTCGACGAAGACCAGATAACTTCGCCCTCTCGAGTCTCTGTAACGCAGACAAGTAAAGACAATCCCGAGATTCGATGCTCCTCCATAAAAAATCAAATGAAGCCGAGTCCAGAGAAAGCAAGAGAACGAACCTCTGGAGATGTCTTAGAATATCAGAAATTTGACGGAATGGCCGAACAACCCCTTCGCTGTAATAAGAGAATTTCGAAATTGTCAACATATGAAAGAAAACCAAACTTCGATCATGCGCTCATGCAACCGCAAAATATCGAAAGAAATCCGATTAAAAGTGAGGAGAATACACTGGAGAGCAACAAGAATGAATGGTGTATTGGAAAATGCGAAGGTATAGACAGTTGTTGTATTTGCTCCTTAAAACAAATCGGAAAGAAGAAAGTCACAAATGCCGATGAAACTATTGTAATAGAAACCGTAAAACCAAAAGAGAGAGACGCCGTAAACCAAGAGGACAAAAGTAAACCCGGAATGAAAAGAGTCTGTCGTGTAGTGTCTCTTAAAGATACAGAATTTCTGCACAGAATAAGACAAATGCCTCGTATTTTTGACGAAAAGTTGAACACTCACGAATCGTCGGTTTCAATGGAAGCGAACAACGCAGAATCTGTGAGAGAAGCGACAAATGATCACAACGAAGAGAAGAAAGTTCAAATTGAATCAACTCTCGCAACACCAAACGAGTTGTCTTTAACGACACATTTCGGCAACAGGAAACCGTTCTTGAGCGAGAACGCTCAAAACGCAACGCGAACCAATCTAGAAAATCGAGTGACGGTCGAAGTCAAAATACGCGTTCAGCCGCAGAACACCTCGACGCTATCGGTTGTCACAGAGAGAAACAGAGGAACCGGAGATCACAGACGCGAGACCGCGAGAGAATCAAACACAATCGGTACGGTATTTGATTTAATCGAAGCGACAAGACACCTGTGCGATCAAAATTCACCAACCAGCAAAGAGATACAAGCAGCGAATACACATGAAGTCAATTGGAACAAGATAGCGACCATTCCAAAAGAGCGACAGACCAGCATGAAAGTCTCAACAGACAATGGCGAGTCAAAGCTAATTTCGCTGAATGTAGATATGCAATCGAGACAAGATGTCGCCGTAACAAATCGTGATAGTTTTCTGGGGAAAATATCGGGCGACGATGACACTGAGGCTGACGATTCATCTCATTCCAGAGATCCAATAGTTCTTTCGCAACTGACAGATAAAACGTCACTGCCTGGTTTCAACGTTGACGAAATATTATCATCAGGCGCTAACGCTGGAGAGGAGAATATTCGAAATTCCACAGACTCTCGTGCTGCAATTGAAGATGTTGAACGTACGAAGTCAGAGTTTCAACTTGACGTGAATCGGAAGCCAACTGAACTTCGGACCAGAAGAAGGGCAGTGACAATTGCAGGAATTAACCCGGAACTCAAGTGATATCATGGAGAATTATAATTATAAAACGCCCGAAGGCTTCCTTATTGAGGAAAGCAAGAAAAATGACGCAACAAAGTCAGAGGAAAATCTAGGAAGCTTCAGAAATACGAATGAGAATCATACTAATGCAGATACTGAACCAAGAGATCAAACGTCCCTCGTGAGGAGCATCTCACTACACCAGTCTAGCAGTGCATACGGCTTGCAACCAAGACTCTGGAAGCTTCCGTCATTTCGATCGTATTCGAACAACAAAATGATTTTTACTAAAGATCGAGGTCTCCTACAACAACTTTCCGTCGAAGTCAAAGATATTCTAATGGCCGATGCACGTCGAAGAAGATTCAGCTCAAACGAAAAAATTCCGAAAATGACAGAAAAGGCCAACGACGACGATCAGCAGCAACAACAACAACATCATCGTCACACTGACGCTAATTGCGAAGATCGAACAGAAGACAACCTGAGTCAACAGAACCAAGTCAATTCAACATTCAACGATGCGACAGAATTTCAAGGCGTTCAACCGGATAGATCGAAACCAGAAGAAACTGCCGATTTAGACGTTACGATGATGCCTCCAAAGTTTCACTACAACGCAGCTACCGACGTCAACTTTCCAACCAGCGACGAGTCGATAACTATTATTCAAGACTGCGGCTCAAATCTAACCAAATCTGAGCTTGCGTCCAAACCAGGACCTTCAGATGTCGCATTTCAAGAGACGGGCAAAATAACTAGACCAAAGCCTTGTGAAAACCATACAAACGAGAAAGATGGACGGAACGCATTAGGCGCTCTGTCGGGCGATCTGCTGCTTACTAAGGCGTTGGAAAGTATGTTGATGATCGCAGCGAGCGAAGAATACTTGAAGCTGGTGGATTTGACGGAGAGAGTAGAGCGCGCGTCCGTCCTCCGGAGACAACGGAAAGATGGAAGAAGTTTCCAGCCTCGTCGTTCGCTTCACGAAAAAAAGCGTCTCCCATCGAATGAAAAGCTTCGAAATGATCCACTAGCAGAATCCAGCGACAGATCCTATGGGTTCGCACAAAAAGTGGACGACTATGAGAATAAAGATGAGGAAATGTCAACAAGTTTTAGCGAAATATGGAATAATAATTAATGGACTTATTTTTGGAATCCAGAACAGCGCTGCGAAAAACCGAGTAGGCCTATAATGAGTTATCTTAACTGCTCCTAAGTCACATTAAATGACGATATTCGAGAATTTCAAGCAGAAAAGACTCGAATTATAAATTTCTGTCGCAAGTAAATGTCAAAAAATTATTTGACGCTTTTTTATAACTAAGTAGCAGATTTAGCGAACTTAACAATTACATTTCGTGCAAGTAGGCCCTACACAGAAGACTGTTGCATTGATTACTTAAATTACATGGCTTAAATTGATTACATTATTATAAAAAACTTTTACAGTCTCTCATGCATTGTAAATAATATTAAATAATATGAGAGTTGAAATATATTGTTTTGTCATTAAATGTCCTGGTCAAATGAAAAATGCAATATGAAATTATCTCTCAACTCGACATAGACTTTACCCAAACACACCGATGTTCATATTAAAACATTGGGGGAAGCAGCATTAGAATTGGTGCTCTAGAAGTTAATAAATATTAATAATAATAACACACCACCAAGCACTGAACTTGTGCGCAAGTAATTGTACTTCCATTGTAAGAAGTTTGGTTACCCTAGGCATTTTGAAAAGGGGACCCTAAGCATTAAAAAAAGTAATGACGACTTTTTTTAAAGATCTAAAACGTTTTTTCTTTTAGACACCCTAAAACGTCGGAGACTTCTTTCGGGCATCAGAAAAAATCGAAAATAATCGTTAATTCAAAACGAAACACCGGAAAAATTTTCTCGCTATCTGTCGGGGCCCCCTGTTTCTCGGGGCCATAGGCACGTGCCTTCATTGCCTATGCCTTAACACGACCCTGTTTGTAGACAAATACCATCGGATGTGTGTGTGCGTGTGTGCGTGTGTGTGTGTGTTCAACTGTACACATGCAGTCAAGTGGTCCAAAACAGTGGGAGTCGGACTACTTCTACCCCCAACATTTTCGACCTCCAGTGGGGATCGGGATCAACTAGTCGGGGTTATGCATAAAGCCCCCGACAAATCAAACTCTGATACAATCGTATAATTATTATGCCGCCTTGACGGCTGTTGTTTTTTTATTTAAATACAGATTGCAATAGGTCTAAACATGAAGACCCAGTAAAGATGATGACCTGATGTCACTTGAATAGTGAAACTAAATGTCATAGTCTCTAATGAAATTCAAAATATCAATTCATAATTATTAGGCCTAGCAGTCGAAATATTCCGAAAAATAAATATTTGTCGCAGCATTTGACTTTCCGTGGCGGCTGATGTTCATAATAATGTCTGTCTTGTTGCTGGCGAAACTCAAATGACGAAATTCGGATCATCCTCGTGCAGTCTTCGAAGAACAGGCGACCAAAATTCGAATTGTAGAAACGAGAAGCACGACTGCACTCATCGAGACTGCAATGATCGCCCCGACAGACACTGCGTGAAGTGAAGACCAAAAACAAAACACAACCAGCATCAGACAGGCTTTCGGGTAGAAAGCGCATTTTAAAAGTAGATCTACAACGAAAGCGCCTTTTTAAAATAGATCTAGATTCTAGAACGAGATCCAGCACTCGTAATGTCCGCATGTCGCCCGTTTGATTCACACAAGCTATCCGTGCCTCGTGACAACTATGTCACGAGGTAGGGATTTTGCTCGATATACAAGTTTTAATAAAACGGTAATTTATTGAGATTAATTATTCAATTACAGTGTTTGTCGCAAGCATGTAAGCTGTAAAAAGTTGTATATGAAGCGTCTAATATCGTGCCCTCTGTTCTTCTCTTCGGAGCGAAAACTTGGACTCTGACAACATCTGACCTGTATAGAGACTTTCCACACGAAATCCTTCCGATGCATCCTGGGAATTTGCTGGTACAAGTATATATAGGCCTATATATATATATATATATATATATATACAGATATATATATATATATCCACCAAAATCGTCGTCTCCCGCTCAGGACTACCATCCTTAGTGGAGACAATATCCGATCGTGGTCTGTCTATGTCTGACCGCATCACCCGTTCTGGCGATAACGCTTCCGCAGATATAGGATTATTCTTCATTACCACACATACCTTTTCCGTGACTCAACATGGAGACGCACCCGTGGTCCACCTCGAAAAAGATGGACGGATCCCAACTTCGACACGCCACGGGGAACGCTCTGCTAGCCCCCGAAAACAAGCCGTCTTGCGAGGAGGACATGGTTGTAATGCAACGCTGCGACCCTCGCTTACTACACTATATATGCGCAACAGATGGTGACGATGAGTTTATATATAATACGCTGCGATAGCTGTATAGTGTTTATTCTTCAGCGTTCAATCGAATGACAACGCACAGTAGCTATTACTGAATCTTAATGTTCGGTTTAGTTCAGCGTAAGCATATTTAATGGGGGGCGCCGACGTAAACTCACGACTGTAATAATTTATTCGATTCTGAGCAGAGGTTGAGTTTAGCGGTTGAGATTTTTTTTTAAATGTCAGTGCTTCTTAATCTTCTGCTGAAGTATTCAAATTCTTACTGGGAAACTGAGCGATGACTCCCCTCTTGCACTGTTCGGTCGTTGTCGATAGAACCGTTGTCGACAACTCTTCAGACAACGACACATCTGCTGTTGCTGTTCTAAAAAATAAAACTAAAAATTATATGAAACACATGTATATATATTATATATATACATGTGTGTGTGTGTGTGTGTGTGTGTGACACAAGGCGGCGCGTTGGTCTAGAGGTTAGCGTACTGGAGGTCAGTCATGCACAATGTCCGGGATTGGAATCTATAGGCTGCTAAATTTCCGTTTATGTCTTTGGGGGGGGGGGGGGGTCACCGAGTCAATTCAGCTGCGGATGATTACATGTGGCAATTACTGTGTGGAAGTCGTCAAAAGGGATGGGGAACAGTTGCAACGGTTCTCGTTCAACCCATGTCACGAAACAGTCAGGGCGCTGACAGTTACGTTCTCATGGGGTCTACGTAGATTGAGCCTACCCTTAAAATTCCTATAAGAATGAAAGTAGTTGGTGTTCTTACGTTTCAGTCTGGCTGCTGGAGTCTTGCTTGGTCAGGGTGGTTCTGTTTTCACGGACTTTTCCAGCGTCTCGTGGGTTCCTGGAGCTGCTGAATAATACGGCACTTCTTTCGTTCATGAAGTTCATGCGCCGTGTTGCATCTTCGGACGCTGTCTTTGCAGTTGTGCCGTCTGAGGTGAGAAGGAACAGAGACATCCTTTTTGCGAATTTACCGTCAACTTGTCGATACTTGGCGATCGTCGACGGTTGTTCGTCTCTGACGTCATTTCCTGTTCTGTCGACCGGTTTCTTTACGAATTCAGTTTTGAATAATGGCCGAACAGTCTTGGTCTCTTCTATAAGGTATTCAGAAATTACGCCTAAAAGACATAAAATATCATGACCGATTCACGGTTTGCATGATTCACTGCTGAATGATTTTCAATAAGAAAAATGAAATTATTTCTCAAATGTTCGTGTAATTCAATATGAAGGTTGGAAGCAACCGTATATTCTGCATAATAATCGTTGTGATCTAATCCATTCCTGATTAAGGGCGACCCATAATTCAGTTATAAATCAAAGATTTTCATCGTTATTCTCAAATAAAGACCTGGCTGTTAACAGGACTCATGCGCAAATTGACGAGTATAAAGTAGAGAATCCGTCTGTGTAAAACGTTTACCATGTGATCATAGGCGGCGATCTGCCACAAAATTTGGGGGTGTCCAATGTCCACTGTCCAGACCTAACCTAACATAAGGTGGTCCATTCCCCCTCATTCTTTTCTAATGACAGTCAGCAAGTGAGTTTTAGTGCATTTTGGACATAAATCACGTCTTTTATTTATAAATTGTGATTTTGTTTTCTATCAAACCTGTTATACAATGGGCCAGATTGACTGAGATTTTTATAGATTAATACACCCGCTGTTCAATAGGTCCTCCGTTGGCTATGTCACTGCGAATTCCCTCCAAACTTGAGGCAACTCTTGTAGATGCTAAAATTGCAACGCTTATGTGGAGGTGTCCTCCAGCAGCTATTGGACACCCCTTGGCTCAAACCTGGGGATGTCCTGATATCCCGAGGCCAGGGTTATTTCTAGGATCATCAATTTGGAGGGTATCGGTAAATTCTGGGGTGCCCAAAAAGTCTGACAAGCAAAAAAAGGTCATCGCATAGCTGAAATTGGGGGAGTGCTGGGGGTGTAGGTCTCAAATTGGGGGAGTGTTGGGGTGTGTTAGGGGGTGTAAAAATATCTCTGCCCGAGACCCCCATGATCGCAGCTATGCTTGTGATGTTGTACTTACCAAATGAAATAACTTATTCGACACCTCATAATAATAATAATAATAATAATAATAATAACAATAATAATAATAATAATAATAATAAAATAAGTAACATTATTAGTTTACTATTATTATTAGAATGCACTCTATAGCACCATTTCTAATACCCTGAGGATTCAATCGATGGTACTTCAAATGTGAACTGCAAAAGATCAGGTCGAAGATTATGGAGGAAAAGCTATCTGAAAGAGATAAGTTTTGTGTCTAAATTTGAAAGTGCTCAGTTCCTTGAAAGATCTGACAAGCAGACAGAAGAAGAGAGTTTCTAAATCTTGGACCTGCCACAGAAAAAAGGCTCATTTTATAATAATTATGAATTTGGTGCGATATCAGATCCATCAGCACAATGATAGCTGAATCTTAAAACGAATAAGCAATTGTATTATTAGTGAGTATTACCACGAAATGGTTCGCGCATGCATATGCTGTAATAGTTAGTATAAAACTTATAAATTTTATAAGTGCAAATGCATGAGTAGCATTAGGTCTAAGTGCTTCACGAGTGGACGTGATAATCACCGATCGTACCATGCTTACCAGTTAACAGAAAAGAGTGGACAATAATTCCTGCTATGAAACGAACACCCAGAAATTTAAGAAGCATTTCGTTTCGACTTTTATGAGAGGCGTCCGCGTCTGAAATCAATTACGGCTAAAGCATAGCTCCAGCCGCTTCGAAATAGCGTTGGATATTGTATCCAGCATATATAGGCCTAGTATCACTGATCACAGGTCTGCTTCTAAATCATAAACCGAATCTCTTCATCGAAGTCCTTCTCGTTGTTCAGAAAGCGTAAGATTGCCTACTCGTGTCGAAACTGTTCTGAAGCCTTAATTATCCGGTACTTTAACCGAGTAGATAGATATAGGCATATACTGTGTAGTCTATGCGGCGATTGCACTTACAGTATACGACAGTCGTCACTTTGCGTGCATATGAAGCATCATCATTCGACTGCGAATTGAAATGTTTCAGCGGCGTTGTACACTGTAGTTGTGCACAGTTGTACTTGTACACTCAGACAGGAGTCCTTCACTCAGTGTTTATTCTAGCCACCTTGACATTGGGAGGGCGTCGAGTACCTGCCCTTGGTAATGCGACAATGGTATGCATACAAAATGCATTCTAGCTCAACCCCCCCCCATGGAGAAGGAGACCCCAACTTTTATTCTCGGATGAGTCTGGGATGACCTTTTTTCCTTGCCAGAGGTTTTTTGAGACTTTTAAATTTTGTTTGGTTAGTTTTGGGACTTGATAAGGTTTTTTGCTTGTCAGCCTTTATCGGGGAGAGACTTAAAAATTCCGACACCCCAAGATTTTCCCGACACCCCCAATTCAAAATCCTAGAAATAACACTGACTATCAGTTTGCTGGTTTGCTGTACTGGCAAACCGAAGAAGAAACTCTCCAGTATTTCGACTTTCTTCACTGAAATCGATTCGTCTGATGACAAGAAAAACTCGTCTCATACGCGATTCGCGTTCACGACAAACGGACGCAAGCCTATGGCGCATGCGGTTTCGGAGTACTATAAAGGCCTATAGCCAGATGGTACACAGAGCGAAGATGTACCAAACCATCGCGGCCATCAGTACCATCTGGCCGTAGAGTATCTGGTAGCGACTGAGACGTCTATACGGCTGGAATTCTCGGTCGTTTCGTGGCTCATTGACGTCCTGCCATGTTCACGAGGCGGCACAGACTTCGATTTCGGCTCTGCTGCAGTCGAGTCTGTTTGTTGGCTGCTGCTGATGCCTTTGATGCCGATAGAACGCCACAGAGTCGGCTTAAACGGGGTCTTCTTGGTTACGAGTTGTCTATGTAAGACCGTGCATCTAAACAACCATCGAGATAGGAATAGCTGTTCAATCGAGGTTTCTAACAATAATGATTATAAAATATACGACTTTGAACACGTGTTGAACAGCACTAAACCCCAATTTTTGCATCGCGGCAGAATATTAACAGCGCTAATTAAACTCTTTATGAAAACGAAACAGTGACGATACTAAATATTTTTAAAGAAAAAGAAATTTCACCACAAATTAAATCTTGAAGATTTCTATTAGTCTTAACATATTCGTCTATCCATACTTAGCTGAATTCGAATAATAATTATTGTGCACTTTTGCTAAGCTTATAGCACCATTTCTAGAGGCGTTTTGAGCCTTGATTTGAAATTTCGTTGCAAGGTAATATATTACAGAAGGAGAGAATTCCAAAGCCTTTACCCTGCCACAGAAAACGCCATCTTGTCGGTTTCAGTTCTAGTTATGAGTACATTCGGCAAGAGGAAGAGACCAAAATGCTTGCAATGAAAGCCTATGATGTCGGCCTTCGACAAAAGTTGCTATGGCACATTCGCTGCACTGTTGCGAACATATTAGCATGATTGACCACGCGCAGGTGACAGCAGTACAGGCCTACGACCGTTTCCTATTTGCACGAAACGAATTGATTTAGTTTCGAGCGTCCTTTCGATCTGCGTCGTTAGCGAGTCACGTGGCTACAGACGACGCCGCAACCGCAGACACCGCTTTGGCGCCCCATAGAGTCGGCGCGCTGTCGTCTGCATGCGCTTCGTTTGGCTTCAACCTTTCAACGGCCTCGTTCGTGGTTTCAGACGACAGCGACGCTATTCGCGCCGTATACTCGATATGACGTCCGCATACGCTGAACGAGCTACGCTAATACAGCAAACAGACCGCCCAAAACCACCGCCGCCGCCGCCGCCGCCATCTCGCCGACGCCTTTCGAAGCCTTAATTGTCGTCGGTCGTCAGAGGTCGTTGAGTCTCAGCGGGCGATGACGCGTTGAGTCCGGGAGAGAGAAACCGGTCCTTCCGCGACCCGGCGCCGCGTCGGAAACTTCGGGACTTCTTCTTCCGTCCGGAGTGTTTCCCCCATTTTCCCGTTGTTCTATACGCGTAAGATGGAATTATTAACTGCGCGCTATCGTTGAACCGGAACGTCTGCAGGTCTCTGCACGATCGGCCGCGAATTGTTCGTTCTGAGACGGGAAGTGAGCGTACAGAACACGAACGCCCCACCGAATGAAGATGCTCGAGGAGTCGTCTTCGCATCCTCCTCTTCCTCCGCCTCCTCCTCCGAGGGCCACTCTCGAGGTCCTCGGACAGCCGAGAAGCAGCGTTTCCAGTCGCCGACCGAGTCGAGACGAAGCGTTCCCAGGTGGAGGTCTCTCGTCCCTCTCTGAGGTCGGGACAAGGGAGGGGGCGGCGGTGGATGGGAGGGCCCCTCTCGGCAGGATGACGTCATCTTACTCGCTGAAATCCACCTGGAAGCTCAAATACCAAGACTTTCTCCCGGAGAAAGGAAGCGCCATTTCCGACAAAGGAGAGTCTTTCAGGTACGGAGACATTATATATTGAAGTACTCGAGATAGAAAGTACGCGCAGGAGTTTAATTACAGTAGAACTTTGTTATAACGTATTTAACGGGTCTGCAAAATTGAGCGCGTTATATCCGAGGTACGTTACAGTATATCCAATACCATCCAAAACAGTAGTGCGTCACAAGGGTACGTATACATTGCGGTACGTTATAACTTACCGCAAAAACGAGGATAATGTACTAGGTGTCAAGACCCAATTGATCAAAAGCCAGAAAGAGAACAAGACCTTGAACAAGACTTTGAAGTTCAAGACCAAGAGTGGACCAAGACTCAGGTGTCTCAAGACCCGGACCAAGAAGGAGATTTGGGCGTCCAAAACCAAGAGCGAGAACGAGACTTTCAAAACCGAGTCTCGCGACGTCTCGAGACCGCGACTCCAGTCTCGAGAACCACAATCCTGGTTAGAACCGAGTCCGTTAGAACCAAGTACTACTTTATAATAATAATAATAATAATAATAATAATAATAATAATAATAATAATAATAATAATAATAATAATAATAACGGGAATTTAAGTGGCTTAATAGAATTTCCCATGTGTTGAAGAACACTGTCACTGCTTCTACTTCTATTCCAGCTTCAGTTTGTCCTCTACTTCTGTCATTAGACAAGGTTTGAAAGGTTGGAATTATTTGAGACTTCTATAATTCAGAGCATTTCCCACAAGACAAACACTAGGGTGAAATATAGATGTTTAATTTCAAGAACCCGGTCGCACTTGATCAACATTCGATTTGTTGGATTTGACGAACGTTTTATCCCATCATTCAGTATTCACAGCCTCGGCGTCCTTCGTCGAATGCGTCTTTTACGGTCGATGCATGCCAGCTATAGCTGCGTTAACTATGCTATCGTCACGTGACTGCAAGTGAACAAGTGGTCAATTCTCACGGCTCATCACTGTCATTCGTTGCACACCGAATGGATTGATCCAGAACCAGGACATTTTAATCACGGGACCATAGCTGGATGTACTGCATTCTCCCCCGAACCAAATCGTCTATATGCTGGCGCACGCCGCAGTCCTCGAAAGTTCGCATTTTCGCAATAATGTATAAAATTATACTGAAATCGCCGATATAATGAAGCACATCTCTCCCCCTCCATCTCTCTCTCTCCCTCTCTCTCCCTCTCTCTTTCTCGTGCTGACGAGCTGGAAAGAGGCTCCGGGGCTCCGCTATTCACGGGAAAGTTAATCTCGATGTTTGTTATTCCTGATTCCCTAAAACGGGGTCTTTCCTGTACCGCGTCGAGCTCTCAGAAGCGTTCGCCAATATACGGGACATTCGTCCTCTCTCTTTCTCTCTCTCTCTCTCTCTCTCTCTCTCTCTCTCTCTCTCTCCCGTGCAGCTGTTTTATTCTTTCATCTGCCCAAATCAGAAAAAGGCAATTTATGATATTTGTTTCCACGTGCGCTTATGAATACCGGGTTAATTAATATTTCCCTACACATCTGCAGCCACTATTTCCCAGATGACGTTCGCTACGTTTTCCACTCCCTCACTTTTCCCTCCTGCTGTTCTCTTCCATCTCTCTCTCTCTCTCTCTCTCTCCTATTTTCCTATATTCTCTATCGTTTTTACTCTGTTCCCGCTTGGGCTGGCGTGAAACTAAATCAGTCGCACATAGAAGTGATAAAAATTAAGCCGTCCTCCTGCTCCTCTCCTTCTCCTCCTGCTCCCCTCCTCCTCCACATCCTCCTCCTCTAATCTATCGCATTTATTGCTGCGGTTCTATCCCATAAAATTGGAGAGGAAAAACCGAGAGACAACATTTTCACTATAGTACCCAGACGACGAGGGGTTTCGAGAGGGAGATGGGGAGGGAGGGGGACTGGGTTGAGGGGGAGACGTCCGTCGGGACGCGCGACTCATCCGCTGTCTGTGTCATTGCCCTCGCGTCCGTCTGCCTGTCTGCCTTCATGCATTCGCCAACTTCCGCTTCCGCCTTTCTGTCTCCCGATTCGAATACTGACGCTCGCCGAACGAACGCCTGCATAATTAATTGATTAATTGATTGATTGATTAATTTATTTATTTATCAACATTATTCGCAGTTCCTTTAAACCGTTCTCGACTCAGGCAGTACTCTTGATATGCGTTTCTTCTCTCACACTCACTTTTCTCCTAATTATGGGTACTGAATAATACTATTAGTATAAGAAACACGTAATGAAGCACACGTGTTATGCGTCAACGAGAAAAGACATTTTGTAATCCTAAACAGGGGCGTAGCCATGGATTCGATTTGGGGGGGGGGTTTAAACTTAGTTATATATAATTATATATTATTATGTGTATTATAATATATATAGAGAGGGGGTAAATAGGTGTATATATATGTTACTGTATATATACTGTTTTATATATACTGATTTTTGGAGTGTATATATACCGATTTATCCCCACACCTCCCACCCCCCGTCGCTACGCCTCTGATCCTAAACTGTCGCGGAATCCGTAACTTCCGATGGTGATTAACTGTGAAGATATACAACAAGCTGTGGACATGGCAAAGCGATCAATTAATTATTCGCCTATCCCTGTGAGGAGAGTTCTGGCAGAAGCCTCAAGGATGGCTAACAGCAGTAGCAGCAGCAGCCCTGTTTGATCGGTTCCTGTGGCGCAAGTCATCTTCTGTGGCATTTTATTGATGGTTTGGAGAGAATTCTGCCTGAAAAACAGTCACTGGCCGACTTCAAATGGAGTCCGCGCACGTGGTACCTCGCCGGATTAACTTCAGTCGCATTTGAGAGCCGTTAATTTGGTTCAGTGCCATTGAAGTAGTGACCGTCTACGTGTTTCATGTGTTTCCTGTTGTGTCCATTCAGTGCATACACAGAAGTCAACGACAAAGTCCTGCACTTTTTCTCAATCAAGATCATTAGCGCATAGTATTGCGCTGTTCCACCAAAAGTGTTACTTTCTCGTCGTCGGCAAAATACTGACAAAGCACCGGAAGGGGGACACACGTCTGTCTTGGACGGTGTCACTCTTCTTTTATCGTACTATATCGGGTGCTACCTGGATCAGTGTCTGATTGACTCGTTCTCGTGCAGGCTGTGCCGCCCTCAGAATCGATGCGTGGAGTTCAGTGGAAATGAACACCAATTCGGTGTCACGATCGTTCGGCCACCGAAGCTGGAAAAGTTCTTCCCTGTAGGACTCTGAGTGACACGAAACGTGCCGCTTGAAATCGTCAAACACACAAAGACTTTATTATTGATCCGTCAGCCACAGTCTGAACAATTGTCGATTGTGATATCGGGTGCATCGAAATAATGGAACTATAAAAGTTACTTGATGTGTTACAACGTGATTAAATTCCTTTTGGTTGAAGTTTAATGGGAATTACGTTTAAGCAAGTGCGTACACTGTATTAATCGCTGATAATTAACACAACCAAAGTTCTAACGTTGCAAAATTCCCTGGTCCTTGATTTTCCACTGCAAAGGTTTGAAATGCAGAGAAATAAATTTTGTCTGTTGTTCTCTTTTTTACATTCTTCGATAACACTTCCTCTTATCTGTCTTTCTGTCGCCGTCTGTCTCCCTCTTTCTGCCTCTCCGTGGGTTTGCGCCTCTTTCTACCCTATCTGTCTCTCTGCCTCTCTGTCTCTGTCTGTCTCTGTCTGTCTCTGTCTGTCTCTGTCTGTCTCTGTCTGTCTCTGTCTGTCTCTGTCTGTCTCTGTCTGTCTCTGTCTGTCTCTGTCTGTCTCTGTCTGTCTCTGTCTGTCTCTGTCTGTCTCTGTCTGTCTCCCTCTTATATATATATATATATATATATATATATAATTATTATATATATATATATAGTACTTCCGGTAGCGCCATTTTGGCTGCTTGCACGTGTCTGTCCGTGCTTCTTCGGAATGTCGCCGTTCTTGGCGGATTTACCGACGTCTTGCGCTTATTTCTTTGCGCTAATCGCGCGGATCGTCGCTTAGCCGTCGTTTTCGAAGCGGTCGGCGATGGTCTTTGCGTCTTCTCTGCGCCGAACGCTCGGATTCACGTCGCCCGTGTCGGCGTGGTTGGACCGCCATTTTGAGCCACCAGTCACTCGACGGAGCCTACAGGCCATAAAGGGCAAAGACTGTTCCGGTTTCGTGCGCAGAATTCCATCTTCAGTCGGTTCCCGTCAAGTTCGGCGATGGATTACTGTCTCGCAGATGACCCCCCTCAAGGATTCGCCGCCTGATTTTCGCCACGCGGAGAATTTTTCCCAGCATCCATGCGGTCCTTCAACATCCTTTCTGCGTTTTCGCTGACTCTTCGACGGAACGTCTTCTTGCGAAAGACCGCCTTCTGAAGGGTTCACTGCCCGATTTCAACACGGCAGCGAACTCTTTTGTGCCATCTGAGCGGACTTTCCCTCAAGACAAACGATCTTCCGTTCCATGTCGATTTGTCAGCGTTGTTGACAGCGCCTTTGACTTTGGCCTTCGCCATGCTACGGCGCTATAGAAGTTGTCCAGAACCATAACCATATATATATATATATCATGCGTTTCAAACATTCTGTGTTGTCCAGCAAACACTAAATTAGACTAGTGCTCCAGATTACCATATCATGTGACATGTTTGTGTTCGTCTGCATGTTCTGATGTACTGCATCTCTCTCTCTCTCTCTCTCTCTCTCTCTCTCTCTCTCTCTCTCTCTCTCTCTCTCTCTCTCTCTCTCTCTCTCTCTCTGAGGCAATCGTCATTTCAACCGTCAGCTGCCGCTTGAGGATTACACGGTACTCTCGTTATACTTACAAGTTGTGCCTTCCGCATCACGCAACTGCTTCCACTACTGTCTATCCTACTGCTGTAATCCGACTAAACTGCCCAGCGTCTGTGTGCCTGTGTGTGTGTGTGTGTGTGCATGTACGCCCGAGTGTCTGCGTTAATTTGTGTTTCCGTCAACGGCCGTGCGTTACTCCGTAAACGATATCGTTGACGCCGACAATATTTGCTCAACGCCATCTACCGTATATACGACGGTCGCGCTTAATTTCCGCGTCCGGTCGTTTATCCACTCCCGTTATCATCTTCCTTCCTCTCTTCCTCGCCCTTTCTCATCTTCTCTTCTTCCGCTGTCATGGGTTTTAGGATCAGCGGAAAAGACGGACAGACAGACAGACAGACAGACAGACAGACAGACAGACAGACAGACAGACAGACAGACATACAGACATACAGACAGACAGACAGACAGACAGACAGACAGACAGACAGACAGACAGACAGATATAGGCAAAGGGAGAGTGTATGAGAGAAAGAACGAGAGATAGATAGATAGATAGATAGATAGATATATATATATATAGATAGATAGATAGATAGATAGATAGATAGATAGATAGATAGATAGATAGATAGATAGATAGATAGAGAGAGAGAGAGAGAGAGAGGAGGGGAGGGAAGACGGGGCGATAAAAAGAGCTCATGTGTCGTATCGTGCAACAGCTCTGCACTCTCCCTCCGCCCCACTAAGCACCTTCTCTTGGCTGTTTCTACTCCAGCTTTTGCGATGCAATATTCACCTGCTGAATAAATGCGCTTCACGAACGACGGAGACGTGGATGTGAAGCGTCAATGCTCTTCTTTCGGGTTGCAAATTATTCGCGTGGAGCTCCTCTTAGGAGCAATAATTCTGAAACGCAAGAGTATACAGTAAGTCCGGAATATTTGAATAGCCAAAAACAATGTTTTTAGCGATAATCCAATCGCACAATGTGGATTTTGCCACATTTGCCTTGTTATGCTATTTAAGAAATTTGAAGGCAAGGTCTTGTTCTCGGACGCACGGATCTGGTCAGTAACTGGACGTGACGTCACCGCAGGATCATAAAAGAAGGATACGACGCCTGTCCAGCATTGACTGTGTCACGTGTGGATGAGTCACGTGAATGAGTCAAGTGAATGAGTCATGTGAGTGAGTCATGTTGTATCGGATTCCAGTTGATCTATATGACGTTGTGCCTATAATCGGATTGAAATACAATTTCATTGTGTCTATTTTTAAGCTCATCGAGCGATCACACACACACACCCACACACACACACTTACACATACACATACACTCACACAAACACACACTCACACACACACACAGAGCGACGCTTATGTTAATAGGCTCTACGTCAAATGAATAGGCCGATAGGTCGAGGACAGTCTCCTGCTGCTTTTACGAGTGTCGCAATCGCCGACTATTGCTGTTGTCTGTAAATAACGAAGCCAAAGATGCAGAAGATGAGCCTTGAAATTCTGAACACAATTATTTCCGACATACATTTTGCGGAATTCATTCCGATGCCCCTGGTCTCTTTGAAAGACAAATGATAATTTAGTTTCGTAGTAATATCTATTCTACTTTTTGTGATGTAAAATTAATATCGAGATGTCTTTTCGGTGTGATGATGCTTTTGATCTTCTGTCATCCTTCGTCTATTCGTCTTACAATCGTATCGTACTGCATACAGTGTTTTATTCAGACTCCAGGCATTTGGAAGAGGGAAATTATCGTCTTGGCTGTAGGGGAAGAGACACAGTTCAAGGCAAAAATTATATTTTTGTTGCATATGACTTTCACATAACGCTGATAAGGCTCATTTGAAGCTGCTAAATGGCCGAGAACAAATTTCAAACTAAACGACGCCACTGTTAGTTACTTTATTCACACAGTTGAAATAACAGGAGGAGGCAGTAGCAGAGATACAGTAGACACGGGGAAAGTCAATATTACAGTCCTGAAAGACTTCGAGTCGACAAGAAGGAAAGAAATTTAATCACCAGCAGTAGGCCTACTGTATGTTGATTTATTTCGCGTCCATTCAAGTATTTGTTACTATCGAAGACCTGATAATTAATTTGCTCCAAATAGCACTTTAAGTTTAATTGGGAATTGATTTTTTTTCAATTACGGCATTCTATTCCCTCGCTTACAAATCATTGCCAGAGGCGCCTAACTGTTGTTCGACAGTTAACAGCTGCGTTCAGACATTAAGACCCGATTAATTATATATTATCATTATATAGCACCAGTCTGCGTTATTAGTTTTCAGTAATATCCGGCGTTCGGTAATAGAAGGCTTATTTATTAATGCGTCCTCTGCTTTGTTCCTTTGCTCTCATCTTCACCACCTTCACCTTCATCTTCACGGCGACATCTAGCGGAGGTGAGGTTCGTTCAGCGCCATCGCTGTGTGTGTGTGTGTGTGTGTGTGTGTGAATATTGAATAGCAGGCGACGTGCGAGATGAACAGCCACGAACCGTCGAGCGAACGAATGAACGGCGGTATAGGCGACAACCACCGTGTTAAACCGAGCGGTGTTCAAGAAGTAACCACCGCTGTAGATTTCTTTCCTGACATTGCAGCTGGCTTCCGAGTCCAGACGATGTCTCGGAAACAATACAGACGCTGCACTGTATCAGCGCCGATGTAGATGTCCAAATGTAGCGAATGTAGCGGAAGTCGTGTATATATATATATATATATATATATATATATATATATACGTATGCGTACATATACGTATATATACGGTGTATACGTATATATATATATATATATATATATATATATATATATATATATATATATATACGTATACTATGAGACGGCAAAGAACATCAACGTATTTTGTCGAAATAAAATATCTGAAATTGTCCCATCGAGCGTCTGAATTTTGCCAAAACTAAGAGCATATCTGAAATTTCCACTACGATTAAATCCAAAATAACACGTTCCTTACTCAAATGGATGTTTCCTATTGTTACGAATCCAGAAGCTGTTGGTTTTTTGAACTCCATCTGCAGTTTTCAATGAACATCTAGACTATTTGGTATTCTGCGACTATACGTTTACGTTAGGTCTACGTTGTCCACACCTACGAGAGGTCTTTCACTGAAATAGGGTAACGACATTGTACTGGACCCTTTAAATTCTCAATTGCAATGGGGTTGTTTAATTTTAAAATGCAAACTGCCAACCTCTCGATGTGTTGTTTGTTATAAGTATTTCGGATGAGTGGAAATTGACAAAAATATGGCCATTTTAAATGCATTGCAGTGGCAAGATTTCAGAACACTTTATTGCCGTAAAATAGATCATTACTGTTAAATATATATCTTAAGTGTTTGAAATAGATATATAGGCTAATTTATTACTGTTTAAAATATACAATTGCCGTTTAAAATACATGCATGTTATTACTGCTTGAAATATATAATTACTGTCTAAAGTATATTATTACTGTTTGCTTTATGTCGCATTTATGCGCTTTCGGCTATTCATAATCTCTGAATAATTTTTTCAACGAACCTCCCGGAATTTCTTACTTCAAAAAATCAAATAAGAGACCGTGAGGATGCAGAAACCCCTAAATATTCTGTGCAAATAACAGGTTTCCATGAATCAAATGCAATAAAAATGCGGGCGAAAAGACTGCTACAAAATATTTGGTCATCCCATGAAAATTCCGATCAGTACTATACGGGTTCGAATGAGCGGGATGGTCTTGGGATATTTTGTAATTAGTTTTTAAAATAAAAAATATTTCAAAATTTATTTTGATTATATATTAGGGACAATGAAACTCAAGTACCGGAGTCGATGGTGATTAGTGAGGCGAAGGTATTTTCTTCTCCAAATCCTAAAACTTGTGAATGTGAAAATATCCGAGATTTGGATAATTCGTTACTTGAAAATTGACAGAAAGTGATTTGAGTGCACCGGATGGCACAATTTCAGAAGAAGTTCGATTAAAGCTAAAAGAAACGCTCGCTGTCTGTAAGGCGTCCGGCGTATCTACTGTTAATGTAGCCTATATATATATATATATATATATATATATATATATATATATATATATTTTAATTACGCTTCCGTTCTGGGTAGGTCGTCGTCTCGACGAAAGTCTTCAGACACGCGGAATCGACCGCGAGAGAGAGCAGAAGCCAGGCGCCAGGAAAGGAAGTGGCGCAGATTAAAATAAAAATGAGGGGTCTGGTTTGACAGGAGAAAGGCCGAAGGCTACCGTTCGATCACCAAGAAACATCCTTTGCAGCTTAATTCTGCCGACAGCTTTAATCTAGCATCTAAGCCGAGTTTTCCCTGTATTTTCTCTCTTTTTCTCTATCTGCTTCTCTGTTTCTCTGTTTCTTTCTTTCTTTCTGTCTCTCTCGCTCCCTCTCTTTGTCTACCTGTCTATCTATCTCTCTCTCGTTCGCTCTCTTTTTCTGCCTCTCTATTGCGCGACTGACGAAACAAAACAAGATTATTCAGCTAACAAGTTTTCAAGTGCGGGCAGACATTTGCGCAGTTGCATGTCTACCTCCCTTCTTTGCCCTCCTAGTTGCCTTATCTCGTGTCATTTTGCAATTTGCTTCACGCGTCTCTCTCTCTCTCTGTGGTCACAAAACCCTTCCTTCCTTCCCTCAGCAGTATTCCCTGTGCTGTATTCACTGGGACTTCGTTCGTACCACACGAAGCCTGCCCCGCACCTTTATTCTTTCGTTTGCCCGCCGTGTTGTGGTCACTATATCTTCCTTTGCCAGTGTCTAGGTCTAACAGCACCATTTGGCGGGTTGACTAGAATGCTGATGACACCATTTCCCTTCTGCTTTTCTCCTCCTCCGCCTCCTCCTCCCCCTCCCCTTCCTCCTCCTCCTCCTCCTCCTCCTCCTCCTCCTCCTCCCCTTCACGTTTTGCAATTCCCTTTGCTTTTGGCCTATGCGTTGACATATTCAGGATCAAATACGTGTGACGAATAACTATTGCTGGATCTCAAAGTCACAATCATACGGCTGATCGGAATAGGCTTTTTGACTGATAATTATTCAGTCGCAGCTCATTCGGTGTCGATTCTTGCTGAAATGCGATCGGCGCTATAGCAAGTGCCATGTTGCAAACGCGCTGATGAATTTCGATCCATGAAAGTCTCGATCATTAAAACAAACCTGGTCGACAGTCAGATGCACCGATAAAGACATGCAGGATTACTATAGAAGTCTGAGCCAAATTCTCATTTGTATAGATTTTTGAAACGTTAAAATTTGATCGGATATGAGATGGCATTATATCAGTCGCAATCAATAAGATACACAGCAAAGTCTTTTGAACAGTGGCCATTGAAATAGGACTAATAATAATAACAATAATAGCGAAACGCCATAACGGCCTTTGATTCTGACCGGCGCCATATATAGGCACGGCAGAATTATAGTTTCTCTCTAAATGGAAACTTAGCAGATACGTTTATTCCGTCGGCTTTGGGCAAAATTTAATAGGACTATATATATATCAGATTATAATATTATATGCAGAC
The DNA here is from genome assembly GCA_018105865.1 of Metaphire vulgaris. NCBI lineage: Eukaryota > Metazoa > Annelida > Clitellata > Crassiclitellata > Megascolecidae > Metaphire > Metaphire vulgaris. The sequence goes on from CM030834.1 coordinate 16,333,457, forward strand.
GCTATTCCGCAGTGGCACAAAACGTTTCAATAGGTCTAATGCTTATTTTAGAATGTCTCTAACGGTGTTAGTCTAAATTGCAATCTATAATATTATATACATTTATATGTATTATATATATATATATATATATATATATATATAATATACCCTATATATCTATATCTATAATTATATATATACAGTGTGTATAATGTATATATACATTATAGGGTATATATAGTAGTATATACGTATACGTATATATACGTATACGTATATATACAGTATATAACAGTATATAACAGTATATATATACTGTTAGAGTATATATACACATATATATATATATATATATATATATATATATAGAGAGAGAGAGAGAGAGAGAGAGAGAGAGAGAGACAGAGAGACAGAGAGACAGAGAGACAGAGAGACAGAGAGAGACAGAGAGAGACAGACAGACAGACTTACATTAGATTCGACTCCACAGTTTGTCGTCCTTTTTGTCGAATGATGCGCAATTCTTGGGTGATGATAAAAAATCTGTCTAATTCACATTGCCACCTGTCTCAATCTTCAATCCTCCATTTATTGCTCTGTTCAAATACTAACACGTTTGTGAAGGAAACGATAGAGAACTCGCCGCAAATAATTGTCTTTGATACTTTTATAATCCTCGTGTCAGCCATCTAGTTTGCGCCATAATCTGACCAGGTGGGATCCCTCGGTACCCCAGTCATACAGTATAATGTGCTAGAACTATACCGTACACTGTACAGTAGCAACAACATGCGATACTAAATGCAATACATCATCTATATATTCAAAAATGCGTTTAACGGATTGCCGGCAAAAATTACCAATTTTTAGATGAAGCAATTACCCAGGACGGTGCTATATTTTCGATACAAGAAATGTCGGCCTCTTTAGCGTTCCCAGAGATACATATCAAGAATCAAGATAGCATCCGTTCACTAGGGTGGAACCCTGCAGGTTGACGGCTCATCTAAGACAGGGTTGACGCTCTACCGAACTATTAGCCACTGAGACATCCACAAAATGGCTACATTTGATTTCATTCATCTAGACCAGTGCTTCCCAACCTGTGTGCCGCGGCACACAACTGTGCCGCAGCAACGGTAGAAGTGTGCCGTGGCAAAATATTGAAAAATATTAAATTAATAATGTGGTTGGATTAATTGTTAATTATAAGTTGAATTATGTCTCTTCAATTAAGTTAAGCATGAAATAGTGATACAGATTGCAAAGAAAACATGTACTTGTGAAGAATGGTATAGGTAATATTATACTGTATACTAGACTAGAGTATAGGGGGCCTAATATATATAGGAGGCCTATACAATGCATCATTTAAAAATGAAATGTGTGCATTTCGGCTGCAGTGTGCCGTTGGTTGTATGTTTCTTGGATAGTGTGCCGGGAAGCACTGATCTACAGTGTAGACCCATTATCCATTATTGACAAATCAGTTTTTAAGGGCAACTTTCGTTCGTTGACTATTCTAACGAAGGGCGATAAACTAATGGCAAGAATTTAAATCAACAATGCATACTGATCAGCTTTACTCCATTTCAAGATACTGCCGCCGCCGCCGCCGCCGCCGTCACTGCAAACTGATGACGTTCGCAAAATATGCAGTATATGGGCAGCTTTGAATTCATACGCCAAGCCATCAATATTTCAGAGCAAATTTCGTGTGCGTCTCTAATTGCCTACTGCTGCTATACTTTCGTCGAATTCCACGGTTACTTCTCGGTCGGTCGGTCGGTCGGTCGGCCGTTTCACACGGTTTTGATGTCTCTGCTGACCGTTTCGCTCATGAGTATATACGCTCTGTGGTCAGCGCGTTCGCCGTTTGAATTAGTATACGCCTCGCAAGTCCTTTGTCTTTTTTCCTTTGCTATATAATAATGTGACCAACCGGATCTAATAAAATTTTCAATGACGTATAAATTTGCTTCAAGAATCCGCAATGCATGTGGGAAATGATACAGAAATAGCACACAGGGATATCATATATAATATATTTATCTATAATATATACAATATATATACAGTATTATATACAGTATATATATATATATATTACAGTGTATGCCTACTCGTGCAAAACAAAATAACATGCAAACGATGTCTAATCAGCTCAGCTGTTTGTATCTCTCGTTCTATATCTGCGCAGTTGTATTCGATTCGGACGAGCGTTATTTCTTTCATTAACCGCTGTTGTGAGAACTTGTGACACTGTTTTCACACAATGTGTTACTGCTTATCGTTATTTCACAGAGAATCCACAACTAATAATGGCTGACTGTTATTAAGAACTGTTTCTTATCTTGATTTTAACGAAAAATTATGTATTATTAAACTTTGATGACTATGAGCTGTAAATTAAAAATGTTCTATAACAAAACAATTTGCTGGAGTTATTCACAATGTCAAATGGAACAAAGTTAGGCCCCTAGAGGATATGCGAGTTGATAATAAAACAGTTTCTCCCATATGCATCCTGAACACCCTTATATATATCATATCAAAAACACGAGAAAGAGAAAAATAGAGTAGAAAGCACAAGCAGCTTGCAGCCAAGCCTACTAAATTCCTTTTAGAGCCGCTTTCGTAACCCAATTGCCAACAACCCAACGTCATCAAAATAGAGACTGGTCTATCAAGTTATCAATACATTGACGACAATAATACAGCAACTTTGAAGTACGCTATAAGGAATCAGAAATGAAGTCTAGGCTGATCAAGGAACCTGCTCCTGAATCCAGTGAATCCAGTGAATCCAGTGAATCCAGTGAATCTAGTGAATCCAGTGAATCATTGATTCGTTTACTGTTTTGAAGTTGTGACGTAGCATTAGCGGTTCCTAAAGACGACGGCGGCGGCGGCCTACTGTATATAATAAACAAGCGACTGTTCTGAAAGGAGCTCTCTATATTCGAGTTACATGCATCTTGGAGGCGGTGCGGGGGAGGGGAGAGGTCGAGCTTCTGGCTCGTTCAGATGCAAACGAGGCATTTGACTCGGCAGTAGATTTGCAGTTCACAGCGTTACATCAATTGTTGAATCGGTTCTTCTGTGGACGGTTAAAATGCTTCTTCCGACTTCATCCATCACACTTAGAGCTGTAACGTTACTCTGCTTCGAGCGAACGGTAACACGGAGAGGAGAGGAAAACGAGCAATAGCGTGAAAACGGTGGGCGACTAAGTTTAGAAAGAACAACAAAGATGAGGCGTATCAAGGTCACTGCATGAACTTAATGGCAGTGCAGTCCACTGTAGGAATATTCGTGTACTTTGTTTCTTAGCTGAAGTGTGCAATTTCGACCGAAATTACAGAAATTTTAAGACCGATGGACACGCAATTGTTGGGATCCACTCCGTTTTCGTAGATTTTGCCAATTTTCACTGGTAATGAAAGGTCGAAGCCGAATGGGAAATTTTTTAAAAGCCGAACCAAAAAACAACAACGCTTGAAAACATCGTTGTTTTCCCTGTCACGTGACGAATTCTTGACTAGAGTGTAAGTGACAGCAAAAACGCTTCAAAGGCTGTTTCCTTCTTTTGGTGGTTGGAGGTTCGACGCAGTTCGAGTATTTAAATAGTCAAATCTTGTGATCTGTGTCCATTAATTTTGGATCATAGCATGTACTATGACCTAAACATGATCAAAAGTAAATTCTATGTAAATTGTGATGTAAGTGTTTTCAGCGATTATAATAAACATAGGGCCTATACGCATAGGAGGCTCTATAATCAGATTTGTGCAATATTAATTTTATTCATATTTATATGTATTGAACTATTAATTGTTCAACAATTTTTGGTCATTGTGCCATGACAGCAGTTCAACAAAAATAGTAGAAAATGCTATCTATAAATCCTTACGTTAATAAACTTTGAAAGCTTTCGTAGGACACGTTGGTCAAATAGAGTCAGCGAATTATGGCATGAAAGAGTTTCTACGATTAAGCTACACATTTCTTTAATTGCTTCGCAAAATTCGAAGCGTCTAATCTCTCTCCGTTCAAAAATCTAGTATAACTGCATGGTTGGAACATTTCTGACTTATAGGTCCGAAGGAGCTATCACAGCTCAGCTGTAAACAAAGTGCACCATTATAACGGCAGTGAACTGCATTGCCAAGACGCTTCCCCCTCTAAATTAAAAGACCTATTTTCTCCCTAAATTAAAAGACCTATTCCTATTTTCTTTTTCCTCGTCGTCGCTCTCAGCTGTCACGCTATTCCCCCTTTACTCACATTGTCTCATAATAGTAGAGAGTTGAAATAGATTCTAAATTGAATTTAAACTGGGGTCCCAAAAAGGTTTGTACATCTACAGCTGTTGTCTCAATCGATATAGCTTTGTCGTTTGTTTGTAGTTTTCAGCCTATAGGCCTATAGATAAAATGACCGAGTTATGAGATATATTTATCCGGCTTCAGATAAATTTAATGCCTTCGTATCTTATGAATTATGGAAGTATTCTTATTTTTAAAAAACATGACCTGCAAGCACGAAACCTGACAATCAGTTAAAATTTACTGATTAGCCTATATTCTTTTCATGTCAACTAATATACGAGTAGGCCTAGTAACCTAATCGACAGGGAGGTCAACTTTAATTGTCGAATTTATTGTTGCCATATTTTTTTACCTTAAGTTTAATTCTTTTCTAACTATTGCCGCCTTGACAAGCGGTTGCTGCTATATCTCTTGCACTCTGTGTCTAATGTGACGTCCGCTACTCAACGGCGAAATTGCATCATCATAAATGCGTCGAAAGTGGGCGAATCAAGCGCTTCATAAACGACATAAATATTCACGTAGTAAGTAAGATCTTTTGTTTTGAAAGAATTTTAAGAAATAAGACTGGCGCATAATCATTATGTAAAACGAAAATGCATTTGTTTTCGACCGTTCAGGGCATAAATCGGCGATTAAGTGCTAGAAACATAATTTCGAATCTCTTAGACATTGCCAGTGGCGTAACCAAGGGTGGCTTGGGGGTTAATCCCCCCCTTTGCCGGCCGACCCACAATTTCGAAGTGCTATAGAATGAAAGGGTGTAAGGCGACGAGATTTTTTGCTTGTCAAGATTTTTCGAAGTTGGTTACGATCAAAACCAAACTCTCCCTTTCTGAAATCCTGGAAACGCCACTGGACATTGCAAATTAGGTCCATGCCTGAATATTTTTGAGAATTTTCTTCTTCAAACAGACGATCAAGAGTTCCCGTGACCAGTACAGCCTGCATACTAGCTGTATATTGATGGAATATTTTGAGTGCGAACTAGTTTTCAGCAAGATCCCGGTTACTACTGCCCATATAGTTTACCGGAACCTGCTAACTGTCGGTTTCCAATGTCTGGAAAGCAATCGAAGAGAAGGATCTATGCGGTCGTTTGGCTTTACAACGACCGTCGCTTAACCTCCTTGAGGTTACATTCTCTGGCACTTTTCCATGCTGAAAGCGTTCCGTGCATTCTTACATTGCTTCCGAAGGACCGTCCCATATGTCACACTATTCAGCGGAGAACAATGGTTCGCTCCTTTGGGCGAATTGCATTGGATATTGGAATGCCAATAATTGGCTCAGAGTGTCCACTAAGAATAACTCGTGTGCCATAGACCGCGGCTCCATTTGGTTGGGCGTGTCACCAAAACAATTAAGTGGGTGGTCACCTCCTGCTCTTGCAGCTGCACCTGCTCCACTGGAGACGTAGACAATACACGACCGCAACTCGTGGTTAACGCTATTAGTTTCAAAATTCTCCCACGACCGCAACTCGGGGTTAACGCTAGGAAGGTTAACTAGATTATAAAAAATTTATTATTAATTTTGTCTTTCGCTTTCCGAGGAAACGGTGGAAACGCAAAGGGAGGCGAAACTCCACCGACGCCTTATTATCGCTCTCCTAATCAATCCGAACGAGGAGCATTACGCGGCGGCGGCGGCGGCGGCGGCGGCGGCGGCGGCGGCGGCGGCGGCGGCGGGTAAGGTTTCAGTTGAGGGGCCGTGGTCGGGGAGCGGTTGAGACCATGATTGCCCGCCGTTGGATGGATTTGTTGACGGTCATTTCAAGGACTTCAACTGCCTTTGCCCTTCTACCATGCACGGCGCCCGCCTTGCAGTTCCCTCTTTGACTCAGTTGGCATATGGGTTCGAATCTAAACTACCAGAGAACGCAATGTTCCGTGAGCCAATTAGACCGGTCCAGAAGAAGATATAGAATAGCATTTCGTTTGCAGTTATACCGTCGCAATTGAGGTTCAAGGCTAAAACATTTTCCTTCTGTCGAGTTGAGTGAAGACTTCCGAGTGACACGTGATTGCTAAAATATTTTAAAAATAAAATGTCACATGTTCCCTTTGACTCATTTTGGTAACAAAATAAATTGAATAAATATAAATATATATATAATTGACTTATTAATTCATTAGTTTTCTCTGTGCTTCTCTTCAACATATATGTTCAATATCACCTGTTTGTAAAGCCTTCACATTATTGAGTATGTAATTATGGCTGATCGGCTGCGCGATTAATACTATTATTGACAATTCGCTCCAACACATGGAAATGCAAACGACTGATGAGTTGAAATGTTACGACCGTCGAGGGCGCCGTTGTCTCGCGTGTAAACACGGACGCTCTCGTCTGACCAACGCGTCCGCGCGAATGCAGTATCGAGTCATCGTTATAAAAGTCAAAGTTTATACAAACACAATACACAGTGCACGCATTTTGCATCAGAAGACAGCGACTCAAAAACTACACGAACAAAACTCTCCGCTGGATGCGTGCGATTCATACTTTGAAATTTAATACGCGCAGCGATCAGTGGATGGATCGACGTCTAACCAGCTAAGTTTCCGGGAGCAGATAAGAACCACCACAGTAGACATTCTAGACAAGCAGTGGCGGCTCCACCGGGGGGGGCAGGGGGGCCCGTGCCCCCTATTGAGTGCCTGGCCCCCCAGTGGCCCCCCAGTTGGGACCCTATACTTAATGCTGCATACATTAAACAACAAATGGTTGGCCCCCTCATGATTAGAAGTTGCCACCCCAACGCCCCCCCCCCCACTTGCCAAATCCTAGAGCCGCCACTGCAGACAATCGGTTCTCAAGCTCTTTAGGATTTCTTGCGTGGTCGTCCCTTAGAAATGTTTGTGATGACTCGCGGACCTTATAAATTAGAATTTTAAATTAACTGTAATTAAATTATACAGGTTACTTGTTTTCTCAATCAATTATTTAATCAGAAAATTGCAAATCTTAGTCATCAGATTTAAATTAAAATGGAATCAGCACTCTTATTAGAGCCTTCAGTGTGTTTTTGTGTTCTGAGGTGTTGGTGAGATATCTTGAGAAAGTAATCCCTTTACGGTCCCTCTGAAACTGCTTGGCGGTCCCCTATGGGTCTGCGGACCCCAGTCTGAGAACCACTGTTCTAGACAGAATAGCCATAGATATCTACAAGAGAAGAGGTGATAACCCTTTCTTTGTTCCCTCATTGACTCTTTCTCTCTCTCTCTCTCTCTCTCTCTCTCTCTCTCTTCCTTCCTTCCTCTCTGTCTGTCTCCTGCTGTCTCTGCCTGTCTGTCTGTCTGTCTGTCTGTCTGTCTGTCTCTCTCTCTCTCTCTCTCTCTCTCTCTCTCTCTCTCTCTCTCTCTCTCTCTCTCTCTCTCTCTCTCTCTCTCTCTCTCTCTCGATGACAACCGACGCTAAATCCAGTGCATAAAATACAGCGCTAAATAATGGCTCTAACGCCTTCTTTATCTTTGCGTTAATGTTTTGTTTGAAAGTCGTTACCGACATTAACTGCCGCCAATATTGCAGCGTCTGAGACGTCTATATATGCATTCTCAGTTAGCGCTATATAAGTTCCAGTCTCTTAATCCAATATCCGTGAGTCATTAGCGACATTTTTCTCATCTCTTGAAAGAGTTAGCAATGTTGGCGATGTTGCTTTAATGGAGATTATAAACAACTAATTGCCTTGTTAAGTGCTAAAGGCCATTTCTTGCAAAGGGAACCGAAAAAACAGTAACTTTCCAGACTTTCCAATGATGGCGCAATTACGAAAGCAGTCAATCCAGACCAGTAGCGTGTAGAGGGGGGCGGGTGGGGCGGTGGCCCCCGGCGCAGACTAGGGGGCGTAAAATTGAACCCCGATGACCTTATTATTTATTTATTTTTTGCTTGTCAGACCATTTGGGCTGATGACGTGATGACGTGGCCTCGGGCGCAGACACCACAGGGGGCGTCAAAATTGACCAGAGGAGTGACTTTTTTTGCTCGTAGGCGTACTTTGGACAACTTGGCCCCGGGCGTTGGCCACTCTCTACACGCCACTGATCCAGACTTCGAAAAATGGATCAAAATTAAACGTCCTCAAAATTTAACAGTGTTATTTTGTCTCCATGACATTTTGTTCCTTGATATTTTGTCATCGGACAATTTGTCTTAGCACCAAGTAAGGCAATAATTTCGCTAGATCACGTGATCGTTACGCATAGGCTAAGAATAGCTCCTGCAGGCGATTAGTCTGCACTGTATTCGCCAGATTTTAAAGTCTTCCGCATCGACGTCCGCTCATCCTAACAGGCTTAACGATTAAAGTCCGTAAAAATAAATTGATCTAACGCGTGTTGCTTTCGTTAGCACTGAAGACATTAATGAGAGATTATTCCAGTTCCATATTGCATTCAGGACCAACTCAGTTGAAAAACATTTTGTGTAAGCTTAGCTTCTGTTCGAATAATACTTTCTTTTTTCTATAAAAGTCTGAACGGCTGTCCGACAGCGACAATTAAAAGTAACGCAACAGAGAAAAAAACTATTGGCATGGTTGATCGGTACTACAGATTCATGAGGGAAAAGAGTCAAAGTTAATAACACTGGGAATAAACGCATTTATTATGGAAGTGATTCAGTCAGACCTCCTAGCAAATCTGCTACATAAATTATATTGGTTTCCTCTCTCTGTCTCGCGGTCTCTCTCTGTGCGTAGTCTGTATCTGTCTCTCTATCTGTCTCTGTCTGTATCTATCTATCTGTATGTCTGTCTCTGTCTCTCTCACATGCACACACCACAGACATATCTCTAAAGTATATTACAGCATATATATATATACGTATGGTATGTTTGCCAGAAAACTAGTGATCCGTGCCAACGAATGGCTTCTTTGCAACCCCGATGTCCAGCTCAAATCATGCGAGACGGTGACCTGGGTGACGAACGACGAGAATCGAATGGTCGACGGTGAACTCATGATCCAGACGCAGCTGATCGGCGAAAACAGACTGACCTATTACGTCAGAGGACTGAGGTCAGAGTTCACATTCGCGTCGATGAAAAATCTGCGCATAATTAATAATCTGTCGACCATGCACAGGTGCGAAACCTCGTTTCAGCATGTTAAGCCTTTAAGTCCTCCTGCGAATGGAATTTCTGTTTGGACATGTGTGTGTGTGTGTGTGTGTGTGTGTGTGCTGTAGACTGTGGCTGTGTCCTTCGTCACCTGTCAACTCAGGTGAGAGCCTCGCCTTCGTAGATGTCGCTCCGTCTCGCACAGACGACATTCAAACGTTGATCGGCAAGGTCAACAAAAAGATCACGCAGAACCAAATCAAAGGTGAAGGTCATCTATTGAAGGCCGCTTCGCAGTCACAACCCCCCCACCCCCACCCCCAACTGTATGACGCGAACCGACATCACCTCTCCTATATACGTGACCTCCACTGTTTTGCTGTTCTATCCAATTAATATCGATCACTCCATTTTTAGATCATTACATGTCCCGACAAATGCTGACGTATAGTAGTCTACATACTAACTTTTGTCATGTCTTTCGATTTCAGAATTCATTTAATATTATTATCTAACTCGTTTTAATCAGAGCATGACAAATAATTTGGTTTCTTAATTGACGGTCGGCTGATGATTTGAGCAGATTTATAAAGACCAGCTGCTTGATGAATTTTGTTGACAAATTATTTAACGAATAGTCTATTTCCGGAATTCGTCCGAATTGACCCATTCTTCGTCCTGTTGAAGGTCAGATTTTTCGAATTGAGACGCTCCCCGTAGCCTCCGATCGCGGTCACGTGGACTCGACGATTACGCGGTGGGCGGAAAATAGCAACGACGACAAACAGTACGTGTTTGTCATTCGAGTCTTCCAGCTCCGAAGAGCAAACGAAAAATTCGCTGGTAGTGGCAACAATCGGATCCAGACAGGTCAGAACGAGCGAACTGTCGTCACGCTAAGACAATTACACTCTTCAAAAAGAATACCACCATTAATCAGTTTCTAGTAGCTTAAAGGTGTAGAGGCTGTCCATTCTGTCCATTAATTACGTCAACAAAATAGGGGAGGGGTTTGAAAAAGTTTGACAGTTGTTGATAGGGGGAGGGAGGGGTCAGGAGAAGTTGACGTCAGCAATTTCATTTTTTTAAATAATCAAACAATAGGAAATTTCATGGAATACTATTTATCACAACGGGAAAAGTCTGGCAAGCAAGAAAAAAGTCATCACCGCCATATTTTGACATTTGATGTTGAAAAAAAGGGAAATGTCTCATCACTGTAAAAATAGTGACCTTATAAACTTTTTCGGGGGACCCGTCACTGATCTTGGGGGAGGGGTCAACAGTTTTTAACATGATTATATGGGGGTCACTGACTGAAAGTTTGTCTGTTGTTGACAAGTGACAATGGAGAAGGGGTAATAAAAATTGCCCAAAATTGTTGACGTAATTAATGGACAACCCCTTACCTGTTTATGACTAGGCTTTACCGTTTTATTTGCAAAGCGATCAAAGACTTTGTTCCGATGCCAATCGAACAGTCGTACGAAGGCTTCGAGACGCTCGTCGAACGATGCAACAACTGGCTCCAAGAACAGACAGACATCTCCGTCGTTAACTTTCAGTCGCTCATGGTTCAAAGAGGCGAAGGTAAGGTGTCGAAAGATCTGGTTGCAAGAGAATTTAACCGATCGTCGCCAGGGTTTAATCTAGGCCGTTTCCGGGGGAATTGCCTTTTCCCCCCGAAACTTTCAAATTCTTCTCTGAAATTTTGGCATACTATATCAACTTACAACGCTCCCCCAAGCCCTCCTAGCTGACTTTCCCCCAGCCTTGTCAGTCCCTCCCCCGGAGCCCAGGAGTCTATAGATTAACCACTGATCGTTGTTAACCATTGGCCGCCCCAGCCCCTGCGAAGACAGCTTCTTATTTTGCAGTTATCATTTGCAACAGGATAGAAGGGAAACTTTTCCAAAATGCCCAACCGCAACATTAGTGAAATATGATAGCGAATAGACAATGAAGCACAAAATTTAATGTTCATTCAACTGTTTGCAATATAAAGCCGTAAAATCTTACAAAGACGTCGTCCACTGAAATGATCATCAGTCTGTATTATTAGCAGTGACGGCTCTCATGCCATATGCATCTATACCTCTGACCCATGCATTAACTGCTGGCAATCAGAATGCTCACACTTTTAATAACAGATGTTTGTCTTTATCTTTTACCCACAATGGTCATATGCTAATTTACCCAGTGGCGTAACCAGGATTTTACGAAGGGAGGGTTTACGGCCAACCAATCCCGACTTCGAAAATCCTGACAAGCAAAAAAGGTCGTCACCTAGGCCTATTATTTTGCTTGGTTAAATTAGTTATAATATAGATAGGCCCTACAGTATATGAGTGCGCGGACAGCCCATGTATTCATTTCGTGCTTCTTTTTTCTCTTTTTGCTACCCTAAACTCGATTTTGGCGCCCCGCCACCCACAGAATAATAATACGCAATACAAGGTTTTTTGGTCGGCCAGCCAAAGAGGAGATAATCACCCAAATCCCTCCTTGTCTATACGCCACTGGCTTTAACCAAATCACTCGATATTATTTAGTTTATTACGTACTTATGATGGCATTACGGTCTTGCTGCGTACCGGTAATCTCATTCTTTGCCCGCTCGTCCTTCTAGGTTTGTTAACTGAACGTCTTCTGTTGTCTATAAGGTCCTTTCATGGACATGAGCCGTTCCTGTCGCTACACAATCCCCGGTTGTCACAGTCCGGAGCCTTTGGACGTCTTTCGGGTGTTGCGGGTGGTTGTCCAGAAGCAGAGCAACAGCAACAGCAGCAGCAGTAAAATCAGCAGCGGTTGCAACGACTCGATCGCCTCCGTCGACCCCCCGGCCATCTGGCCGTTCACCTACGAGACATTCGTACCTGAGATGCTGAGACAGAGAGAGTCGGCGAACAGTCTGAGGGAAAGGATGGAACGCATGAGGGAAACCTTCTCGAAAGTCGTCGCATTCCTTAGAATTTCCGGTAAATTTCCACCTGAACGTCAACCGAAATTCTCGATATAGGCATTTCTATTCGTCCATTTCGCCATTGTCCTGATTTTAATAGGGTTCCGTGTTTTTTCTTTTTCTTTTATCGAAGTAGACCTTCTTAAGATCAATAAATGTGCAGAATTCTCTAAAACTGGAAAACCTAATCAGGCAGAGAGATTTTCAAAAATAGCCTAATCTCACAGTAAAAAATAGTCGAAGGGGAAATGAGTAAACAAAGCATCTTGGTAAACAAACTATCTTTTGTCTGTTGCCAATTATATATATATATATATATATATATATATATATATATATATATATATATATACAGTATATATATGCATAATTGCATATATATTTATATATACATAATATATAAGATCATTGCATCGTAGCTGTTCTTAAGCTGCAGCAACGTTTTGTCAAATGACCATTGCGTCTATTTACTTTATTTTCTTCTCTCAGCAATTTAAGAACTAAACCTTCGTTCAGCAGATCCTCCAGCCTTAAACCCGCACTCTTTTTCTGTAATGACTTCCGTTTCAATATCGCAGCCAGCAGGCATTTCAAAAATTCACTCGCTTTTCAAATGAAATCAATTGCAAATAAATGAGATCTAGATTCCAGAATCGCTTATACACTGTAGTTCTGCGCGTGTAACGACCTTTTCTCTTCAAATCGATTCATGTTTTGGGTGGTGGTGTTGGAATCGAATGATCAAACTATTGCTTTGAATGTCAATCTGAATCAGCCTGGTAGTCGTTGAGTAGTCGTAGACAGTCGGAATATTGCTCTTCTGGAAGCAGACTTCAGTGGATCCTTCGTTCGTACACGTCATGTATTCTACGTTTGCGTATAGGAGCTGACGTCGTTGGCGTCGAAACTGTCATGAACCCAATTCACCTGTACATTGACAGTGAAGCGCTAAATGACGAAGAACAAGTATTCCTATTTACGCTCAGGTAGGCCTATAGACCTACCGATTATAATCATAACTATTTAAAATACAATCTGCGTGACCATTACATATGCATAGGCAGTGGCGGCTCTAGGATTTGGCAAGTGGGGGACAGTTGGGGTGGCAACTTCTAATCATGGGGGCCAACCATTTGTTGTTTAATGTACACCGTGATCACGAAAATCGGGACCCCCTAGATTAATGAGCATAACTTAACTACCTTTCGACCAATCATGCTGACATTTTAATTATATTAGGCCTAGGAGGCAGTCTCGATCCTCAAAAAATATTTCGCCTCTACGCTGCAGCTGGTACAAGAAAGAAGGACATCACTGGCGCTCGTCTTCTGCGTACTCGTCCGACTTTCACCAAGTCCTTAATGGTATCAGTTGGTGTTTCAGCACTCGGTCGTACAGCTATTCACTTCTTCGAGCCGGGGGTGAAAGTTAATGGACAGTATTACAGAGACGTTCTACTGATGCAGGGACTGCTGCCGGACACCCGAACTTTCTCAGATTATTACACATTCCAACAGGACGGCGCCCCGGTGCACAGAGCTCGAGAGACAGTTGAACTGTTAGGTAACGAAACGCCGGACTTCATTCCGCCTACTCTCTGGCCACCCAACAGCCCGGATTTGAATCCGGTGGATTATAAAATTTGGAGTGTTATGCAGGAACGCGTTCACTGAACGAAAGTCCGTGATATTGAGGACCTGTGACAACGCATCATGCAAGTGTGGGACGAGATTGATCAAGGCATCATTGATGCGTCATTCAAGCAATTGCGTAGGCGTCTTCGTGCGTGTATTGCAGCGAATGGCGGACCGTTTGAACACAAACTATGAGTGAAATATCATTAGAACTATCTAAAGTACACGTACTACAACTTTGTTGAATATTAGTTGACTTTTCGTTGAGTTATATTCATTAATCTAGGGGTCCCGATTTTCGTGATCACCGTGTATGTAGCATTAAGTATAGGGTCCCAACTGGGGGGGGGGAACTGGGGGAGCATGCACTCAATAGGGGGGTATAGGCGGATTTAGAGTTTAATATTTGGGTAGGCTAGCATGAGGGTCTGGGGGTGCCATCCAGCACGCGTGCCATCCAGCACGTGATTTTAAGCCTACCCTAGCCTTTAATAAAATCTGCCAATGGCTGTCTGGTTAATTGATTGATTGATTAATTGATAGAATATGTATATATATACAGTATCTTTATTCGCACTTGCTGCAGCAAAACACTAATGGCAAAAGCACAAACAGAAAGTAACACAATCAAACAGAATTATGAATGAATGAATGAATGAATGAATGAATGAATGAATGAATGAATGAATGAATGAATGATTGATTGATTGATTGACTGATTGATCGATTGCTGTCTTTAGGATCTACATCGCCGGCCAGACGCGTCCCTACGACGGATCGGTTCGGTCGATCAAGCGAGCTTCGATGAACCCGGCGACGGAGACTGGCGCCGAGGACGCGGGGGGCAGGAACGTCCCTCTCTTCCTCGGCAGCGTCGTCCAACGGAAGTTCAAATATCGATGGATGATCCTTGCCTTGTTCGGATTCACCTGCATGACGATCATTGTCTGCGTCAGCGTCATCTACAGCAACAAATGAAAACGAACAACGAATTTATACTCTATTATAATTGAGCTTGTGTTTGTGTGTGTGTGTGTGTGTAAGTGTGTGTGTGTGTGTGTGAGCAACGCTTATTCTCCTCTCATTCGATTACATGATAATTATCTAGCCTAATTATATTCTTACTATTGTGTGATGACTCTAAACTTAAACTTAACGGGGACAGTAAATAATTAATTAATCAAATAATATTTCGGCAAAAAAGCTACTAAATGACAGGAACGATGCTATAGTAATGACGTGAAAGAAATGACAATTCGCACCAAAGCTGTCAACGGATGTAATAAAGAACATGTCGGAAATTAATTAAAAATTGTTAACTAGTAATAATTATTATCGCACTGTTTTCTCGACTTTTACCTGTCAACTACTCACTTCACTTGCTTCACCTGTCTGCCTCTGAATGCTCTAGCTCTTGGAGCTAAAGACTTGGACATCGTGGACACGCCATTTAAACTGAATCTTTAGAGCGATTTATTAAAATATAATGGCGTTATGTTAGTGATAAACACCATTATTATAGGCTAATTATTGTCGGAGCCAAGTATTTATCGTTTGGCGATCTTTTAAGGGTTTATGGGAGCATTTAATTCTACTCAAATACAAAGGTTTAGCCCAGTAGTTTCCAATGTCTTCCGTACGCCCAACAGAGGGCAATTTGAATTTTTAAGGGGCAATTAGACAATTTAAAAATTTTAACAGGGCAATTCGAGAATGATGTAGTAGGCATAATAGTGATTCCTTGGAATCTATAATATTAAGATCGTTATCTGTATGTCTCTCTGTTACCTTCAAGCGTTCTGATTGGTTGACTGTTGGTAGACGGTTTAGACCGTTTAGTCCTTACGTCGCGATGCGTTGGTGGGCGAGCGTTGACTATTGGTAGACGGTTTAGACCGTTTAGTCCTTACGTCGCGATGCGTTGGTGGACGATGTTCGAAGACGACGTTGCTATTGGTAACAATTGTTCGTATAACCGGTTTAGTCGAGTCATTGCAGCGTCAGAGGGCTGGGCGTGCGACGACGTTGCTATTGGTAACAATTGTTCGCAGCCTGAGGTAGTTGCAACGTACATTTTAACGTACACAAAAAATACGTGTACAGCGTCACAAATGGTCACAGTTGCGTGATTTTAACGTACATAGGCCTAATTATTACGTGGCGCAGAGCTTGGCTAGGTGGCGATCATTGAAATGTTGTTCAGCATGGATTCAATGATTGGGTATTAGGTATAGGTATTGGATTAGTACTATCCTGCACTGCGAGCGAAGCGAGCGCGAGCGAAGCGAGCATCTTTCTAGTTACTTATTAATTTTCTATGCCTCTAGGGTCTCTAGACCTCTGTGGCCTTATAAATAAATATAAATATATATATATATATATATATATATATATATATATATATAATTTCAATCAATCAATCACAATTTTATTTTTCCTCTCAATATCCAAAATTAACATAGGCCTAGCCTATAGCAAGAAGAAACAAAGAAAAAAACTTAACTAGAACTTAACTAAATACATTGACAGTATGCATTCTTAAATTTATTTTTAAAACTTTATTTATTAAAAAATGAGGAAAAAGTAACCTAGGGGATACCTATCCCGTAAATTGGCCAACCCCAACAATATTAATAGCTAAGAAATACATGGCGGATTAAAGTTTAAATCGAATAATCAAGAAACCAACCCAAAACGATATAATTAAGTAGAATTACGAAATTAGCTATATTAGCCTATATAGTCCTAACTTCTCAATTTCAAAATTGATTATAAACATATCTTAAATCATTATTTAACATTCTAAGTTTCCATTCAATAGAATAATTTTAATTTATAGGCCTACTTAAAAGTTCATATTAGTTTATAATTTTTAAGTTCAGAGGGTATACTATTCCATATTCTCTGGCATTGACAGCTAATAGAAAATAATATAATCTAACATTGGAAGTAGCAAATTGAAGTTTAACAATCTCACGATTTCTAAGATTATATTCACATTTATTGGATAGTGTATCGAAGTATTTATTTATATAAAAATCGGAGAAGAATATTGCAAAAATATTTATATAAAAATAAAGCAGATTGTTGTATATAGATATTTAAATTTCTATATTTAAAATCTTGAAGTCATTGTGCGGATTCATTTTATCATAATTTTGTCCTGTTAACAAACGAAATAACGAAATAACCGCTTCCAGCAAACTCTCAAAGATTTCATTCTTGCCATCACTTGTGGCGTTCGATGTTCTATTTTAAAAATCCAGGGAAGTTCGAATCACTTCCACACCAAGGACGAACAAGACATAGATTCATTATTATGATAGTAAAGTATATGGAACCGTTCTTCGCTAGTTTTGACTACTGTTTTACTGCGCCCGTTTTTCTTTCTCGATTTGACTTTGTTTTCGTTTTTCTTTCTCGACTTTGTTCTCGAGATCTAGAATTCTAGATTAAACCGTTTCACTATTTCTCATCGATTCCTTATTATTTACTAACAGCGCTACGCGAATGCCGTCTAAAATTAAAAGTTACTATGGAAATGGCTTATTTCGTTAACATGTGTACGTTGCGACAGTTCCATTTTGAATTTAAAAAGCACGCAGGCCTAGCCATTGATGAGATGAAAGAGTGAAGTTCATATTGGACATTACTTTGTGATTGGAATTCGTCACAGTTTTCGTTGAAGTTCAGACGGCGACCAACATATGTGGTATAATTATTTTATTGAATTGGTGCATTGGGCTTATCGCATAATTAGAGCTGCAAGAGATGTAGGCCTACTCGAAGCAGTGACGCAGACTAAAACTATTCAAATTTTGAATCGTTGGATTTTATTTTAAATTTTCGCTACTGCGCTGGAGAAATTTGCAATTTTAATCCTAATATTAACTTTTTATATTCTGGATTATATCGGTGTGCTCTCATTTAGTTGAAATTTTATTTTTGGCTTTATAATTACATTTTAAAATTTAAACAGTCATCTCTCACTCCATTGCCGTTTAAAACAGTAATTTAATAGGCCGTTGTTCTTTTTAAGTTAATTAATTTGTTCCATATTAACGTCGGCTGGCACAATTCGTCATGTGTTGCTGCATGAGCCGAAGTACAACTGGAATTTGCTTTAGCCACCACATCTTTTCAAAGTCTGCATTGCTGATTCCCCACTCCCACTCTTGACTGATCTCTGGAATTGAATTTGCCCGGCTTACCACTGAAATTCGGCTATAGCTGTTTCAACTGTACATTAGGCGCCATAGGCGGATTTAGAGTTTAAGATTTGGGTAGGCTAACATAAGAGGTCTGGAGGGGGCTTCGCCCCCAGAAGCTGATGCCTTTTATGATTAAGTATCCCATTTTCACTTGGAGATCACCATGAATTAATAGCCATTTCAACAAGTTACCACCTACAGTTAGTAGTTCTGTTACAATGGAGTGAACAAGGGTAATTATATTATTTTACAAAGCAGCATAGTTTCGACAACTGTTGATAGTAATACAACTATCTAATTGCCTATAGGGGTATCCAGTGTTTAACAACAAATCCGGTTGCTCCGCCCACTGGTGGGCAGAAGCCATTGACGTCTATTAATAGACGCCAATGGCAGAAGCATATTTCTTGCCCACCAGCATAGATACTGGCTATGCTGGTGGGCATAGAGAGTGTCCTGGATACTCCTATAATATACGTAAAAAATTATGACGTCATTGAGATGGAATCATGTGATATTAAAGTCTATGGATTGAATGCTTGGAGGAATCATACCTCCAAGATTGAATGCGTGACACTGTGCTTTTATATGTAAATGAGTAAGCATCCAATAAGTAACCATCCAGCACGCGGGGCATCCAGGACGCGTGCCATCCAGCACGCGACAGACCTGGTGTTGATGGAAAAAAACATTTTTTTTCGTTTTGGTAGGATTAGTTAGGTAGGCTTAAACCTACCCTAGCCTTTAATCAAATCCGCCTATGTTAGGCGCCTAGGAATAAGCAGCTACTGCTGTACCTGCTTTCGAAAGCGCTATAGAAATTCACGAGATTTTGCTTGCTTGCTTGCCTATTACTTTTACTTACTTACTTATAGGTACTTACTTACTTATAGGGCTGTGACGTTTGATCTGGGCCTACAAGACACGGAACAGAAGTAGCTGAACAAATAGTTTAGTTATAGATTCGAACAGCGTTGTCCAACCGTTATGCTATTGCGGGCCGCACAAAAAATGTTTAGAACCTTGGCGGGCCAAGCAGGTTGTAGCACTTAATATGGCATAATTATGATATGTGTATGGTATGCCATATAAAACTGTTATAAAATAAGACTATATACGACTGGTATAAGACTAAGTGTTGATTTTGCTTTGAAATCATTGCGCACAGCTGTGCGAATTCGCCAGTAGTCTATATTTATCGTATTTGTTCTTAGGTAGAGTCTCATAATGTCGTTTTACGTTGAACTCTTTTGACACAGACACCACTTGCAGACAAATTAAACACTGGTAAACCAGACTTGCCCGTACAAAAATAACTATTCTCACATTTACTATTAAAACACCGATTTTCACCATCAAATTTCCGCCTTTTCGAACTCATTATTAGCATGCACGATTCACAGTTCCACACAACTTCTAATACTGCATACAGTATACACGAATTTATTTTATTTACATTAGCAAACTGCTAAAACGGCGTCAAGCTTTAACTGAGCGAGAACCATACTTTCAGCGAGATGATCAAATGTAAGTAAGTTAGTAATAAGTAGCAAATAAGTAAGTTTAATAACCGCCGTCACATATGGAGTGTGGATAAGTAAGCAATTTGGTAACCTCCTAGTCCTAGTATAGTCCTATAAAATAGCGGTTATTTTCTCAAACTCGGTGGCGGGCCGGATACAGCTGACCTGCGGGCCGGACGCGGCCCGCGGGCCGCCAGTTGGACAACCCTGGATTAGAAACTCGGTGCTATGCGATAGACTGCTTTATTCATAACACGGTCTTAATATAGGCCTACAGTATTTCACGATTATTTGCTGATTGTGTTGTTGCTTGGTGCAGACTTATTATCATAATATATCAGGCTAAATTACACACATAGGAATGTTTCGAGCATAATAATTACTTCGTACTGTTTGCTGCAAGCTACAGTATTATTTGCACAGCTGGCGATTCGAAATAGTTGCCTTGCCAAATTCAGGTTGTGACCGAGCTATCACTGGGACTGGGTACAGTTACTAATCGAAATTGACAAGGACTTCAAGGTAGGGCTTAGACATACTTTAGGTCATAGGCAGGGTGCGATTTGTGACCTGGAGCAGTGGGGGAATATGTCGAGCTTGGGGGAATGTAGTTGTTGGGGCAGTGGGGGTGTAGTGGTGGGGGATGTAGCAGTAGGGGGATGCAGTTGGGCAGGGGGAAATCCCCCTTCCCCCTACAAATCGCGCTCCGGTCATAGGTGTCGTGTTTGCTTTGCTATTTCCCGAGGTGTTTTCGAAATGAGTAATTATATAATCGCTTGTTTAAGCGCATTCATTCGCCTTTCTAGTTCCAATGGCAGTCCCGTTTTCTAATACAAAGATTCGAGTTCCTGCTGGATTTCGAAATATTCTCGAAGGATTTGCCCGCGAGGTTCTCCGAGACCAACCGAACGATATCTATGTCTACGGATCACTTTATTTCGACCGTTTACTACAGATCAGAGCAGGTCAAATCAAAGCATGATTCGCTAACAAGAATTCATATAATTTTGATCGTCGAGTTACAATCGAGTTTTCTATGATAAATTTTACATCTGGAGCATTCGGATCTTTCGAACAGAACCGTTGATTTGAATTATAGGGCATTCTAATGCAACAATCAATGAATGAAAAATGAACTGACGAAGTTCTAAAATCGCAAGTTCAACAGCTGCATCACTGGAACTCGCCATAGATATTTTTGTTGGCAAATTGCAACTGGTTTCTATTGGATTAGGTGCTTGAGACGCTCGGTGTGGTGCTTGAGAGATGATGTTTAAAAGAGGTTTTCGATTTTTCTTTTCCAGAAAGCGGTTACGACCCGGCTGAAATCGGCGCAAAAGAAGAGGATTACATGTACAACACTGACTCTTTTAAGGTCTGTACTTAGAGGAAAATTTCTTTAAAATTTGCCGGAAAACTGCGATTTTTTGTTGCATTTATGAAATATTATGATAATAATAATGATATGATTCTACTACTACCACTACTACTGCCACTACTACTACTACTACTGCTGCTGCTGCTACTACTACTACTACTACTACTGCTACTACTACTACTACTACTACTACTACTACTACTACTACTACTACTACTACTACTATTACTGCTACTATTATTACTGCTACTACTACTACTACTGCTACCATCACCACTAATGCTTCCACCACCACTGCTGCTACTAATAGTATTAGTAACAATAATGTCACTAATAATAATTTATATTATTATTATTATTATTATTATTATTATTATTATTATTATTATTATTAAAGAGCAGTGACTACTATTGAAGCATTTCTTCATGATGGACACAATGCTTTGCAAAGTGTTTCATCTTCATCTGCTGCGTTTTCAGTCTAATTAAAGTACCGGTAAAATTTGCAGGCGAAGACGCATTTTCTACCGTTGAATTCGATCGATCCATTTATATTTGTTCTCGGCAGAGAGCGGCGCTTGAAGCCCAGTCGAAAATGGACAATGAAGCTGCCGCCCTCATAATCCAGACCAAGTACCGTCAGTACAGCGCAAAAAAGAACGTAAATGAGATGCGACAAAACAGGGCGGCCGTCAAAATTCAGTCGGCGTTCCGAGGACATCGAGACCGGAAATACTGTCGGGACATCCGGCAAGTACATCTGTACTGGCCACGAGTACACGGCTAAACGTTAACGTTTCTAGAAAGTTCGGTCCGGTTAACGTTGCGAATCGCCTGATTCCTGATTTATCGCTAGAATCTTATTTGATTCACGCCTTCGTCCGTGTACTTTTTTTTACAAAATGTTGCACTGAAAATATTTCCACAGTAGGCTCAGGATTAGCGGTGCACTTTCCCCAGATTTCTGGCAACAACATCGGGCGCTGGATCGCTGTGACCCGATATTTGGCGGTCTCACGCCTCACTGGTCTCGTCTAGTGAGACTTGCGACTGTTTAAATTCGTTGTCGTGTTATATTATGCTACCCGCCGCATGCACACGCGTATCGTTTTTTTTTGTATCGTAGAATCGAAATTCCAGCACACTTGCGTCTCGATAACATTGAGTTCCCTTATGGTGACATCGTATACCAAATGTCGGCCTGTGTGTCTGAAATCTTTTAAAATATGTATAGATGACATTATGAACGACGAAAAACGTATTGACGCGTTTGAATTAGGCCCTACGATAATTAAACACAACTTTTTACATAAGGTTCTGAAATGCGTATGTGGATAAGGTTGAGTATTGAAACCCCCGACGTTCAATCGAAAACTGGTCTTTGATCGTCGCTTTCGCTATTGAAAACGAAAGTTAAGCCTGTCGCTAGAGAAGCTACAGAACTGATTAAAGTACATCGATGACTCTGGCGTCACATTCGTAGTCCTGTAATATTCCTTATTCATTTTCCGATATGCTTTCTAGAAAATCGTCTCTGTGTGAGTCGGAGAAAGCCAAATTGGTCGCGGAAGCAGAAGACGCCGAAGAATTTGAACAAGAAGGAGACAGTCCGCATGGGATTTATATTACTGACATTCCGGATCGGAAAGTTGGAAGCGGCAAGCCCAAAGAAGTGGCAGAGGTCAGTTGGCGTTTAGATGTTCATATCCTCGATTCGCCAAATTTCAGCAGCAAAGTTTCGAAGATTGAATTTTTCCGAATAAATGTTAGCAATACTTTAGCTGAGATAGATCACCATTGTCAATTATAATTTTTATTTTTAATGTCTAAATGACGTATTGATGGTACAACTGCGTGGCTGGGAATAAGCGACAGGTATGTATTTTGTAAAGGCTTTCTTCTTAATATTCATCTTAACAGTTTCTTCTAATCTAGACTAATAAAGTTTGGCGGAATCTTAATACAATATCGCAAATGGGAGCGACATATTTCGGCATTTTGTCTGCCAAGAAATTCTGCATGCCAACTACAAATTTCAGTGTAATTCACTGCTTCGAAATTCATCTGGTTGAAGTATCAGTCGTGAGATTACAGATATTGCTGGAAAACGTGCTCGCAGTTCCTAAGTCAACTGACTTGTTTTCGGCGTCTCTCTGCAAATTCCCATTTTGCTGGTGATATTTTGTGATTTGCTAATGATAATTATTAGCAAATCACAAAATATCACCATTAATTAATTAATTATTTATTTATTTATTATCACCATTAATTAATTATTAGTGAACTCAGTCGTAACAGGTGTCGTTTGAAGGACCTGTAATACAATATAAGATGTCGCGTTCTATTTTGATGTCTAACAGAAGGATACGACTGAAGCGCCCCAACCAGTTGCTGCTGAAGCGGGGGTTACGGAGGATACAGAGGCTGGCAGTGATGAATCTCAGGAGGAGAAGAAGGAATCGGAGGAAGATGAGCAAGAGGATGTGATCAATGACATGGAAGATGCGGCTACTAGGATCAAGGCGGGCTTGCGCGGACTCGCGCACCGAATGACACTCAAATCCGGAAAACTTGCTGACTCACAGCCAGGTTAATGTCATACGGCCATACAGCATAAATTATTCGGACTAAAAATGTATTGGCAATGCACCTACTCACAACAATAGTAATATTATTATCATAGATGTTGCAAACGTAAATTCTAAAATAAAAAACGTAAAAAACGCGTTTTTTCTGAAAATATAAAAACGTTGGAAAAATGTTAATTTACTTTTTAGCCAACACAAAAATTAACATGTTAATTTTCTACTGTGGTGGCGTAATTAGTTTATAAACGAAGAAAAGCAGACAACGAGGAACACTCATTAGTAGACCTAATGCAGAAAACGCTATATGTAGGCCTATTTATTTATTGTGACAATTTGTTAATAGCTTTTTGAATAAATATTAATACCATTGTCCTGGCGCCAAATTAATTAGCTCCTCTAAAAACCATAGACAGTCAAGACACGAAGCAATCTTAGGTTTAACGTAGGCTAAACGTATCACCTTCAAAGCTGGTTAGACTAATTTTCTAAAGAATTCTAATCAATTGCGATAATATTTTTAAATACACCGCACCTTTTCGTATAAATTTCGTACAATTCACAACAAAAACAAGAGAATTCAACTCAATGTGGTTCGTTTTTTGACTTTTCAATGTTGCCGCGTTTTGGCGCTAAACTTCGCGAAATTGAAATTGTGTAACGCCTTCATTAATATTTGAAAATTTTGATTCACCGCTTGTCTGACCTATGATTTAGAAATAATGGAAATACCATATTGCAAAAAACCGTTGAAAAACGCAATAAAATAAAAAACGTAAATAAACGCGTTTTTTGTTGGCGAGAAAAAACATAGAAACGTTTGCAACATCTATGACTATTATAAGATAATTTAGTAGAATCCAGTGTAGAATATTGATACGCTATCTCCAAGCCCTAGAATCCTAGATGACAACACAGTAGTAGGTCAATAAACGTCGAACCTTCAAATCGCATCTGGGTATCTTTAAGAAAACTTTCGATGGAATGTACTTATTACTATTGGGGCTCATAACAACACGAAGCGTAATAGATGTGCTGCAAATGTCTGGATTTGCAAATCAATTTGTAAAGCGACACGTGAATATAAAGAACCTGTTGCAGAGTAGACTTAATTAACAGAGGACTTCTGCGATTAGTCTGAGATTTAGCTACGAATCGTAATATTTCTCAGAGATTCAATAATATTAAACTAAACCATGTGGTCATTTCAGCCTACACGATATAGATGAAAACGAGCTTTGATTTTAGGCGGAGGTGAAGACGAGGAAGAAGAGGTAGAGGAAGAAAAGGATGACACTGTTGGTCGAGATCCATCTGGAGTTTCTCCGGCAGCCGGCAGCGAAAGCACGGAAGAGGTGAGGCAGAAAACCTCCGTGGAAAAGAAGGAAGAACCGGCGGGAGAAGAGACATAAAAAGAAGTGGTATCAGGAACAGAGAGATTGACGACTAAGTGACGTTATCTAGGTTGATTGTAAACTCAATCTGTTCGAGCAATTCCGGTCTAAATAACCGGATATTCATATTGTTTGCTGTTCTAAGTTTGAGGTCTTAATATTTTGCTTTCAAAAGCGGTTCACATAGAATTAGAATTTGGTTAACTCTGTGTGAAAGCTTTGGGTCTTTCTAGGGTCATGGGTTAGTTATACTTTTTTAAAATTTCGACGATTAGATTGCTAATTCTTCCAGAGAAATATGGTCAGTATACAGCATCACCAGTGCAAGGTCTAATAAGGTTCCAGCCATTCAAAAATTGCGTGCGACGCCAAACAGACCTATCATTTTCATTTATCGCAATGAAAATGCTTGCCCTAAATAAGTAAATGCTGCGGTAGATAGACAGTATAAATAAATTTTGCACAAAAAGTTTAATCGACGAGTCTGTCGGACGAAACGGTCGATACCGATGAACAGAAGCGTCAAACATAAGTGAAGGTGGCAATTTGAGCAGATAAATGATACTTATTTGTCACTGTTAGCGGGTCTTCTGAAAGCTGATCTATCCTAATGTATGATAATATTATAATTATAAGCTATATATAATAAAATAAGACAAAGACGTTTTTAGCTATAGGCAGCTATAAAGATTTCCAACGCTGGTTCTTACGGATGACATAGTTTATGTACAGGCTGACATTCTTATCCAGAGCCTCTGTGCCAATATGTCTAATAAGTACGTATTCGAGTGTTATGGGCACGTTTTAATTATTTCGTTGTTCTTACCTTCGGTATTTATACTTTTCGTGTTGATACTCGTAAATAAATAAAAAATATGCTGCAGTATTTCCTATAGTCTTTTGAACGCAAACTTCTACTTCATCGTTAATATATTTTTATTCAGTTAACCCTGAAATGGAACAGATTTTGTTAAGCATGACTTATGGAATCAGTCTCAACTCTCATTGACTATAGTCTTAACCGTTGTCATCGATCCTAGTTGCACTATATGCCAGGCTATCCGGTTGCTCTGTGGATCCTTTTGGTGAATTTGGCCATTGCGCACGAGCTAACAATCCAATTAATATACACAGAATCGACCTACCACATAGCCTTAGGCTATATGAACCTATAGCAAACAATCATTCACTATCTTATACGATACATATGATATAGGCCTATATCTAAGATAGTTAGCAGATAGTCACTACAACAGACTAGATGGTTGAAGCTTTTCGTGTTCTCTTTGAAGAATTATAATGGCCGCGAATATCTCGATAAACATCAGACATAAGATGAAGAAAAAGAGACGACGCTTTCCAGCAGATATCCAATAGAACATAGCGACGATGAACACAGTCTGATGACGTCTGAAAATATCCAACTATAATGTTAATGAAATAATAATAATTAGTCACTAACTAATGAGGGTGTCATATAGTATGGTTCTCCCTCTGGCTGTCAGATCTTCCAATTCATAGGGTATTTTCAGATCCGGGCTTAAAACACATCTCTTTCAATTAGCTTTTCCTCCATAGTCGGTCTTGCTATTTCCCTCTGTCTGATCTCTCGAATGACCTGGTCTTCTGCGGATGGATTTTGAAGTACCACCGATTAATACCTTGGGTATTAGAACTGGTGCTATAGAAGTGCATAATTATTTATTATTATTATTATTATTATTATTATTATTATTATTATTATTATTATTATTATTATTATTATTATTACATGCACTGCTAGGACACTCAACAATTTGAAAAATACCCGCTAGAATCGTGTGACTTATTTCGCGGTCTTCTCTGTGTCAGTCTATCAACGCCGGGGCGCTTTAGATTGGACATTTATCATACAGCTGTATACCTGAACAGGCCTAAGTTCTGAAGTGGAACTCCTGCTCATCAAATCACTTCATTCCAAAGTTTCTAAGCCGATGAGTTTAAGCCTTGCCATGCACTGTTGGCCGCACGATTGACTCCAATGTCCTACTGGTTCATAATTATCGAGTCCCGTGCTGGCTATAGAACAAGGGTTGAATTTCTAAGCACCGACTATTACACTGGCTGTTAGATGGAACCATGGAGCCATGCATTGAAAAAACAAAATCTCAACCACGGGACAGGCCTTTATATACACGAGACTTACAAGTCTGCTGTTAAAATCGCATTAAAACGTCAAAACGAAATTTGAAATGCATTTTTTCTGTTTTTTTTTTCTGCTGAAAATGGAACAACCAAACGCTTCGCCTACCCAAACATGAAGCTCAGCTGTCGGTCGGTCGGCGGGGAACGAGAGTCCGGCTCTGAGATCGATCGACTGCTTCTCTGAGAGAAGAACAGATCGTTACGAAGCTGAATGTTTGGATTTTTTTGTTCACGTGTTGTCCGAGGCAGAAGCACATCTGCAGACGCGGTTTCGCGCTAATCTGCACGCAACACAGAAGGCCCCGTTGCGTTTTAACGGGGCCTGGGCGGCACCGTACGACACGAAGGCCACGGTTGGGAGGCAGCGATAGCCTACCTGTGCGCCGCTACGAAACACGACAGCTGCTGGGGACGACGGACGCACGCCCGCCCAGACGCACCGAGACGTCTGGAAATCAATGCGCTTAGGGGCCCGTTCATAAATGACGTCACGCGATTTTGGCAGTTTTTTTACCTCCTCCGCTCGTCACAAGTCGTCACAAAAAGTCAGACTCCCTAAAAATGACGTCCCAACGCGTTAATCCCCATATTTCTAAATGTCAAAATTAATGTTTCAATGCACTTATTTCTTGAATGAAGCGGATATTGCAATGAATAATTCGTTTGAAAATACTCATTATAATTATTAAGGTTGATTATTATTATTATTAAAGTTGAAGCGAAATTCAGAAACTTTTCAAATTCTTTTTTAAAAATGAATCGTAAGTGTAAAACAACTTTGCGGTAACATAGCATTGCGGTATTAATAAAAATATTTAGTATTATGTGACGTCACATTTCTGGAAACCCCTACCTCATCGTCAAACATCGTCACAAATGTTTGAACCCTCCTCCTAAGTGCGTGACGTCATTTATGGATGGTCCCTTACTAACAGTGCAAATAATCAAGCAGACAGAAGAACAGAGATGCGGGGAGAGGGTGGGCAAACAGGCAGAACGCAGAAACAGCGACGACCGTATTGAAAATATGTCTCAGGAAAACCTCCTCTCGTACAATATCAGAGATATATCGTGAACATCGAAAATACTTTTAAAAATCTGTTCGAAAGAAAGAAAGCAGTAGCCTAATTCAAATAAAGTATAGAAGCACCATAGGCCTATGTCTAAAAATTGAAGTCTAGAAATCTACGTCTACGAAGTTTATGTCTAAAAATCGAAGTCCGTAAACTTTGGAGAACGCAGAGAACTATCGGCGGCCAACGAGAGACAGTAACATGTGAAAACAAAGGCACGTAGGCCTATGTAGTTGATTGCTACAACTTCTCTCCCCCCCAAAAAATACTGTGAACGTCTGTGGTTTTACCGGTCTTCCTTCTGTCTTCTGCTCTGTGCTCCTCTGGAGCTATATACGTTTGAAAATCGCCGATGTCAACATCTCGTATAAATGTAGGTTCTAAATAAGTTTGCTATCATTTGGCACGATGCTATTCGTCTTTTACCAAAATATGAATGATTAATTATATGCTCCTATAACGTCCTAATGCAATTTAGTAATCTATAGGCCTACAGTGTTCGAATACTGTGTAGATGGTCTCATCTATTTCTTTAGTCTGTTGGGCCGTTATAAAGTCTTGCATTAAATAATCTGTTCTCGAGCTAGTAACGTGTACTAAATTTGAAAATTAAACCTAACCAGTTAATACATTTGGCATATATATATATATATATATATATATATATATATATATATATATTAAAAGTTATTCTAAGACTGCGTGTCTAGATTTTTGCGGATGCCAGTTGCTCTTTCTGATGTTGGCGCATTTTATTGGCGTAAGTCCTTCGTTGGAGGAAAGGAAGGTGAAGAAGGAACGCAATTAATCCACCGATGATCAGCAGAATTCCACCGACGTGAAAAGCGTTGTTGTAATCTTTGGTCGTATCGTACACCATTCCTGCATGCAAACGATTCAACAGACTCCGTCCGGTAAGACTTAATTCAAAACTTAATAATCTGTACAGGCCTAAAGTACGCCTATCGTCTGTGCTGTGCATGTGGCCACCTATAGACTGTTGACTTGAACCCAACTCAGATCCCAGTTTGAAACTCAAACCCGAACTATAGGTGATTGGGAAGTTGATAATAAGCTTTGCCGCTCACGTTCGGTGTCAGAAAAATGCAGAATTGCACCCCGTATGCTTTATTTGTTAACATAAATGCACCGAAAATATCAGTGAAACACGGTCGCTTTTATTTTCCCTCAGAATTCGAGATGAGAAGTTGAAACCATTTGAAAACTCAGACCATAGGCCTACATAGGGGGCAGGGTGGTTTTCGGATCTTCGACGCTTTTAAGATAATCGAAAAATGACGGCTATAATCTCCCTTTGAAGGCATTTGAAACGGCAAAAAGAATTACGTTTTGGACAGATAAAATAAAAAATTAAAATTAAATTGCACATAATATTTTCCTATAAATAATAGGCCAAATTAATTTTACTCGTAGAAACACAAGCCAAGGATCTTACAAATCTGTGGGAAAGTTGGCTTTCCTTCTCGAAGAATTTTGACTTTTGGGAGTTTCGCATAGAGAAATTGGATGTATTTGCGCATTTCTTGATGTATCACCTTATCCTGGAACCCTGGCCCCGCCAATAGCATATATGAACAACTAGTGCAAGCAGAGATGGCAATGGATCAATGGACCACGGGTCAAATGTGTTATCAATGTTGGATGGGTCGATGGGTCTTGACCCTTCGTCAGTTAAGTTTCTAAACCTGCGGGTGCAATCTGTCGGCGTGTGAAATTTCAAGTTCACTTTCGTTGACAAGTAAAATTAATATTGGTAACGCTTTTTTGAATCTTCTATACGGTAATGACGTCACTCTTTGTTATTTTTGATAGGAATTAAATACCTCTAAAAGATATAATAGATATTTAATTGCCAATGATCAGTGGATCATGGGTAACGGATCAATGGTTCAGCGGGTCATTTGTAGCTATCCATACATTTCCATCTCTGAGCTCAGAAAGACGTTTTTCTTCTAGTTCTGGTAGACAGGTAATATTTTCGAAGTTGAAACATTAGCATTGCACTCTTGCAGGTGTACATGCAACAATAAGTGAGGGTCAACAACAACGACACTTACCTGCTATAGGTGGACCGGCAAACGACGAAATTCCACGAACGAAGCACAGAAGACCAAATGCGTTCGTCAATTTCTCGAGTCCGAGCAACTCACAGAGAATGATCGGAGACAAAGAGATCCACGCCGCTGTATTACAAGATCATCGTCACTCGTAGTCATCATCATTATCATTCGTAGTCATCATCGTTATCATTCGTAGTCAGCGTCTTCGTCATCTCAGTCGTTATTATTATAACTCGTCCTTCTCTTTATATAGGCCTATTATAGACCATAAACAAGTTCGGAGATTCCAGAATAAATACCGTAAATCCTCTAATACAAGCGGGTGTCGAACATACGACAACAGCCGGGACTTCTGTTAGAGGGCTTACGGTGGTATCTTTATCTTATAGAAAGCGATAGATCAATCAGTCAATTGTTTTTGTCAAATATTCTGTCTGATTTCGTGCCGTTCACTTTCTAAATAATCGGAGAAATGGACCTCTCAAGAGAATATTCCAGTGAATACTCATGTTAAATACCGAAAACCTTGTTGATATCTTTACATTATTCTTCCAGGAAAACGAACTATCTCGTCCATAGAAAATGGGTCACGCCCAGTGGGGTAGGAAGGGGCGGTCAGCCTCTGGCGGTAGGCCTAC
Organism: Metaphire vulgaris; assembly: GCA_018105865.1. Classification (NCBI taxonomy): domain Eukaryota; kingdom Metazoa; phylum Annelida; class Clitellata; order Crassiclitellata; family Megascolecidae; genus Metaphire; species Metaphire vulgaris. Next base: position 16,364,501 of record CM030834.1, read on the forward strand.
GTTTCTAGGGGCGACATTTAGAGGAGTAACAAACATTTTACGGGTTCTGAAATTCCCAATCGATAGAGAAGAGAAATAGCTTCCCATAGCGTTGGCAAATGTACGAATGTCAAAACCAAATAGGCCTACATGAACGATTCACACTGACGTCGAATTGACGTCGTTTTAAATGTTGCTTGTTCAGGCACGCCCGAAGTGGGGGTGCAGGGGGTGCAGCTGCACCCCCTGGAAAAATGTAGGAGGTGCAATGCACCCCTGGAAAGACGATGGTCTGCACCTCCTCTGCACCCCCTGTTTCCTTAAATACAGGGGTGCATAGGGGTGCAGAGTTTGCAGAGGACATTTTTTGCTTGTCAAGGTATTTTATGAGGCAAAAAATTGAACGTTGACTACCTTTTTTTGCTTATCGAGGATTTGAAAGAGAAAAATTTTACTTCGGGAAAATCTGCACCCCTGAGCAAAATTCGTTCCGACGGGCCTGCTGTGCTTGTTAGATTTTTTATTGGGGGGGGGGGGGGGCGATGTTGTTCTTCTGCCCCGGGCGGCGCCAACCCACGCTGACCACTGGTCATGCATAAGAAGTGCTAATAAACAGTGTTCCTATCTGGACAATCTTCCAGAATACTTCACAATAATAATGCGCGTAGACGTTGATAGAAATTTATTCGCTGGTTTAATGTTGATGTCTGTTAGCCTCTATATCGCGTGTCGATGGCTTTCATATAGATGTCTGTAAGATTCAAACTCGTTTAGACTTGTCCGGTTATTTCATTTGTTTCAGAACGTTTGGGTTCAGAGTTTCAAATTAAAGCGATCATTGGTTCTATTGAATGCGATAGAATATGACTATAGACATACAATTTTGAGTTAGGGGGGGTTGAATTGTGATCATAATCAACAGCTCACCCATGCAAAGTCCAAAGTATGCGGCAAAGACAGCCGTTGAAGCGAAGTTGAGACAGACCATGGTGAGTATGCACGCCACACCGGATGTTGCTATCGCGATATTGTGAAGAAGCAGTGAATTGACCTGCTTAAAGTCCGCCAAGAAACCCATCAAGATTCGTCCCAAAGTGTTGGTTATAGCTGAAAAGTTTACAATTTACACGGTAAAGGTAATTCTGAAATAGCGTAATTCATAGTCCACTGAGATTACTATTTTCTGACGTTCAACTTTGTGAACGTGCTCTGAACTTGTAACAGTAGTCCAATATTCAGTAACTATTAACTACGTGGGTTCATTGTTAGTCTCGGACCTCAATATTAGAAGGATTTCTCGCTTTTAAAGTTAAACTTCTAAATTAAAGTTGTCCAATTTTCATTAATTATATATTTTCCTGCGTCAAGGGAGAAGACACAAGTACAGCAAACTCAAGATTAGGACTCCACTGACCGACTGCCTGACTTAATCTGACTGAGAGATGCATGCGTGGATATACAGTCTTACGTCTTAGTTTATATTTCTAAAAGAGTTGCTATGGTGTCTGATTCATCGAAAAGTTCGGTTAAGCCAGGTCCCTATTTTGCTGTCATGCCATTAGTTTAATACATGATAAGGCATATTATATCATTATTGCTGCTTATTGATGCTATTGTGCTAAAGGGTCGGATCATTTGGTCCGATTGTCATAGGCCGGTGAGATGGGGCAATTATATCAATTATATAAGCTTATTTATTTATTTATTTATTTATTTATTTATTTATTTATTTATTTATTTATTTATGAGAAGCTGATATATGAACTGACCGATTACTGAAAGGAGATAAGCTGCCTGGCTTTGCGGTATATCGAGCATATTGACGCTGCGCTGGACGATGTAGAAGAACGGAATGTAGTGGCCCAACATCGCAACGAGATTTGCCAGAATGGGAATGAGAAAGAGCGGATCTGAGAGGAGATAGAGTCCAGTCATCTGCAGCCACGACCTTTTTGCTTTCGTGTCCAGCGTAGCGGTGCTTCGCATGTCGATTGTGCTGCCGTGGACGACAACCGGAACGCTGGCTACGCTCGGACTCTTCGAACCAGGTTGTCTCGCGCCGTGAACCGGGTCCAACTTCTGCTGTTCGCCGCCTGATTCATCGTCGTCCTGTCTTCTCAGTGGTGCCGCCGCCGCCGCCTCCTCCTCCTTTGCCTTCAACATCGGCGGCGGCGGCGAAGCTGCGGCGACCGAATGAGGCGGCGGCCTCTGTGTTCTTCTGGGCGCGTTCGACTTCAGCGGTCGCAGCAGCGCTCCGAAGACGGCGCCGTGGAGCGTTATGCCCGCCACCATTACCATGGCGTACTTCCAGCCCATGTTTAACATCAGAGACGAGAGCAGCGGAGCGAACGCAAAGCATCCGACTCCGGTGCCGCAAACGACGATGCCCGTCGTCAGAGCACGACGCTTCTCAAAGTAGAAACTGACGCTGACGACGGCAGGCAAATACATCATTCCAAAACCAAAACCTGCGTTTCGTGTATGAAATACAACAGCAACAACAACAACAACAACAGCAATAATAATAATAATAATAATAATAATAATAATAATAATAATAATAATAATAATAATAATAATAATAATAATAATAATAATAATAATGCTTAATGTGGTTCAGGAGGGTTTGCCCTGCGTGAGAATAGGCCCTATAGGCTGCATTTAACCTGCTTTTATGTATAAACGCTTGTGCGTTGAACTTTTTATTCTAGGCGTCTGCTTCGTATTTAACTTGAATATGCTTCATCGAAGAGTGCTAATTAATATCAATTGACTTTTAAAACCGGCATTTCACAGCTCGATCAGTATTTCGTATATAGGGTGGGCCAATAAAACCGATACCACCCCTGTTTCATCGTAACTATTTTCACAACTTCAAATGCATGAAATTTTGTGTGTATCTGCGGCGTGATCAAGAGCGTAAACACGGGGGGACGGTGGGGGACGGTCCTTCCTCAATAATTAGTAGGAGGGGACAGAGCATCAATTATCCCCCAATCAGTGTTTATTCTAGCCCTCTTGACATTGGGGGGATTTTGAAATGTTTGGGGGACAAGGTTTGAGTTTCCACACGTTTAGGGGGGATTTCCATTCCCCAGCCAACATCGAAAAAAAATTGGGGGGAATTTTCAAACTTTGGGGGGAAATTCCCCCCTCCCCTAAGAAGGTCTAGAATAAACACTGCCCCCAATATTTTGTGCCTATGGTAAGAAATTATATCCTCACCCCATAATGCTAATGCCAGGATTAAAACCGACCGCATTCACTCAATTTCGGATGACCTTTTTTGCTTGTCAGGGTATTTGGACAGGGGAAAATATAAGGATAACGTTGTTTTTTGCTCGTCAAGACTGTTTGGGAGACGAAAAGGGGGGTCTGACCTGACTTTATAGACGATTCTACCCCCTCAATGTTGCGCCAGGTTTACGCCCTTGGGCGTGGTGTTTTGAATACTGTGTCTAAATAAATTTTCTTCCTTACCTAATTATTATCTTCCGCTTTGATAGTTAGGAAGTTAGAAGGCGTAGGTTCGATGCATTTGATTTGTTTCTAATGTCAAATAGGTGGTGTTTGTGCCATTAATTGCAACAGAAAAGTGTTTTATAACGTTTATCGATTAGTTCCTTATAACATTTCTTCAACTTGCACTCGGTTTGATCCACACGAATCTGAATCAGAAATATACGCAGACCTCTTTACTGAATATTATAATAAGAACTGCATGTTTGACTGGGCGTAGGCGACACACTGCACGCGAAAGCACAGTCAGCAGTTGTAGCGAGTCCAATAAATATAGCGACGGGTTTCGACCTATGCATTTGAAAGAGATCGATTACCTACTTACCTACACAGGTAGATAATTCATAATTCCACTCGACATTACCTCCAATTAGTCCGAATGTTATCATAAGAACGTCGATGGTAGGAGACAGCTGAGATATCGAAAAACCCAGAGTAGCTATCAGAGATCCGCAGATAGTAACGAGGCGGTTGTCGTAACGATTTATCAGGAAGCCCGCCAGAGGACCTGAAACAAATCGCGTCTGACTTCTGAAAGCACGTGACAAAGAATACTTGAAATCGCTTACATCGCTAGCTGTACACTAATTGTTACCGACAAAAGTCCAACCTTTTTTCAACAGTATCGGTAGAACTGTACAGTTGACCCCATAGATGTAAGAAATGTTGCTACGTTTTTTAAAATTTTAGGCCTACCTCGAAAAAACGCGTTTTTAAGTTTTAAAATTTTTTCGGTGATTTCTATATTTGGTACTTTCATTTTTTGTGAAAATACCGCAGGCACAATATGCCATCTGTGGTCAAATATTGGAGGGACATTCATTTTCTGCATCAATATTTGACAGTGTTTATTCTAGCCACCTTGAAATTGGGGTGGGGGATTTTGAAATGTTTGGGGGACAAGGTCTGAGTCTCCAAAAACCTTGACAAGCAAAAAGGTCATCCTTCCTAATATTGTTTACCTTTCTCAAACGCCCTGACAAGCAAAAAATGGTCATCCTTATATTTTTCCCCTCTCCAAAAAATGCCCCTCATCACACTTTTTTGGCGGAAATTTCCATCCCCAAGCCAACATAAAATTTTTTTGAGGGGAGAATTTTTAAACTTTGGGGAAATCCCCCCAGAAAAGGCCTAGAATAAACACTGAATATTTGACCACTGCCTTCTACAACAAACGAGCTTCAGACCTTCAGATAAAAATAATATCGGTAGCTAACATGTTAAGTCCAAGACACTCTGACTGTGAACCGATGCGTTTATCTGTAATGTAATAGCGTAGTCCTATCTTACTTACGTCGCCAGCTTTAGACCCGTACTGTGGCTTTTGTATGGCTTCACGCTGATCATTAAGGCGTTTTTCGCGTTTTTCTTTTTCGAGAAAACGCGTTTTCGTGTCTTTTCATTTTAATGTTAACGTTTTTTAACATCTATGGGATTGGACCCTGTGTGCCGCAAATAGCGCTGGGCTTCACCCACCCAAGATAATTCAAAATGCAAGCGGATATTAGGCATTAGATTAATTTGTGCTTCCGTTAAGGAATTATTCTGAAATCATCAAAACGTGTAGTAAAATGAGGAACACTGGAATATGGGTCTCCCTGGCCTAGTGGACCTTACCCCTCCCCCACCCTCATAATTATGACAATCACCATCATAGCCAGGGTTCCAGAGTTCGGACACCAAGGTTTCTATAAACAGACATTTCCAGATCCGACTAGGTGCCTTCTTGGGGGAGCGTCGTGAGCTGCCCCAACGAGGTCACCATAAAAACCGAGTGATATTAGTTTCTATTCTTGATATTTGGAGCATATTTTAAACTATATGACATCTTACGGGCTATCGGCATACCTCTCCACCCAACTGATAAAATTTTGTCATCGGTTTTGCACATATCTCAATTAGATCAGTCAAGGTCCGAATAGGGTCGGCTCTTGTGCACACTGCACTGTCTTGGCTACGCTAATGACAACCGTTCTAAAATGAACGGTGCTGCGAACAGCTCAGTATGCACAATTTCACTTAGAACTTTTGATATCAAAAGACAGTGTCTTGAACGGAAATCGAGAGGCTAACAACAGAAAGAATGATTCTCAATTAAATTACAGTATAGGCCGCATTTTAAAAAAAAATCGAGTTCATGTTCAAGTCTAAACTTCAATCTATTTCAGCCATAGGCGCATACTTCTATTAGGCCTCTGGACTCGAGGCCACCCACACACTTTTTGGGAGAATGCCATAGGGAAGGGGAAGACATACATAGGGGTTTCCCCCAATTTTTCATCTAGGTTTTCTCCAATGATTGCAGCATAATGTACGAAAGCCCATAGAGCGCCTTTAATATAGGCCTACTGTAGAATTATAGACCAGGCAGTGTTGGAGTAGTGAAATTTGAGCTGGGGGGTGGTTGAGGGCTGAAATTCAATGAATGACAGATACTGCATGTACCCAATATGCGATTTTTGGGAGGGTTGAAAAGTTAGCTGGGGGATTCAACCCCCCAAACCCCTGACAACTCCAACACTGGACCAAGGTTTATGTTGAACGACGAATTTGATGACTCTTCAGTCACACACCCGCGTGACTTGGATCAAGGCCATACTGCAGATATGCTGCATATGCGTATACATGCACATAGTTTGATCTGTGCGAAAATCAGTGGGGGTTCGAAGAGGGTTCATCTTGGGTTTTGGTCTTACTTGCGTCAAAACTGGCCTTCCGACCAATTATTTTTAACTGCAGTGAACGAAGGCTTTGTCTTCAAACGATGGAGAGGTATGCATATAGATGCATCTCAACCTTTCAGACATGCATATTTATCTACACATACAGTAGGCCAAAATAGAATTATAACGAGCAGAACAATAGACATAATATTCCCACTGGCGGTAGACTCACTGGACAGAAGGTACATTCCGTTAAGCAGCGATCCAACCATGGATGTAATCCCAGCTGAAGATTCGTATTGCTCCTGCAAATTGGCGATGAAAACTCCGTAGGAATAGGCAACTCCGTCGACGATAACGTTGATCATGAACGCCGCAAACACCACGACCCACCCGTACCCACCGTCCGGAGGCGTCGGAAGGTCTTCCTTCGCGGTCGTCGTAGACTTCCCTCCACCACCTGGATTGCTATGCTGAGTCTCTCTCGGCGGTTCGTCGCCGTTCACGTCTGCTTTGGACATTTCGAATGATGGCGATGTACGTTGATCGACTCGGAGCAACCAGTAAGCGTTCGAAACTGAGTTCAGCGTCCGCCTAGTATGTTGCAATAACTTCCCTTCGGTCAGCAGTCGGTTCAAAAATCGAACAAACCGATTGAACGAGGGCAGCGAGTCAGAGAAAGAAAGAGAGAGAGAGAGAGAGAGAGAGAGAGAGAGAGAGAGAGAGAGAGAGAGAGACGATCGACGGTCACATTCAACAGTTCAAACTGCAAACACGCTACACTGTAGATGGGCGACGTTATCTAGAAAGTCCGCTCTTGAGCCGCAGATATAATTAATTCGCTGATCGTTATAACGAACGCTATAATATACAGTAGCTCATCTCTCTAAGCTTACTTGAGAAACGTTTTGAGTCTTGGGTCAACTGTCCACTACATGTAATCTCGCATATGAGTAGGCTATATAGCTGATGCCAGGCACGATTCATACTGTACGTGTCGGTTATACTGTACAGTCTATCCGTAATTCTCAACGACTGGTAGAAACTTTAGGATGCACTTTAATAGCGACACGTTTTCATTATAATCATAGCTACTCTATTAAGCTAAAGCTCGCTCGAGGCTGTGTGAGAGGACATTACTATAGTATATATAGTCTTCGTAGCTTTACAGTTTACATGTCTTGTTCGCATCCTGAAACAAAGGTCCACCCAAAATCGAAGCTCATGACTTCAGATCTGGAACTTGTGAGAACACCGGTTGTTTAACAAACTCGAAGAGTTGAAACACGTAGCCTACCTCTGAGCAAGCTTACTGGATGTTCATGGATTAAAGTAGACTTATCGAAAGTGAGAGGAAAAGCAGAGACAGCCTGAAAATTGTTTGTTAAGCTTAGGCCTATATGCCTACTCACTCTACTGCTTACATTCTCACAGCATCTATGATAAGTAGAGCTGTGCCGATTCCAAATATTACCAATTGTTCCGATTACCGATTGTTCTGATTGTCAGACAGCCGATTGTTTTGCCGATACCGATTATCTGTCAAATTCTCCAAATCGGGCGTTTTTAATGATCATGCCATAAAGATGCAGCGTGAGTGCACTTGTCTTCTATATGCAGGATCTCGCAGCGTATAGTTGCCGTAAAGTTTACTTTAGGGGCTGTCCATTAATTATGTCAACAATTTTTGGGCAATTTTTGACCCCCTCCCCCTTGTCAACAACTGTCAACTTTCACTTACCCCCCATAATTACGTCAAAAACTTTTTACCCCCCCCCCCCAAGATCAGTGACAGGTCCCAATAACAATGTTATTATTTTTGCGGTGATGACCATTTTTTCCCTTTTTTGCTCATCGAGTGTCAAAATGTTGTGGTGATGACCTTTTTGCCATGCTTTTTTCCATTGTAATAAGTAGTATTCCATTAAATTTGCTATTTTTGATAATTATTTGCATTTTCCAGGGGAGACAAGTGCCCTCTATTGCTCTAATATGTGGGCGCCCATGTCTAGCTGTTGCATTTTACAGCGCGATTATCTTTGCGGACGTTGCCTAACATGTCCGGAGAATTTGATTGGTTTACGATGAGTTCAGGCGCTTCATTTGGTGTCTGTTACACGTCATAACTACTGTACCTAAGGGGTCGCGATTAATAAGTCTGTTATGTTCTAAGCAATAAATTGCAAACCCATATAACTCAAATTTCATCTTTCTCATAAGCGAGCTGCACCAGACCCGGCAGGGAATTAAGTCTATGTTTTTGCGAAGCCCATATCGAGGGCCGGAAGAGCCGCGTATTAAGATATCTGGTTAATAATATTAGCCTATACAACAGGTTCTATAGACATCAAAAAACAAGTTTTATAATTAATTCGCTGTGTGAGAAAAGCCAATTGAAGGCCTGTTGAAATAAAGGTTTATAGAGCATTGATATAAAAAAATCTAATCGATTTGAAGAAATTCTCCCGCAAAATCCACATTTTCCTCTTGCCCCATCTTCACTGCTTTAAACTTTGCAAGAACAATCAATAACCTTTCTCAATTTCGATCTACAGGGTTCGAAATAGAGAACTCCCAGTCATTTCATACTACACACTAACGCTATTGACTGTACGAGAACGAGGGACATCAACTAAATGAAAGTCCTGCCGAATATTTTGTGGATAGGTCGATAGTAGGTCGATCGAGGGAAGAGCCGCCTATTAAGATATCTGGTTCATTATACAGATCTTATCGAAATCAAAAACTAATTTTACAATTAAATCGCTGTGTGAGACAAGCCAATTGAAGGCCTGTCGAATAGAGGGTTTATTGGGCATTGATATCGAAAAATCTAATCGATTTGAAGAAATTAGCCGACAAAATATACACTTTCCTTTTGCCCCATCTTTACTTATTTAATATTAATAGCACGAATAATCAATAATATCATTCTCAATTTCGATCTACAAGCAGTGGCGGCTCCACATGGGGGTCGGAGGGCCCGTGCCCCCTATTGAGTGCCTGACCCCTCAGTGACCCCCTGTTGGGACCCTATACTTAATGCTACATACCTAACAACAAATGGTTGGCCCCCATGATTAGAAGTTGCCACCCCAACGGTCCCCTCACTTGCCAAATTCTGGAGCCGCCACTGATGCCTACATGCACACAAAGTAGGAGACAAAGGCGAGGAAGACCAAGAAAAGGATGTATGGATAACATCAAAGAAGACCTGGAAACAAAGAACATGCCAATAATTGTAGAAAGATGATGACTGACGCAAGACCAATTTCAGTGTTAGTTCTAGGTAATTTAGTAATGAATCAACAATAAGCTATTGCTCAATATATTCAAGCAAGCTAATGCAGCACCAACCGCAGTAAAATGTTCAACCTAAACAAACATAATCGCGATATATTGTTTGCGAAATCGTTAGACTTTCAACGTAATATTAATAGCGGTTTGTAGAAGACCGAGTATTGGAAGCTTACAGTACATACTTGCTCGCGTTTTAGTTAGGGTTTTAGTTGTCTCTTTGGTTTCCGGTTTTGATGACCGAGTTTGTCAGAAGTGTGTGAAAAATTCCGCCTATTTCTTCGATTTAGTTTATTATTTTGAGACTGGTAAACACATTACAGTCATATATTCTGTTCTATTGAGTTGCATATGAATTTATTTGTTTTGTGGGCAAACTGTGCTTATCAGTCCGGCCTGTTGTCTACCGGTACAACTCTGGATGACTGACAATAAATTACTTTTCAATTCATCTAAAACCGCATTTCTACCGCTGGGAATTTTTTAGTAGACTAAAAATTCAATTCTCTGGTTTAATTTTTTGAAAAAGCTGCAGAAACAGCAGCATAAGGGGTTTGCTATTTCAGGTGTCTCAATACGTGGGTTACACACTCTTGATATCTGTTGATGTTCAGAGAATGTGTCTTAATCTGATAATCTGATAAATGAAGGTTGTGACTGTAAGTTCAGCATGACATATTTGCTTCTTTTGGGAGCACTTATAGCTTACAGAGCCAACCTGACCCTAACCCTTGTTTACGAATGGTTTGTCTATTCTGAAACTCTACCTGGGTATTATTATTATTATTATTATTATTATTGTTATTATTATTATTATTAACATTGAAATTTATATAGTGCACTAAACATAGTAAAGGCCAAAGTCAAGAGTGCTTTGCACAGAACATAGTATTATTTTTCAAATACCCTAGAATCCTAGATATTATTTCTATGCATGGGTTTGACTTGCTTATTTTAATGAGTCGAACTGAGCAGAGAATACCAAACGCATGGCCTTTTGTTAATCCGCAATTTGGCAATATTCATTTTCCACATGGTTGATTATATTAATTTTAAAATAGAGTTTGAGATTTGAGTTTTAGGTAATTTTATTTAGCTCTCGATTCTATAACTGTGAATACTGATTGGATGACGTCAGTGGTGGTGATGATGAGGCTGATGATAATTTTATTTTGTTTTGAATTAAAGTAAATGTTGTTTCCACTGCAGCTTCTTACGTGAACCAAAATGAGCAGCTCAGAAGAGGTATCGTGGATTTCTTGGTTTTGTGGCTTGCGAGGAAATGAATTCTTTTGTGAGGTCTGTATGGTGGGATGATCTTGCTCTGATCTTGCTCAGCAAATTTAATAGTTAGGGCTGTGTGTTTAATGTGATTATGCGATCGCATATCTAACCAATTTTTTAACGAGCTGCATTTTCAGTCACTTTTCCTGCTTATGTGATTTCTGCATAAATATGTGGCATTCTATCCTCATTTTTCGCTATTTTCATCATATATAATACTTTTTACTATTTTCCTAATATAGGCATAGATTTACAGGGGATCAGCGCCTGTTTGGATTACCCTTTTTTGCTCATCGGTCTTTTTTATCAATAAGCACCACAATTTTTGCAAATATGTGAGAGAAATAATCACATAGATGGGAAATTTAGTGCTTAAATTGAAAGTGTCTGCATTTCCTTTGCATATTTAGGACCTCGGAGTCCTGCATATTTTCCGAAAAATTACAGCGCTGAATGTTCAGCCCTAACTAGTTTTATTAAAGATTCTTGATGATGTCAAATCATTCATATTTGTTTTACTGCAAATATTTTTAAAATATTGTACCAGTGTTTCCTTTTCCATTATAGTTCTGCCATGCAAGATTTTGTCCTTTGCAGAAAATACAAAATAAATGACAAAATTTTAGTATGACACTATACTGTTCTATGAATACATGAGCACTTTCTGTTTCTGACAATTTGTTTTTAAAATTATCAGTAAATTTTCGCAGATGAATTTCACTCATTAATTGTTGTCCAGACAATTCGGACTAGAAACCCAAAATTATAGATGACAGAATTAAACAAGCAGACATATAAATCCGTATCCAGTAGTTGAGGGGCATCCAGAGCCCCAAGGGTGAGGGTAGGGCAGAGCATAAGGCATGGTGGGGAAGGGTTGTTTAGAATTAGTGGCGAGCACAAATAGAGGAATGAGGTGGGAAGACAACATGCAGGTTTACCACATGGTCAAAATTGTTAGTGTCCGAATGTCCACCTTTTCGTCCCGAATTGTCTGGTCCGAATTGTCCTAGTGCCCCTTAATTACTACAAGGGAGGGACGATGAAAATGTTTATAAATTTTTTTCACATAGAATGGATATCTGTATTGAATTTAAGCATTTTATATTATTTTTACTGATTTTACATATTGAAGATCGATGAAGACTATATTCAAGATAAATTCAATCTCACTGGACTAAATGAACAGGTTCCTCATTATCGTCAGGCAATCGACATGATTCTAGATCTTGAACCTGGTTAGAATCAGCGTTATGATTGCGTATATTTATACTGTTCAATATTTTAAACATGATGCATAAACTCTGAAAGTTTTCGCAATAAATTCATGTTTGCGTGTTTATGTTTTATAAGGAACATGAAAAGCATAAGCTAGTGAGTGATTGTGAGTTTGATTCTTGAAAATTTATGTTAGATTCTTGCATGTAATTGCATTTCAAATTTTATGCAGGGCTCCTGTAAATTGTACAAGTATTTGAATTGTACATGTTAGAGGCACGTCAAAATAATTGTAAGATGTGAGAGATTTTAAGGAATAAAGCCCGTATATGTTAAGCAGCAATGATTATTCTAAAACATTAATTTTATCTAAGTGTGTGTTTTGAAGTTGTTAATGAAAGTTAAATAAGCATGAAGATAATAAACTGCACAAGACTTTTTTCTCTTGTGCACACCACAGTCCTGATAAGGTATTAATTATGGCAGCATTTTACTGCAGATTTATTATCTGGTGCTTTTTCAGACGATGATCTTGAAGACAATCCGAACCAGAGCGATCTGATCGAGCAGGCAGCTGAGTTGCTCTATGGACTCATTCATGCTCGGTACATTATGACAAACAGAGGGATTGGGCAGATGGTAAATTTATGCATTGCACATGCTATTGCAAAATATTTGTGTGGATTTTTAATTGTGTCCTTTTCTTTGTTTTAGTTACTAGTTTTAACCTCAGCAGACAAGTTCTGTTTGAGCAGTTATCTGTTTATTCTGAATTCTGAGTTATTTAACATTTTATAGAAAAATGCTCAGCATCTTATTTCAACTTTCTGTTCAGTATTTTAAACCATTTGTTAGTCTTATGGACTTTGTTTGACTTATCATTTAACTCTTAAACTGCTGGAACCGAGTGTACTCAGTTACATTTCATATAGTTACAAAATATCTGGGGGTTTAAGGGTTAACATTTAATAGTTATTGCTTTTGCCACACTTTGTGCTTTTATTTTGTGCAGACTTTTTTAATGTCCTGTTGCAGATTGAGAAATGGCAACAGGGAGATTTTGGCTTCTGTCCGAGAGTTTATTGTGAAAATCAGCCAACACTGCCAATTGGTGAGTGAATTTGTGGATATATAATGGATATTGTAGATTGTAGATGCAGCCATGAATAAGCTTTTAAGAACTATGATTGCTGAGTTAATCCCTCATTTATGGTTAACATTTATTGTACATATAAAATGTGTTTTGGACAATTTGTGGAATTTTAAAGAAGTAAACTTTGTAATAATATTTGAAGGACCTAATGTATTTGCAGTTAGCTGTTACAGCTATTCATATGTAGCTGTGTTAGCTATTCATATGTAGCCATGAAAATTTGCAGTCTAGTGATCGTTAGGAAATCGATTGTTTCAACTTAGTGTGAAGAATTAACTTTGTTATTTCAAGTCTGCAGGTACTGAAATTATAGTATTTTTATGAATTTTATATACTTTGTTTCCTCCAAGCAGCATTTGAAAAATCACTGACTCTGTTGAGTAACTGCTTGACCAGTAAAGCATGAAGATATAAATGTTGTTACATGTAATTTATTTTATCCTAATCACTGCCATTCGTATGTAATGTGGAGAGTAGATTGATTGGAGATTGGTAAAATTGCATTACGATGCAGCAGAGTTTTCAAATAGTTGCTTGAATATTTTACAATTTACCGAAAGAATTTAATTGCGCATCTTTCATATATTCTGATATTAGATTTCGAAAACTATAGCGGCTGGGTGATGTGGAATTTTCTGTTAAAGGTTTGTCCGATGTTCCCGGAGAGGCAATGGTGAAGCTCTACTGTCCGAAATGCCAGGATGTCTACGTGCCAAAGTCTTCAAGACATCACCATACGGATGGAGCATATTTTGGAACTGGTTTCCCTCACATGCTGTTTATGGTTCATCCTGAATATCGGCCCAAACGTTCAGCCAATCAGTTTGTTGCTCGGTACGCTGATCGTGTGTTACTTTAAGTTGATGATTTTCTCTGGTTTCCTAGGTACATATTCTTAAGTCATGTTTTGGTGGCCTTGTTTAATGCTACATTAAAAAAATTGCTGCTTATTTAGCTATGTATGTGTGATAATTGTAGATTGCCATCTGGTTGATTAGTTATTTTATTGTGTGGTCAGCTTGTTTGATTGAAATCGTGTGAAATGTACTCGAATCTTTGCTTCAATTTTTATAACACGTGGTTTGCGGCTTCACTAGAAAGCATCTGTGTCCATAACATTGGTGCCCATACGCCCTCGTACCTTGCCATGCTGGAAAATGCCAATGAGGGCGTATGGGCACCGATCTTAAGGACATCTTGAGCTCTTTTGCTGGATTAGAATTTTTGTTCTCTAATTATTATTTGTTACCTGAGACACTTTGCGTATCGCTTTCATGCTAGGTTTCAGTTTCGTTTTTCAGATTGTATGGATTCAAAATGCATCCACACGCTTACGAGCTACAGTACCAGGCTGCAGCGTCGTACAAGGCTCGTCCATCGCATTCAAATGTCACCTACACCAATAAGAAATAGGCTCACCATATGGCAGTGTGGTCTGTTAAAAAAACATAGTCTATTAAAACTGGCATCGGATGAGGTGCTGCATCCTTGACAATGTAGGTGTAATATTTAAGCTGTCTGGACACTGTGTAAACTTGTAAGCCACGATCAGTTGCACTGACGTAACAGTTGTAATGTAAACACTCATTGGTGATCACAGTGTACAGTTGATAGGAAACCTTGACATGTGTACAGGAATTTTGCAATGTGCCGGAATGGATAGTCAGATATTTCAGTATTTTGCTATTTTACCACCAATGCTGTTTTTTCTTTCTTTAAAGAATTTTATTCAGTCATGATCATCCTGGGAACGAACGAAGTATTAGGCTTATTTAGACGTCAACGATTTGGTTAGCAAGTTGCTTCTTAATGTCACTCGTTATTAAATGTAAAGATGTTATCCTGATGTTGCATTAGCTTTATGTTTGCTGCAATAGCTTCTGCTCATTTTCCAGGAATTGTTTTTGATTTAATTAAAGCAGTTTATAGTTCATATTTTTAAGTAAAGTACTGTCTACACCAGTAATTCCTGATAACTTAGAGATTACTTCTCTCGGAATGATTAGATATAAAATATAAATAAATTGAATCTTTGGCAATGCATTGTGGTAGGAATGACCTTGGTGTAGACACTAAAAATCTCTATGTATTTGGAAACTTGCAATGTACAAAATTTCTTCCTGTGTTTAAGTACAGCAATTACACTTTTATATCTTGTACCTGTTTGAGTGTACAGTGTACTTTGTAGCAGTGGATTCCCAGATGATGCTAATCTTCGTTTTTGAATTTGCATTACAGTATATCATGGCATTGACAACTAAATTAAATTAACTTCAGCTGAACTAGGAAGTCTTGTGGAGCCAAGGTGGTTGCAAAAAGATTTGAGTACATGGTATTGAAAGAAGATAGAAAATGATTACAATGGCATAGTGGCGTTTGGAGGAGTGTAATTTCGCAGACTTTCTACAGAGTTGTCCAAATTGTAATTGCGACCAAAAAAATGGTGCATCTTCTGGATCAAATGGTGCATCTTCTGGATGCTATTCCAATTCCGAAGCAGTGTTTTGATGTCCTTGAACTAATAATGACCCATTTTTAAACCTGTCTTTTCCTTCTGGTGGTTTCTCATTACCATATACAGTAGTTGTGTTCCCATTGCAGAAAAAACCAACACTTGTTCAAATGAATTTTACAACTACCTACCTCCCTTTCACATTGGTGTAAACTTGGATGAAAAAGTGGGGGCCAAACCCCTATACCTTCCCCTAACCTGTGGTAGCCAATCAAAGAGTGGGGACTCGAGCCTATAGAGCTAATTAGAGATGTACGCCAATGAACCTATCTCAAATTTGAGTTTCATATTCAAATTTATTGGATGCACTGTGCTTGCTGGAATAGACTTTCGCATTTAACAGCACAATCTTTTATTGTCTAAACAATCTGCCGTGTCTGTTGATATTGTATTCAAAGGAAGCGTCTCTACCATAGAAGATTAATTATGCTAATGAGTCATTCCAAATTCATCACAGCAGCTTTTTATCCAGTCTCCAGGCCTTTGGGGGGGGGGATTGACTTGACTGGAGGGGAAGAGACATAGTTCGATGCAAAAATTTGTGTCGCTGCCGAATATTTTTGTGGGGGTTGAGGTTTTTTCGGGGTTGGGGTGGGAATCAACCCCTAACAGGCCTAGATAAAACACTGAGCATACTGAATTTCAAGGTCTGAGTTGGTTTATGTGTACAAAATTAACTCTTAAACTTTTCACTCGAGGCAAGGACGTTCTTTCGGAGGCATCGGCGACAGTACGGTAGGTAATCGGGCGTTTTCCCATTCGGAGCCCTGTAACAAATACAACTGGAACATCTGTGACGTTGAAACGCCTTCTGGAAGTACAATACAGCTAATTGAAACGCAAACGGTCAAAACAGTCGAGATCGGATGAATTTTGGGGTGGGATATACAAGAGACACGTGTCCCTCCTGAGCGTATACCCCCAAAATGTTTGTTTACGAAAGCCGACGTCATCAGATATCGGAATTAGGCCTAATGAGTGAGTAGCCTATCGTTTTTCTTCCATTTCGATGATAATTAACATACATCAATCTATCTGGAAGGGGCAATGTGGAATGGGAAATGGAACGCGAGGTGTCCTTCCCACAAACTGAATTTCTGAATCCCCGCCTCTGTTACTGGATATTACTTAGGCTATCTAAGACCTAGGGTCCTACGTTCTATTGGTTCTAGGTCCTAGGTTCTCACACAGGGCAGTCTCACACAGGGCAGTCCCTACTGAACTACTTTAAACCTTGTTCTATTATTATATATTAGGCCTATATTATTATTGTTTTGAGTTATAGTTTCCAATAAAATAATTTTGTAATGCTTGCAGAGGTAGTGGAGGCGAATCAGGCGATTGGTCTACTCACCGGAAATCGCTGTCCATTTGACTGGTTGCATTGCATGGAAAGTGGCGCCATTCCGTAGTAGGCCTTCAGCAAATGGACGTTCATAGGCGTCCATCTGATGGCTTTGTAATTGCCTGAAATTCCGTTCGAGGACGACGTGTCTTCGTCAAGATAGCTACGATGAAGCAGTTCAACAGATTCGAAATAGATGTAGGCCTATTCAACATCCAGTATTTTATCCAGGTCTGTTAGGGGGAGATCTTCCCCCACTCCAAAAAATCGGCAATGACAAAGTTTTGCATTGAACTGTGTCTCTTCCCATCCAGCCAAGTCAATTTGCCCCTCCTCCAAGGCCTGCATGGGGTCTGGATAAAACACTGTCCACATCGGTACCAGACTTGGCAGATGCACAGCCGTTGAATAGCGGGGAGGGGGTAGGTTGTATAAGAATGTGAGAATGAATGAAAGAAATTCAAAGCTCCGCTCCTCGTATACCAGAATCCTGGCTACGCCCAGTGTTTAATCTAGGCCGTTTCCGGGGGGAAATTGCTCTTTTTCACCCCGGAAATTTCAAATTCCCTCCAGAAATTTTGGAATACTACATGGACTAACAGAGGCCCCTAGCAGAATTCCCCCCGGCTTTTTCAGTTTCCCCGCCGGAGTCCAGGAGTCTAGCTTAAACACTGGCTACGCCGCCCGTTACCGGCGACCGGGCGCAATAATTATGAACTAGTCCTGCTGCGTTGTTTTAGTAATCGGCATATCCTCGATGCTCCCATTAAAGTTGGCGGCATTGGAGTCTACTCTTATATTTGCTCGGTGAGTTCTCAAAAACAATTCATGAAAATCAGCAGCAACACCGAGAATTTTGAAGTTGAAAGGCAAACGCCAGACGCTGTCTCGAATTGAAAGGGTCTTCGCAGTTCGCCTAAATCTGGTGGGGGCGGAGCTGAGCAGAATTTGTTTTCGCGGACAAAGTCACCCGCCACCCATTTAAATTCACCGTCACTGGTCTAGACCTATGATCTGAAGTAAGCTTAGTACGAACACTGTTGGCCACGACATGTCACAGAATAGGCAAAGCGTTTTGCCAATCACTGATCGATTCTTTGATATGACCGACGAGACAAAACGTTTTACCTGTTTTGTGTTTTACAGAGATAAACAATTATTCTCGTAGGTAAAAATCTGACGTTTAAACAGAGGCGGAGCTATAGGGTGTCCGGCGCCCGGGGACAAAATATAATGTTGGCGCCCCCTCAACTTGACGAAAATCCTAAGAAGCCAAAAATGGCGCCGCTCTGCCCTTTTGTCGCCCCTTTATTCAACTTCGCAAATACCCTGACAAGCAAAAAAGGCATCACCAGTAACGAAACTCCCTACCTTAAACCAATTTTTGGCGTCCCCTCACCTCGGCGCCCGGGGACATCTGTACCCCTCTGCACCCCCTAGATCCGCCTCTGCGTTTAAAAAATAATTGCTGTGCACCTTTAAAACTTAACACCGACGCCACTTTGAGCATACAGATGACGTACGGTCGTTCTTGTTATGGCTTCGCTCCATTATGATCACGGAATTTTGACAAGGCATTTACTCCGTATCAGTGGCGGATCTAAGATTCGGCAAGTGGTGGGAGGGGGGCGTTCGGGTGGCAACTGCTAAGCGTGGGGACCGACTATTTGTTGCTACGTATATATGTAGCAGTTAGGTATAGGGGTCCCAACTGCATGGGGACCACGGAGGGGTGAGGGCAGGCGTTCAATAAGGGAGCACGGGCCCTCATGTGGAGCCGCCACTGCTCAGTAGCGCTTCAAAAAGATCGATTTTTGGTTAAACAACGTTTAAATAATTTAGACGGAAACCAACTCGTGAAGGAATCCGAAGAATCGATTGAGTGAATCCGTGGTAACCGAACTTTTGCAGACTTCAAGAGAAGCAGCTGGATAATAGTGAATGTAGTTGACGCACATCTCGTCCGAAATGGAGAACCCGCCCTTCAATGACAAACAGTCTAACATGAAAACACCGCACTCAGAGATATTTTTACACCCCCTAACACACACACACACACACCCCAACACCCCCCATTTGAGACAGACACCCCCAGCATCCCTCCAATTTCAGCTATGCGATTACCTTTTTTTGCTTGTCAGACATTTTTTGCAGGTACCACCGTACCCTATAATTTACCGACACCTCCCCCCCAATTGATAACCCTAGAAATAACCCCGACCGCACTACGATCACTCGTGATTTTCACGATTAACCGCTAGAAATTAAGAAACGTGTCTGCATGACGCATGATAGCTAAATAAACGAATGGTTACAGAAGGAGTATTCACGTGGCGATCCGCGGGACAGATCCGCCCCTCCCCCAAGGGATGTGAAATGGAAATCGAAGCTACTGAAGCGATATAGATAACTTTTTTCTACTGCTTACGAACTATGTTTTAATGTCTTGTTTTCAGCTCACCTATTTTCTAATACGTATGAACTATATTTATGTAACTAAGAAATATTTTTACCTGACCCTTGAGGGCCAGTCATAAAAAATTGGCCTTCATAAAATTTAATTGAATATTCCTGGATTACAGCATTGCCAAAACAATACACAAGTATAAGCTTATCATTGCAAGAGATTTCAGTGGATTGTCGATATAGTCTATAGCAATTTGGGCCATAGTCTATACGGTAAATTTCTAGATAGATCGTATACATATATCCAGTACATCCACTCACCAGTGTTACTTCTGACCGATCCGTTGTTCGATCATTGCACGTAGTAATTAACGCATCTCCCTGTAAACGGTCATCGTTGCTTATCGTTTAGTTATTTGTGCAATTTAGCTTTGTATAGTTTAAGCGAAATTAGTCAAAACAAGGATCCAGAATCTTAATTGCCACAGGTCCTAACATCAGCGACTCACTATTAATGTCCAACTTATGCTTTCTTGGTTCAATACTTACCTCTGAATCGAACTATTATTCGCGTTAACTCATGACCATCATCATCATCATCATCATCATCAGCATCATCATCATCATCATCATCATCACCATCGCCATCGCCATCACCATCGCCATCATGCATCATCATCATCATACCGGTAGGACGTGGACTTGTCTCGGAAGTTTTCTTATTTCCTGGTAGTGTGGACTGAAGTGATTGTCTCGGTTCAGTTCCGGAAGTTCTATTCCCCGGCGGAAGTGCTTTGTGAAGGCGCTTCTTCCGGTCAAGTGTGTGTGCAACTGCGATGCGAAGACGTGTATGCCGCCCTCTGGCAGTCCCTGTTACAGACATCGCTGATTTTTCTACACTTTTCTCTTTTTATCTTAATTTATTTGGCGAGAGCAGTGGCGGCTCTAGGATTTGGCAAGTGGGGGGGCCGTTGGGTGGCAAGTTGGCAACTTCTAATCATGGGGGCCCAACCCTTTGTTGTTTAATGTATGTAGCATTAAGTATAGGGTCCCAACTGGGGGGCCACTGGGGGGCCAAGCACTCAATAGGGGGCACGGGCCCCTCTGGCCCCCTTGGTGGAGCCGCCACTGGGCGAGAGTAACATAATCATAACTGCAGGGTACAATAAATGTTAACGTTGACGAGGTAAATTTCAACCTGCAGTGACCTCTAACAGTACAGGTATGTAAAAACAGGTATGTAAAAATTGAAACGAATTGAAGAAATTCTCCGACAAAAACCAAACTTTCGCTTTTCTCCAACTTCATTGCTTCAAATCGTTAAAGAATAATAAATATTTACCTTCCCGATTTTGATTCACTGAGCTCAAAATTGGACACTTCTCAGCCATTTCATACTACACACTAGAACCAATGACTGTACGAGAACGAGGGACTTAAACAAGATGATTTACTGACGAACATCTTGTGGAATGGTTAGTAGGCCTAAGTCAAAAGAGAGACGAGCCGTGTCTTAAGAAATCCGGTTCGTTTCTTTTAGACAACAAAAACACCTTTTATAATGAATTCGCTATGTGATAGAAGGCAACGGAATGCCATTGCCTATTGAACAGTAGATACATATATAGGCTCTAAGTAAAGGACGTGCAATTCGACTGTAGAGTGTAAAAGTACAGTATGATACCAGAGAGAGAGAGAGAGAGAGAGAGAGAGAGAGAGAGAGAGAGAGAGAGAGAGAGAGAGAGAGAGAGAGAGACTGATGAAAATTTGACAGGGTTTCTGAGTTTACAGAATAAGGTAGCCTACTGTAATAGCGTTCTGTATACTTTCAGTCGGTTGGGTAAAGCAGCATTGGCGTAGCCACGGGGGAAGGGCACTGGCCCACCCCTTATTCGGCCGGGATCGGTCGTGAGATTCGTGTATAACCGGTGATTAGTTGGGGGCGGGAAGGGCTAGGGGTAGTATCTGATCGAAGAGAATGCACCAGACTTCAAGGCGCTTGAGACGACGACCTTTTTCGGATCGTCAAGATTGTTGGACCGAAAAAATGTCGATAGGCCTATATGCCCCATATTTTAGAATACTGGCTAAACCACCGAAAATCATATCTCTCAATTTCTCAGAGTTAATGGATTTCTTAGTTAATTAATAACAAAGAAATAGTCAGATCAAAGTAATTGTCCGTTACAGTTGTCGGCCGGTCGGTCGGAACGAACTTTACCAGGTGAGTGCATTCTGGAATGCAGTAGCCAACGAGATCCCACCTCGGCTGTCCAGGAGGAAGCGCCATCTTGTCGGTATACTCGAGTCCCAGTTCCATAGTTCCGGCATCGTACTTTCTGAGTAGTTTTGTGTAGTGAAATTTAATTCCAGAATTATCAACTTTTCCTGTTAGGCAAATAAACGAATCGACAAAGGTAGTAGGCCTACATGCTCATCTGCCATCAAAACACCAATATTATTGATCCATATAATATTTCATTAAAAATAATAATCTATTAATCAATCAATAATAAACTTCTATGGCGCCACTATCATAATGCCCAGGGCATCATCCGATGGCGCACCAAAATAAATAATAAATAATCAGAGTAATTAGGATAGGCCAGTGGCGTAACGTGG
The DNA here is from genome assembly GCA_018105865.1 of Metaphire vulgaris. NCBI lineage: Eukaryota > Metazoa > Annelida > Clitellata > Crassiclitellata > Megascolecidae > Metaphire > Metaphire vulgaris. Next base: position 16,386,499 of record CM030834.1, read on the forward strand.
GGAGTGGCGGGGGGCACTTTGTTGACAGCCCCCCGGGCCCCGGGCGGGGGGCCCGAAGAGGGGTCTAAGCTAGGGTTAGGTTAGGGTTAACCCTAATTTAACTCTAACCCTAGAAATGATGTGCTGACGACCTTTTTTTGCTCGTCAGCTCGAAACTCTGGGGCCCTCCATGGCAAAGATGCCCCCCGGACCCCCAAAAGTCACGCTACGCCACTGGGATAGGCCTATGTTGGTAATCGGATGATTGTAAATACAGTAGGTTAGGCCTATTGACGAACGGACATCAGCACCCTTCAAGTGTTCTGGGTTGTTGTAATGAACTTCCAACATAACGTATCTGTTGAAGTTTGGTCCTCCGATCGGGGCTCCTGCTTCCTCTGGATAAAACAACGGCTGCGACCGAAGAAACAACAAGATAACAGTTACATGCACACGTTAATTACCAGCCAACACAAAAGCATCTAAAATGATTCTTAAAGGTTCATTTTAGCAAACAATTCATTTATTTTATCAATTATCATTTTGGCTTTCGTTGGCTATTTTATCATTTAATTTATTTAATTAATTCCAATCGTTCAATGCCACAAACGAGTAATTGTCGAATAACGCGCGTTGCAGGTCAACCATTCAAAAACTTTTATGGCGCCACTATAAGGCCTATATTGCCAAAGGCATCAGCCGATGGCGCACCGAATCTATCCGAATAAGAGCCAGGTCAAGCTGGAAAGGTCAAACAGGAAGGCCCTACGTCTTAAGACTAGATCTAAAGCACGGGTGGCCAACCGGCGGCCAGCGGGCCGCATGCGGTCCGCCGGCTGCTGATTGGCGGCCCTCAGGGTATTTTTCCAAATAAATTTGATTGGTCCTATTTATGCGTACAATATTGGCCAAGATTAACTGGCCAATATTAACTTACTTTAAACTGCTGTTTAATTGTAACTGTTACCAGTAATTACAGTTACGGGATTCAGTGGCGGCTCTAGGATTTGGCAAGTGGGGGGGGGCCGTTGGGGTGGCAACTTCTAATCATGGGGGGCCAACCATTTGTTGTTTAATGTATGTAGCATTAAGTATAGGGTCCCAACTGGGGGGCCACTGGGGGGGCCAGGCTCTCAATAGGGGGGCACGGGCCCCCTGGTCCCCCGGTGGAGCCGCCACTGACGGGATTGCAGTGACCGAACTATACTATTAAATACAATGATTTGCAAAAGGCAGCAAAATGCGGCCATTCGCATGCTGATCAAAATTATGATGGCCTGTTTGTAGCGAAAGGTTGGCCATCCCTGAATTCTAAAGGATGACCATGCATGTGCTGGTTTTACGAGGTGATGCTGGGAGACATTTAGTGCGTTCAATATCGCAAATTCTCTGACGGTGTAATAATAATTATTCTAGTTCGTCGACAGCGACATCATCTTACCCTGGCACCCATAGCCCAGGCTCCGATGACCTTCGTACAGCTCTCCAGACCCTTGGGTCGCTCAGACTTTGAGGAACAGGGTCCATCGTAGTAGGGAAGGTCAATTCCCACCGGAACCTGACAGTGGAATACCTCCAAATGATGAACAATTCCCTTTCCGCCTTCGGATATGGCCCCCTCAAACTACAATAAATATCGATTAATTACATATAAAAAACGGCGAGTTCATATCTATGGTACCCTAAATAATTGTATTTGCACTCGCGTCATGTTAGTAGCGCGGGGGGGCGCCATCTGAGAAAAATCGAAGAGCAAACCAATTACTGTACCGATGAATTGCTTTTAGCTCTTTGGAACTTGTGATCCGAACAAAAAAGGATTTCTTATATATTCAAGAAAATTTCATGACGAGCAAACGTTCAGCGACTTACAGCTGTTAGGCCCTAATTAACGGTACATTTCAAAATTTCACTTGTTGACATTGTATTATTGACCTAAATTCCAACTCAGTGGACCTACAACGCTTCCAAACTAATTAATAATTTTGAATTGATTGAATAGTCTTATGCATTATAATTATCATATCGTAGGGATATAATGGCTATTAGTTGTCACTGTGTTGTCCTGATATAATTATATGCCTTGGCAATTCGACGTCAAGGACTGTGCGTACTTGATTTATGTTGACCTGTAAGCTACAAGAGTTCATTGTCGGCTTTGTCACCTGAATTATGTGGTGTTTTATCCTGAAATCTGGCAGTTTTCGCACAGCGCACCAATAGGTAGTTTCATCTTCTGGAATTGGAACCTATTACAGCACGAGGGTATAAAATTTAATGAGATCACCACAGCAGACTTTATAAGAAACAGAATACAAGCCAAATTACAGCTGCGGCCAAAATTATCGCACCAAAACAATGTATTGCACCTTTTCCACATTGCGGCTAGATTAAATCAGATTTACCAAATTCTTGGTTTTATTCTGATGTGATATTATGAAACACAGCATCCAAGTGTCGTTAACAATGAAAAAGCACCCAGTTACTCCAATAGCAGCATAAGCACAGGTTTTCCCGTATGACTGTCGAAACGAACCGAGATTCAGTTTGGGCCTCAGCCGTCTTCAAGCTCCAAGTAAGTGCGGATATCTGCATGTTTGTGATGCTGTTTTTATGAGAATACTGCAGTTTTTTAAGGCAACTGTACGTGTTGACAGTTTTAGACGTTTCAATCCTTTAGATTTCAGTGCACATTGGCAACTGCGAGACATCGAACGGCACAGAGCGTGAATGAAAGTCGCGTTTGGCGTGTGAGACCTTTGTGATGGCTTCCTTCTAATTTTGGCCAATAGTGTATTCAAATGAAATTCTATAGCATTGAAAAACTATTATGTATACAATATAATAATAATAATGCTGCTACAAGCCTACTACTACTACTACTACTACTACTACTACTACTACTACTACTACTACTACTACTACTACTACTACTACTACTACTACTACTGCTACTACTACTACTACTACTACACTACTACGACTAGTCTACTATTACTACTACTACTACTACTACTACTACTACTACTACTACTACTACTACTACTATAACTAATAATAATAATAATAATAATAATAATAATAATAATAATAATAATAATAATAATTACAATAATAACTGAATATTAAGTAGCTTAGCAAGCTCTCTACCGTGTAAAAACCACTGTGACTCCATTTAAACTTATTAAAACTTCTGTAAATTATAAGTCATCGTGTTTTCGACGCTACAAATGGCAGCAATATGCAATGTCATAAAAGATCTCATATTATTTTACTTTCAAAATAAAATAATTCTGCAAAGTACAAATCAATGTGCTTTGAATAGTATAACAGCCAAGTCGACCATCCCATAGTCACTTAGGTTACTGCTTTCATGATGTTGAATTCCAGCATAATGCATGCAACAATAGGGCCTAGTAGCCTACGAGAGGGAAGGAAGGACGCAGAACGAGCGAGCCTTCCGGAGACACACAGTACGTACGTCATCGACATGCATGACGAAGCTCTTGGTATCCGGAGGAAATTCCGGATCCGGAAGTTGACTTTTGAGGAGTTGAACCCGTTGCATGATCACGTCCTGTCCGGTCACGTTCCACCGCCGGACATCCTCCAGCGGACCCGGCGCCGAGAAAAATACCATGTGCGTCGTTCCGGACTGGAATGCGAAATAGACACGAGATAAACGCCAGTCGGTTATTATTATTATTATTATTATTATTATTATTATTATTATTATTATTATTATTATCATCATCATCATCATCATCATCATCATTAAACAGAGACGAATGATTCGCTTCATTGATTTCGTCCGCATCGATCGATCTGCGTTTGATTATTTAAAATAAGAACTCTGTTGAAACTGCTGCTTTGTGTAGATTACTATATTTAACGATAATTATATGATAAAAATCGTGACAATACGGTCGCACAACCAATTAATCAATGAATCGATCGATCGATAAATAACCATGTTAGCAAGTCATTCAGCAGATCGAACGATCGATTGGTTAGTAAGACGGCCAATCAAGCAATCAATCAGCCAATAATTCCACCAAGTGAGCAACTTCAGCAACATAATTTAAGCCTAACAGTAAACGTGATATCTGTCGATGATCGCCGTAAAATATACATGTAAATGATCTGCAAACTATTTTACTTAAAAAATTGTAAAAGAACTGATATTTAATAGGCCTGTGTGTGTGCTGTTTGGCAATGTGTATACTGCGGATTGTGCTTTTTCTAGAGTCAAAGATAACAACTACATGTATAGTAGATAAACCGAAGTGGAAATAGAAGAATGTATACTAGATACATAGGTTTTCAACATATGAGAAATCCTACGAAACCACTTCAAATCCAGTTATAATTATTGTTATTATTACTCTCTAGTGCACGAATTTGTTAATGCTCATCAAGATTAAATTCAGAATTCTTCTTAAACGCTTAATAATTAATTTCTGTAATGTCTGGTTTCAAACTTTGACGAATATCAGATATTCAGGCGTATAATCAAAATTCATAAAATTAGAATCAGTTTCACTTTAAATTGTCAACGACGTTTCAATAAGATATTTCAATAGAAGTCCCTTACGTCAATGAGATAATCGTCGTTATCGCAGGTGTCAAATTTTCGATGAAATTCAATTGCGATACCAGCGTCACTTAGCGTCTCCACTCCGTCCAAAAAGTAATCTTGATGCCGATCAAGAAACAGTATTCCGTCTTTATTCGTGTGCATGTCCTTCGCGAAAGACAGAAATTATCGTCGTCGTCTTCGTCGTCATCATCATCATCATCATCATCATCATCATCATCAATCTCATAGACTATCATCAAAAGACACAGCTTTGTATTTCACGAAGAATTTTAGTTATGCATTTGGATGAATCGTCGTCGTCGTCGTCATCATCATCATCATCATCATCATCATCATCATCATCATCATCATCAATCTCATCGATTATCGTTAAAAGACAGTGTTATTTTTCACAAAGAATTTTAGTTATACGTTTAGATGAATCGTTGGCCTTATCAATAAAATTTGGAATCTGTATTTGAATCATGACCCAGTCCGTTCAAAATGTGCATGCCATCTGATGTAAGGCTGCTTTCTGAAATTGTCTATCTAAGCTGATCGAAGACGCAGCAATTTAAAGTCTGCAGTTCTTGGTGATCTGGTAATCCTACAATCTCCAAGGTCAAATGGTTGAAGACAGATTAGGGCAGAAGCGAAATAGACCAGTTAATTGATTCATTAGTTATTTAAAACCTAGATCGCGGGGACGTACGGACGCACACAAACACATACACACTCACACACACACACACACACAAACGTAAGGATATCTAAGCGACGTTTACTATAAGCGTATCTATCCATGTACGGCGGAGTCTTACTTTAAGATTGCAAACTGAACATATGGTCAAAGATTCAGAAATCGCGTCAGATCATCTATTGGACCGCGCTAACTCAACAAGGCCTCAATCTCTTAAGTCTTAAGATATTCAAACAGGATTCGAGAGAGGTTAGGACTTATTCCTTGCAATGACTGCCATTGGCATTTATTTCGATTTGTCTTGGTAATTTCAAAGTTTTATTCAATTAGGAATCACAGAGCGTTCTGTGCACGGTGCACAGTTGCAAAAAACTGGTCTAATGACATATTGTTCACGAATGCAGAATTTACATCATTAATAGTTTTCGTTTCTGTCTGAAATGAGAACAGAGCGGCGGACGTCAGCCAAATGGAATCGATGAAGAGACGAAGAACGCAAGTCAAATAGACGATCCCACGCCTTGGACAAATTCAATAATCCCTGAGCATAATCGTACTACGGATTTCGATCGGAAATGACAAATCGTCGCTGCGCCGACGTCCAACGCACTGAATCACGTCTTGGCGGTCGAATTCTTGAAGCGTTCGGCACTCCAAGCACAGCGCGACGAAGGAATTATTATTGGCACTAGATTCGCGCCACTTATGGGAAATCAGCCTTCGTCTCACAGCGCTATTTGGAGACCGATGACGAAAGAAAGGATATGCTGAACGAACGCAGCAGCAGCAGCAGCAGGACAAAGAGAGGAAGAAGAAGAAGAAGAAGAAGAAGAAGAAGAAGAGGAAGAGAAGGAGGAGGAGGAGGAGAACACAACGATGGGTGGTTGGGTGGTCAACAGGCGTTCTTACTCGAATAATAAAACGCGACGCCGTCGAATGATGGACGGACGGACGAATGAATGTTCGGCTTTTATTGGGATATTGCGTCTAAATTGCGTTGACAATTATCGTACGATTGAATTACGTGCAGCGGCACTTGAGCGCCACCGGACGACAGATGTCGCGCCATCTATCGTTGACTTTCGCGTTCGCTTTCCTCATAATGTATTACATCAAAACCTTCGCCTGAAAACGGTCTACGCGTTTTACGTCTCCGTCTTCTCATCCTCCTCCTCCTCCTCCTCTTCCTCCTCCTCCTCCTCCTACTCCTCCTCCTCTTTCCACACTTCTCTTTCTCCGGTTCTGTCCTCCTTTCTGTCTGGTTTTGTTTACTTCTATGCACCTAAAATCCTTCTCCTTGTGCTTTATGCGGTATATTGCTGAATAAGACATATCGTCATATGTTGATGATGCCACGATTTTTTTCTTATTCTGACAACTATTTTTAAAATTAGAATTACGATTGCATTTCTCTTCCGGGTTTCATTTTTTAAAAAACAAGCTGCTCATATTTCCTAGTTAGAATTTTTGATTTTTTGGCTAATACATTCTACTTTCTAAGACGCCTATTTTGATTAATTTGTTTAATTTATGACGCTGTGTGTCAAAGCTTTCAGGTTCATTGTTTGCTAGAAAATTGAAATAGAAACCTTACAAACTCTAGAACACTATAATATGCTTTGACATGGAAATAGCGCATAGGGGGATGATAGGGTTGTCTTTGATCCAATGCCGAATTAAACTTATATAGGAAATTAACCCAGCATCTGTGACTCGGGCTTCATAACTTATAGACTTCATAATAGCTCTTCATCTACGCCCGGAATGTGGCAAGTATAGGGGCGGCGCTGGGTTTTGTTGGCTGGGTGGGTCTAATGTAATCTACACAACCAGGACCCTGCTCAGACTACCCCTCCCCATCACCCCACCCCAAATCATAATTTCTCTGCAGATTTGCACGATTTGCTCGGGTGTCCCTGCCCGAGACTGGGTGGGTCCGGACCCGCGAACCCACCCCCCTAGCGCCGCCTCTGACTTGCAACTAATTTCTATTGAACTCAATTTCATTGTGATCTATCGTTCCACAAGAATCGATATTCAAAGAAGAGTGAGTCAAGACACAGAGAGGAATGGAAACAGTGGAGCCCTGAACCTACCTGTTCCAGGACAGAGAGAGAGAGAGAGAGAGAGAGAGAGAGAGAGAGAGAGAGAGAGAGAGAGAGAACACGATGAAGAACCAACAGGCTGGCACTGCAGACCTACCTGGAATTTCTGTCGACCTCTGCGATCGGTCCACAGAACAGCGAAGTCCGCTCTTTCCGATTCACCGTAGTCGGAAAATCCGAAAGCGACGACGCCCGACCGTTCGACTTTGGCTTCGAGTCTGAAGTAGACGACCTCCAGATCGTAATCACCGTCCCAGTAGAGATTGGAACGACGCGCCTCGTCCAGAGCAATGTCGTAACGAAACTGCCTTCTGGCAGATTTCCGCGTCTTTGTGGCTCCTACGTAATTCGCTTCCCTTCTACGATGAGATCTTTCGGCATTCGGCGCAAGACTCTGTTTGGGTTTGATGTTCGTTTTCTGCAGCCTTTTGATAAATCTGTCGACAGTTGGACGTTGCATGAATTTCTCGTAGGCGCTGATCAGCGGTTTGTTTCGTTGTCTGTCATCGTCGAATTTCTCGTCTTCTGGTAGTGAGTTTTCTTGTCGGTTCAATCCGGACACTTCCAGACTTGTAACTATCGAGCAAACGATGATGCATGGGAAGGCATTCGACAGCAGAAACCCAGACATCTTGCTGCCAATTGGAGTCTAATGGTGGAAACCAAATTCTCACGCGATATATTTACAGGTATCTGATATTTAATCAGCTCTAAAGTTATAACAGAGAGAATGATGGCCACATAAGAGGTAAATGCAACTGACTGACTTTTGTAGGGCAGTACTTGAGCGCATTCATCACTTAAAGGTAGACTATAGCAATAGAATGAGAAAGCGGTAATCTGGCAAGACGATCAGTTAGTAACTGCTGTAATCATCCAAAACCAAGTACAAAGTTAGCATTAACCATGTGATAGGAGGAAAAACATCGCACAGATGAAAGACCGTGAGTTATGGGAAAGAAGACATAAATTGCCCTAGTTAGTCTAGTTTCTATACCTAGGAATCAGCGCTGAGGGGGAAAAGGTATACCCTAGCGGGAAAGGACAGCATCGCTTGAAATGACGACATTACAATAAGCTTATAATCCTCAAACACTGCTAGGTAGCATGCAGGCCTGGTAAAGATCGAAGCTAGTTCCATTTTCGCAAATTTGCTAGTCTCTATATAGAGCCACTAGGGAGTGCATGCCAGATTCTAGTTCTTAGAGATTTAGAGTATCTAAAATTAAAGGCAGCCTAGAAGCTTGAGAAGCCTACAGAAATTCCTATAAAGTCTACACGTCCTTCGGAGAATTTCAGAGTCAGTTCGCTAGTTGCTTGCTTGATATGAATGCACGAATCTCTCTTTTAGCTACTGTTCTAACTTCTAAGAAAGAAGAAAAGTCACATGCAGAAAGCGAAGAGTTGGTAAATTTTGTTCTCATCCATTCTTCAGTCAACGAAAGCATCACGAATACATGCAAATACAACAGTGAGCAAAACCTTAAATAACACTCGAGGCCTTAAAACTCAAATCAAATTATTTACGCATACTTACTGGACTACTTGAATGCACATATTCAGTGGAGTTTTTCAGTGGGAACGCACGGTAACGGCGTTCCCCGCCTTTTGTTGCCAGATTCGTTTATATATCGATATGCAATTATGCGTATGGAAAAGTACGGGAGCAGCGTTCTCACGTCTTCAGATTCTCTTATATATTCACTCACAATCGATTCTTTTATCTTCTTTCAGTTGCTCTTGATTAGCAAAAAAGCTCATCACTTTTGACGTAGAGATGAGCACAAAAAATCATCATTACCACTTAAAATATTTTAAAAAATCAAAACTTTTTATTGGCCAGTAGGAATAGGCCTATCTCTCGACGGCCCTGGAAATAAGTTCCCAAGCTGTATTCCTAGAAAAAAGCACTGCGTTTACCAATTAGTTTAAACGTGTTATAGTTAATATATAACACTATATACAGTAGGTAACATAGATAACAGCATAGGCAGATCGTTAGTGTCAAATCTAATTCACCTGTAAATTCTAATGAAATCACCTGTAAGAATACGATTGTAGCGAATAACTCGAGTATTATCTCAGTGCCATACAATTGGGCCTGACGGCCGTTCCAGTTGGATGCTCTCTATTCCAGTCTTGACGGATTAATCGTCTCGTCTAAAGTCCTGTATTCTTGAAGTCCGGCGCTGACTGGGCGCTGACTCGACGCTTCTTGGCACCACAGCAACAGACTACAGCCATATCCACACAGCCGTACAGCGACAGGCGGACATAGACCCCATGCGAAGATGCAGCAGCGTTAGCGTAGGCTAAATCTAACCATGAAATCTGATACAGATTTCTTATATACAGAAATCTTATACAGATTTAGCCTACGCTAACACTGCTGCACCACCTATGCATTGGGCTGTGAAATCTGTATAAAACTGTATAAAATTTGAAGATTTTGCACTCACGGTTGACTGCATGTATTTTACAGAAGTGGCAATGATCAAGTCGACTGGTATAGGGACAGGAATAGTGCACGGCAGATTCGCCCCCACCGACTTGTGGATACACTGACCTTCGACAATTCACCTTGCCTATATAGCTAATTTTTTAAAAGAAAGACTAAGCGCATAAGAATAAGCAGCTACTACTGTACTATTACCAAAGCGTTATATAAATTCACGAGATTTTACTTACTTACTTAAAGATAGATAGGCCCTAATATGTAAATCGGCAATTTTGCTCCATAAGCTGAGAAAAAAGAGCGGATTTCGTCACTGTGAGCGCAGCTTGCCGACATTGCTACGGCGTTCAAATAATCTTCGCTAAGTAATCCAAGGTCGAAATATATAAACTTGTTCGCGTAGCGCGTGATTTAAAATGAAGTATGTAGCTATATAATTGATTGATCTAAACCTCTGAAAATCGTCGCATGTAACCTCTATGGTTGATTTAAGCCACAGACTTTTATGGTAAGATGTACATGCGGCTACTATCGTGTCGTGTAAGGTAGCTTCGATGAGAATCGACCTGCGATTTTAAGGGAAAATCTTGCAGCATCTTAATTCTTTTACTTGCGGCAAGATTTTGTGATTATCTCAACATAACAATTACGTATTTCTGAGAATATGTCCTTCTCTGGTTACAGTGGCTGACCAATTGTGCATTGACTACTTATATATCTGCCTCACTGGTGATAATAATAATTATGCACTTCTATAGCACCAGTCCTAATACCCAAGGGTATCAATCGATGGTACTTCAAAATCCATCTGCGGAAGACCAGGTCATTCCAGAGATCAGTCAGAGGGAAAGAGCAAGGATGACTATGGTGTCTTACTTGATCTGAGGTCTAAGCCCGTTAATAGGCCACATATATTCATGCTGCATATCTCAACTGCTCATAAATAGCATTTTAGAAGTTTCATTGCTTAGATTAACGTTGCTGTAGTAGATTATTAGGCGATATTGCGAAGCGTGCGCGCGATTTCAGTTCAGTAACAGATTCATGAAGTAGTTAATTATTTCAGTGCGAATTAGACATTGATGGTTGGCGACGGCGGTAGAGAAACTGCACGTAGAATTTATCCACGGAGCAATTTTATCAGAACCTCCATATCCCTCTTGTTCTCATCTCCCCTTCCATACCCACTTTCGAAACACTATTCTTTCATCTTTCAGCTCTTTCAATCTCTCTCTCTCTCTCTTCCTCGCTGTTTTTATTCCAGCACCACTCATTCATTCCCTTCTCATTCTCATCCTCTCACCTCCTTCTTCACTTTCACCTTTCCCTTCCTATGTGCTGAGTCTGAACGCTTTGGAATCCTACGTTGTTTCAGGTGAAGCTTAGAGACTTTCTCTTCGTT
>CM030834.1:16402718-16685218 GCA_018105865.1 Metaphire vulgaris
CAGAAGCGATAAAGTTTAGACTTAGTAGGAGTTATTCAAATTAGAATATTAGAGCAGCAAGACCTAGTACAGCCAAAGAGGCATTGTATACGTAATGCAGTCATCTTGATCATCTTGCTGTCGGATTCGGTCTTATTATGTGTTGTCATTCTTCCCGTCCACAATAAGATACTGTGATTTCATATTAAATTTCGAAAACCATTGCTCAGTGTGAAGCGTTCGTTCTCCACATTCACGCCTGATAGATCTACTAATTTCAAGCGAAAACGATTTTGTAATGAAAGTCTTTTTTCAGCAGGATCTTTTATTTGAAGAAAAGTATTCCGAAACCGATAGACACAACTAGTTAAGAAAATCCGCATTAGAAATGAACATTCGAGCATGGCTTATAGGCCGAGGTCTCCTTTTAAAATCATGCTGCTTCTTTTTCGTCCATGTTTCATCCAAAATCTGTAGAGCAAAAAAGGTCGCCGAGTCAACTTTGGCACATCCTCCATCTGGTCGGCGCCCGGGGCCACCGCCCCAACACCCCCTCGCAGGTCGATTCCCGTAGGCCAGTGGTTCTTAACCAAGTGTACCCGTGCTCCTTGGGGTTACTTGAAGGACATTGTGGGGGATACAAAGAATTATCCGGAAATTATCCGGTCTGGCTTGAAAACCTACTAAAATTTACTCTGTACACTGTACAAATACTGTGCACATTTTTTACTGAAGAGCATAAACTTTTATCCTGGGATACGGTGTGCTGATAGGGGGTACTTCGTTCTCTTATAGCCTACTTGTTTCGGGGGTACGTACTGTAATCATAAAAAGGTTAAGAACCACTGGCGTAAGCTGACGCTTTGTCCGCATGGGTAACTGTTCGCTTTCAATGCGTCCCTCGAGGAACTGAAAAGATTTACCGAGTGGGAACCCAGAACTTGGCCACAAAAATGTCATCAGACTCTTCGATCGAGACTTGGTTTCTAAGCAGGACAGCCACAGTGCGTCGAATTGACGGTTGTTAAAAGTGCTAACAGCCGGGTAAAAGAAAAGTTTTGTGTGCGTCGTTGGAAGAACTTGGCGATTTCCAAATCTGTTTTCACTATACTGTATAGGGCTAAGAGGGAAAGCTGTTATGGGAGAAATTGGGAAGCTATACTGAATAATAGAGAAACTCAAATATTCGGATTTCTTCGGACATCTTCACTCAGTCGCAATTGAGAATACTAGTGAAATGTCTTAGAAACGTCGTCGTACGAGTAAATTTATCATCGATCATCTCTTTCTATACGCCATCGAAGACGCAGAGGCATCTATATTTTAAACGTAATACTGAATAGAATTTTTGCGATCTTCGTGTCATTTGCCGTCTTTCAAGACATATGCTATTCCCATGCAATTCCTCTCGCTTGACCATCTTTATCACGCGTACGATGTGTGATGTGCCACATCTTCTGATGTACCGCACTCCCACCCATAACCCAATCTACGGCTGCTTTGTTACGATGGGGAATTTTTCAAACACTTTTTCCACAAGATCTCGACTGACAGCGATAGTAACGAATTTATTATGGACTTTTAATTTATGACCACTAACAGTCACAGTTCCAGTAACTCTCTCCACACTGTTGTCGTCATCATTATTTCATATATCACGAGTGAAACAGATCCTCTTTTAAAATCTGCAGTCACTCGCATCGGCTTTCTCTCTATCTATTCTTTCTCTCTCTTTCTGTCTGTCTGTCTCTCTCTCTCTCTCTCTTTCTCTCTCTCGTTCTCTCTCGTTCTCTCTCGTTCTCTCTCTCATTCTCTTTCGTTCTCTCTCTCTCGTTCTCTCTCTCCACACACACACACACACACACACACACACACACACACACACACACACACACACACACACACACACACACACACACACATATATATATATATATATATATATATATGCCTATATGAAAAGATTTGAGAATAAAATAGAGATTCTACATAGATTGTGTATATCTCACGCATTCACTTGTCAACCGGTGCAAAGTGAACTTTGATAGCACTTTTATCTGATGACTAGGCCTATTGCACTGGTGTCAAAGCTTTGCATACAAAAATGTTGAACGTTAACACCAGCGTTTAAAATGCTGCTTTCCAACAAATCTACAATATTACTTCTACAGAATTTGACGCCATATCGTGAATAATTAATCGGACTTTAACGGCAAAAGCTATCGTTTCGCTCGTTGCATTTTTTTATTATTCGATGGCACAAATGACAGAATAACAGCAATAATTATGCTATACAGTAGCTGTTGTTAGCAGGACGCATTATTAGACCAAATGCCTGCGTAACAGAGAGCTGCCATAGACCTATATATTGGAGGTGCTCGGAATGACAGAATGCTTCTAATGCGAGTAGAAAGACGATTGGAGCTGAGTTTCAACTATTAGTGTCAACGTTTCAGATGGAAGAATCTTTGTATGGCGTTGAACTTCTTTTGTCCATAACTTAAGAGCAAACGTCGACGCTCAGTCACTGACTGTCGCCGTCTCTCGTTGTTTCAGTGTGACGCTAAGACAGGAGTCTTGCCATTAGTATTATTCTTCCGAAATTCATCTTCGAATGTATTTCGTGACAGTAAAATTGCGATCGAATCGATTTTTCCCCCGCGTTCGTTTAGCATACAAAACCGGAGACGGCCTCTGGGTCGGTCATAAATGCGACCGAATATTCTCCTGCACCCGGTCACAGCTGCAAACAAAACAGGAGCAAAAAGGGCGACTTATGCGCTACGTTTGACATAATGAACTATAGCCATCATCAGTACGCCGGCCATTATAGCGTCAAATATGAATAATAATAATATATAATCTACGTTGCCTAAAATCGAAGCCAGGTCGACAGCCTATCCAAGGCAGGTCTGACTTTCTATCTCTAATAAATGCAAGAATTGACATTGAGATTCCACGCTTAATGCTCAATCTTCGACTGCGAACAATATGCGAAATAAGTGAACATAATAAGCACGTAAGTCATAAGCCTAAGTATGCTGCAAACGATCGAGCTTGACAACGAGTGGACAAAATCCAAGATGTCGGGAGGTCGTCGCAATTGCGAAATCTGGTGCAGATAAAAACAGAGGAAACGTTTTGTTTGTCTGCACGATTTCTACGAAAAGAAGTTGGCGGATAAATTCGCCGGATAGATGAATTCAGTTATAATTGGATCGCGCACGGGCGTAGGCTACTGCGGCGCCTTCGCGGAAACCCTGATCAACGTTCGGAGAGAGTCCAGGTAGGATAAGTTGCCGACCTATCCATCTCAATTATTCCATTAGGCATACATCACATCAGACTTCCTTTCCATAAACCGTGCGATTTCATGCGATTCAAGCTTAATAGCCTACTGGAAAATCCCATACGTTTGATTTTTATGAGACATTTCGCTCGCTGCTGCACTGGAAACAAAACAGATCGCGTCGATTAACAATGTGCATCCTGTCTGAATGAAACTCAATCCTTAGTTATACTGTATCTGATGCAGGTTAGCAGTGCTCATTGCTCGCTTTATGGGACTGTCCATTAATTACGTGAACAATTTAGGGGCATATGGGGTTTGAAAAAGTTTGACAGTTGTTGGCAGAGGAGGGGATCAAAAGAAGTTGACGTCAACAATTTCACTTTTTACAAATAATCAAAAAATAGGAAATTTCATGGAACAATACTTATTACAATGGAAAAAAGCATGACAAAAAGGTCATCACCACCACATTTTGACACTCAATGAGCAAACAGGGAAAAATGGTTATCACCGCAAAAAATAACAACCTTGTTATTTGGATCTGTCATTGATCTGGGGGAGGGTCAAAAGTTTTGACGTAATTATAGGGGTAAGTGAAAGTTGACAGTTGTTGACAAGGGGGTAAGAGGGGGTCAAAAAATTGTCCAAACATTGTTGACATAATTAATGGACAGCCCCTATGTGCACGCCTAGGCCTGAATGCCTTCATTTAGATAAGCGCATCTTCATAGACAACTTGGCGTTAATATTCAGGCTTCTAAAAATTATCCACTATTTCGTTTTTAAGACGAAGAGATTGCAAACTTGGACGCAGTAGCGTGAGGATGGGGGAGGCGATGGGACGGTGGCCCCCGGCGCCGACCAGACGGGGGCTGCCATAATTGACTCGGCGACCTGTTATCTCGTTAAACATATTTTATCGACTTGACCCAGGGCGCCCATCACTTTCTGCATTCTACTGTTTCGACCAGTCACTCCTCGACCGAAAATTCTCCCAGCTGAAATGAAAGGCCTATATATATAACGTTGCGTTCAACTTGAGAAGACATTTTTCTTCGCTTCAATTTCTTAAATTTGTGAACACTGCATCATTGCATCAAAACTAATAATTATATAAGTGTTCGGCTATTTGCAAATTATATAAAATTGCATGTTCAGGAGCGGCATCGATCAATAAATAAAATTTTATAGCATTTAGGCGAACATTTGATCGTGGTTGAAGGGAAACTCTATAAATGGTTTCTACTGTACTTGACGTACACTGTACCTGGTTTGGGGGGGCACTTTGTTGACAGCCCCCCGGGCCCGGGCGGGGGGCCCCGAAGAGGGGTCTAAGCTAGGGTTAGGTTAGGGTTAATCCTAACTTAACCCTAACCCTAGAAATGATGTGCTGATGACCTTTTTTTGCTCGTAAGGATAAAAAAGGAGGCGATAAGGTTTTTTGCTCGTCAGCTCGAAACTCTAGGGCCCCCATGGCAAAGATGCCTCCGGGCCCCCAAAAGTCACGCTACGCCACTGGCATTTCCCAGACTAAACACTTCTTTAGAATTCATCAGAATTTTCTAAAAATCGGCACAAGCTGCTATAGGCTATAGGTCTATTGTATCACTTTGTATGACATTCTCACTGGGAATCTGAGGAAGACGTGTCGGCGATTTCGAATGGCTGCGAACATTTTGCAATTTTCACATTCGTTCTTCATACTTTGACACACTTTTCAAGGTCCGTGGTACACGCTTATAATTACAGTAGATCCCGTTTATGACGACGCGTACATACACATACATATACATGAACACGTGCATACATAATGTGAGAATTGAGTCGACCATGAACTGGACAAATGAAGACTTAAAAGAAAACAGGAAGCACAATTTCCGTTCATCAACACAAGTCTTTCAATGTACAACACTTATATTGAGATCTTATATATATATTCTTTTAGTACTTTTGATACTATATTCCTTATATATTTGCTAGTGGGCTGTTGGTGCAATTGGACTTAAGGGCTGCGAGGAGTAAGCCAAGTTTAAGGCTGTATACACTCTATGCCAAGCAAAGAAGCTTTCATTTGGGGTAAATCAGTGGCGAAGAAATTCGTTGACGAAATCAGCAGATTCAAAGCAAATGAGACAGAAAACTTTTCCGACGAGGGTCCAAGATTCACTTCATCAAAACAAAACCAATTCGGCAAATTCCAATACACCTTCATCATCGTCTTCTTCTTTCATTCCACTCGGCTTTCATTCGGCTGGACTACATTTGCGGTTCCCCATTCTCGAACAGTCATGGGCACTAGTTGTTTCTCTCAGTGTGTGGCCCTAGGCTCTAGAATTCATTACCAGTGTCACTTCGCATTACTAACACTTTAGCATCTTCCAGATCCGGTCTTAAAAACATACACTGTGCCTGCATGCCTTGTCTTATTCCCCCTTAGATTGCTCCTCCTCCGCTGTTCTGACGGATCTTTCCGGCCTGACCCGGTTCTTATTCGATTTGGATTTGGTGCACCATCGGCTGATGCCCTGGGCAGTGAACATTATGATAGTGGCGCCATAGAAGTTGATTGATTGCATGATTTCCCTATGTCTGTTGTTGCCTTGATTGTCGTTGAATCGACTACAGTAGTACAACAGAAGCAGAGAGAAATGAGAAAACAATGGCGAATGGAAAAGCAGATTTCCTCCGTATAATATGGATTGTCGCATGTTGTTAAAGTATTGAAAGGGAAAAATATGACTCGCTTATTTAGTCGCGCCTTTATAACTGTTCTATTTTACGGCATGATGAGAGATTATCAAACAAGCACCTGCCTCTGCCCCTCCCTTCGTAGATCCCCGCCTACGATTGGCACAGGATAGAAACGATGGAAAAAGGAGACTATGGTAGTCTCCTTTTTCCATCGTTTCTATCCTGTCTGCTTTTGCTGCGGTCTATTTTACCAACAGTTTGCCCTTCGCTTCTTGTTCTTCCGCTCCTCACACGTGGAGCCTAAAACATCAAACGACAGCAGACCGTGGGGTTGTCGATAGAATAGCGCTGTATCATAGTGCGTTTCTCAAAATCAGGTGAGGCAGTCGTGCTTCTGCTGCAGAGGAATGTCTCCCTTGACTGGTCTTTAGGAGAAGGAGACGTTATCTTCTTCTTCTTCTTCTTCGAGTACATCTGTTATTTGATGTATATGGCGAAGCGGGGGGAGGGGGTGTGGGGAGACGGAGAGCGACAATAATTATTATTATTCTCTCTGCGCTGCGTTTCAGTTTGAAATGGCGGCCACACACACTCTTGACGACTCATCGCAGTAGAAATACAATTACGGGGCGGTGGTATTTACGAGGCGTTGAGAACCACTCCGTCGGGAATTTGGCTGATTGTGTCTCTCCGCTACAAATCCCCGTCCGAAGATTGAGAAAGGACACGAACAGCGAGGGGACATGGCGTGCGCTGGAGATAGCGAGATCATTACTGACGCTTACGCGAGAAGCATCAGCATCTGCTGAGAACAGTAGGTGGTGGAGGAGGAGGAGGAGGAGGAGGAAGAATAGGAAGAGGAGGAAGAGCATCTTTTGAATCTTTTGAATCGGTGGAAGAATCTCTTCTCGTTCATTCATTCATTCATTCATTCATTCATTCATTCATTCATTCATTCATTCATTCATTCATTCATTCATTCATTCATTCATTCATTCATTCATTCATAGAGCTCGGTCACACAGTGACAGACATGCGAGGACGATTTTCAGTCTTGGCTGCCACCTATACGTTTGCACGATCGTGATCTCACACCAACCTAACATTAAGTAACCTATAAGTTTTGAACTTGAGAAAACCAATAAATCGCACTCACGACATGTCGTCTTTCGATCCCGTTCTGTCGTTATTAACAATAATTGTGTCCGTTGGAAGCGGCGTTGCACGACTATTCGATTCACTTTGCAGATTTATTAGACCCGTCGCGACTGCCGTTAAAGCGTCGGGACAGTTTCGTACAGTAGGCCTAAGTGAGAGAGGCTCGTTGTACAATCTTCGCTGCTGAGTCTATAGCGTCGTCCTAATCTAATCGTCGTTTGACCATCAAATGATGAAGAGAACACTCGACATAAAACAGGAGATTTCCCAATGGGACGGCGGCGCAGCAATCACCTAAGTGCACGTGAACGCCGTGCTTCTTGCTGTTTGCAGTGCAGTAGAAAAGATGTGCGCCTTTTAAAAGCTGGTTAGCGCTTTAAAATTTACATACGTTGACAAGCGTTTCATTGCAGATGTTCTAAAACGCTAAAGGGGTTTTAATTCGAAAATCTCTCATCGATTTGCCAGTGATGGGCAATTATACAGGTTTAAAATCTAATTTATCAGAATTTGGAACTATAGTTCAGTTGGCGATTAGAAATTAGAATAAGCAAAATTAGGCAAGCTAATTAATTAGAATCAGTTCCATGCAATTTAATTATAGTGTTATGAAATTTTCTTACGCTACAACATCTTCTATACGTAAAATGCACGTGTGGTGCTTTTGTGTCAACTGTGTCAACCGTTCTCTTTCCCTTTCCATCACAGCAGATCAGAGGCGGATCTAGGGGATGCTGGGGGTACAGTTGTCCCCGGGCGCCGAGATGGGGGGGCGCCAAAATTGGTTTAAGGTAGGATGTTCCGCTACGGGCAATGACCTTTTTTGCTTGTCAGAGTATTCGCAAAGTTGAATGAAGAATGAAGGGGCGCCAAAATGGGCAAAACGGCGCCCTTTTTTGCTTTTTATGATTTTCGTCAAGTTGAGGGGGCGCCATCGATATGTTTTGTCCCCGGGCTCCGGACACCCTAGCTCCGTCCCTGCAGCTCATCATCATCATCATCATCATCATCATCATCATCATCGCCGCCATCATCAATAGTCAACTTCTATAGCGCCAATTTAATAATATCCTTGACATCAATCGATGGTCGCTCTTTGATTCGAATCATAATAACCCCATTTTCAGATCCAATAAGTAAATCCGATTTTCCGGTCTCGGTTATGGCGGATAGGCAATAGAGAACAGGCACGCTATGAGTCTGGAGCGGATGTGGCTGAAAAATCTGGCGTTACAGATGAAACTGCAGAAAAGTGGCTAATTCAACGTATTATGATCGTAAGACGAAATGCATGTAGGCCTACTAGTCACATTGACAGTCTCTAAATATCTTGGAAATGTATCAATCTAATTCTATCGTTCTTTATTCCTTTTAGCTCCTGTTAATATCTCGTTATAACGTTTTGTGTCCACCGCGTAATGCCTAGGTTAACCAATTTTCCGTCTGTCAATTTATCTTCCGCCTGATTTTCGCTGGGGCGAACTACAATTGCCTCGAAAGACGAAAGCACCGAAAACGTATTTACAGAGTCGTAACTAGAGTATTCGCCCCCAAAATAGTCTAAAAACCGGTGATGACCTATCAGACTTTTCACGACGTCGGAGGAGTAAAGTAGTGCAGACCATTTCTTCTTTTGCTTGTCATACTGGCAATACTTTCGACGACGAGCGTTTAACTCGTTAAAACTCCAAAACTTCCGTCGTGAATAAAATCAACCATGGTTTCTGGCGACCCCCGCACCTCAAGACGGCCCCCGGGGCGGCTTCCACGTCTCCCCCCCCCCCGCTTTCCCCTAGCTACAGCGCTGCATCGACTATTTTCGGATTTTAAAAACTCTTCTAGCAAAAAGCGTCGCCAGGGAGTTCTTGGCGCATTCACGAAATAATATTAATCTCAACGCTTTTTTCTCAAATTCCACGACCGATTCCCGCCCGGGATATGGGGTCCGCCTCCGTAGCTATACTAATGCTTATTTGTCGGTTTCGTTCGCGAACACGATACACGGAAATAACCGACATTTTCTTTACGTTCGTTCTTTACGTTCATTTGTCTTATTTCTATGACCGGCAGCAGTCTTCTAACTCGGCTATCTGTGTATACGGCGTGTCGAATTGACTGAAACTGAAGATAAACATGGTTGAAACAACAATGGTCGACTTCAGTTGCCGTGTCAGAGACCCTGTCGTCCAGAGTAGCGTCCTTCTGGGAAATTAATCTAATTGGCCGCACAGACGCAAGTAACCTGTGGGTAAGCACAGTGCTGCTGCCTGTTTTTACTTGACAGCGCACTCAAAACAGTCGACAACGCTGAAAAATCTTTCACAGTATCAGACTACTCGCAGCCATCAGTACACGATCACTACACGTGAAAACACACATATATATATATATATATATATATATATATATATATATATATATGTGTGTGTATATATATAGAGTATGTATAAATTCATGATTGCATGAATGAGATAGGATATTTACTGAGCAGTGACCAGGGTTTAATCTAGGTCGTTTTCGGGGGAAAATTGCCCTTTTCCCTTTGGAAATTTTGGCATACTACATCAACTAGCAGCAGTCCCCTAGCTGAATTCCCCCATGAATTGTCAGCCCCCCCTCGGGAGTCCGGAGTCTAGATTAAACACTAGCAGTGACAGAAGGAATCGGACAGATTGGTAATATACAGAAGTCCCTGGTCTACCTGTCCTGTTTTTCGGGACCTATGTTTATAAATAATTCGGCGCTTTGAAAAGAATCTCACGTCTCCAGTAATTATTTAACGACTCCGTCCGAGTCGAATCGGCGTCCGGTCGTAAGGGAGACTGTCTATTTTTTGTATACCTATTTTTAAGCAGCGCTATGAATCCTGCTTTCGTAGTAGTAGTAGTAGTAAGTGGAGGAATATCAATGTATTTGCACGTGTTGAGCGTTGAGGCGATTTGTCGCACAGTGGCCTATGGTTGCAACGTCAAACGTCGATTGGTTAGCACAGTCAAAGCTTAACAGCAGGGTTTATTCTAGCCACCTAGACATTGGGGGGGGGGGGAGTTTAACATGTTTGGGGGGGGAGTTTGTCATGTTTCACAAGCCAAAAAAAGGTAATCCATCTTTATGTTGTTTTTTCCCTCTGCAAATGGCTGACAAGCAAAAAGGTCATCCTTATGTATTTTTCCTTCTCGAAATACCTGACAAGCAAAAAGAGGTTATCATTAAAAATGTTATCATTGTAGTTTTTTACCTTCCGAAGTTCCTGGCAAACAAAAAAGGTCATCCTTATGTTTTTCCCTCTCCAAGTGCCAAAAAATCCTCGTCGTCAATTTTTTCGGGGAAATTACACCCCCACAAGGCAAAATATCAAAAATTTCGGGGGGATTTGTAACTGGGGAATCCCCCCAAAGAAGGCCTTGAATAAACACTGTTAACAGAAATAAACAGAACCACAGTGTTACGTATATGACCATTGGCGTAAACTTTAAAATGTGGATGGAACAAGTGGAGGACCAACCACTATAGGCTACTACCGTTCCCTTTCCATGGAGACGACTTGAACCAATTTTCATCTATGCAAATCACTTCCATGCTGGATTCGTTCAACATAAGGCCCTCTTGTGAAAACTGAAAAATTAAGATCCTATATGACCGCGGTTTCGGTTAGGTTCGGTTTTTTGAGCATCACTAGAATGCACAGCTTTTAAGCGTTGAAAATAGAGAAAGCGTCGTTTGTTTGTCATGTCTATGCATGATGAGTCAGCAGCACTGCCTATGAGAAAGTGATGTAAATTTTATGTAGATTTACTTTTACGTAGCAATTATTGACAATTGTATTAACTGGGAAGAGAAGGTTACTTAAAGTCGAGCATAATCATGCATTGTATTTGCTATTCTCTACAAAAAAACCCGTCCAAATTTGCCTGGTCAAAACCGCGGTTTCGGTTCGGTTTTAACCGAAAAACCGCGGTTTCGGTTCGGTTTTAACCGAAAAACCGCGGTTTCGGTTTCGTTCGGTTAACTGTAACAGCACTACAAATTATTACCCGTGGGACAGCTGTAATCATTGAAGTCAGAGATACAAATCGACGCTCTAATGTTGAATGAAAGGAGCAAAACGTCTAATGTGATCCGGTACATTTTTGAAAAACACCGAAAGAAAATTTCGGTTGTCGATCGTTTTTCCTAGAAACAAATCTTTATATAGATTCACTTCGTAATTCTTACGTTTCTGCGGTCAATACCTGCGAATATTATATTGCTCTGCTTTATTTTTTAGTCCATTCGTACACGTGTGGGTACGGCATAGGCCTATGTGTATATAACGTAATAGGCCTATTATACACCAGCGCTATACGCAAATCTAGTGCTCTTTGTAATTTCTCCGCTACAGCAATTCGCCGTTAGTCTGTTGCGACAGGAATTGTTTCAATCCGGGGTTTAATTAGTCTCGTCTCTTCAGCGTTGCGCTTCCTTGTAATAGGGAAAATCATTAAGACAGATAAACGATAAACATCAAACACAGCGAATATTGAGTTGATGCATTTAGAGCTTCTCAGTTTTTTTTACAGTACTCAGATGTTTGATTAACTTTCACGCGGCAATTTTCAACGAAGACTTTGCAGATCAATCAAACATCTATAAGCCTACGTGTAATCTTGGGGTTATTTTCGCACGGAAAGGACTGTTTCAAGTGATACTCGAAGCTGCTGCAGATCCACCGCAGTCTGTATAGGCCTATATACTGTACGCAGCCCGATAGGTCAATGGGAAACTGTGGTTGAACAGGCCACAGACCAACCCGATCTACGAATTCTCACGATGGACATCTTGAAATTCATCTTATAACCCCAAGATGAGGCTTTGAACAGTCAATTTTAATCTTAAACCCAAGACATTTTAATATACTTTCAGCGACTGAGAGAGAGAGAGAGAGAGAGAGAGAGAGAGAGAGAGAGAGAGTTGCAGTAGTCGTTCGCTACACCTTGACAGTCAGCTTCGTTTCTTCTTTGACCACCTTTGGGCTATATGACGATGACCGACTAAACCGAGGCAGATGCATGAAAATCGTACGCTCTACCAACTGATCCACTGAGACACCGAAAATGCTGACAACGCTATGCTCGTCAGCAACGGTAATTGAAAAATGTTTAATGTCTGGGAGAAGGGGAGTTCTGAGCCGGCCAGTCAGTCACCATTGCCAAAAATCTTTAATTTTGTCATCTGCAAAAACCTTTGCACACTTTCCGTGCATAGTCAGTCACTTTCCGGTCAGTACCGTGCCTGCATTTATCATTAAAAATGTGCTATGCTATAAAGACCAGACTGGCTTAATATCTCAAAGCACGCTGGGCTTAACTGTCAAAAGTAAGCAAACTCTCGTGAATTTATATGGCGCTTTCAAAAGTAGGTACCGTAGTCGCTGCTCATTTCTAGACGCTTAATGATTTACAGTTGATACAGCTATAGCCGAAGTTTAGTGGCCAACCGGGCAAGGACAATTCCAGATATCACAGTCAGAGTGGGAGTGGGGAAGCAGCAAGGCAGACTATGAACAACGAAACAGTAAGAGACGTGATTTAGCGCTAGATTTGATACCATTTAGAAGTCCTCGATTTGATAGTAGGCAGTGGCTATTCTAGCCACCTAGACATTAGGGGAAGTTTAATTTTTTTGGGGGGAAGGCGGGGAACATACATTGGGGAAGTCATACTACTTGCCAAAATGTCAAAAATTTGGGGGGAATTTATACTTGGGGGAATTCCCCCAGAGAAAGTCTAGAATAAACACTGATAGTAGGCTACTGGGGATTTATTGCTGGACAAAAAACCTTCGTGAAAACTGTCTTAAATTCTACAATGCAGTCAAGGTACAGCAAGATGTAGACACAAAAGAAAGTCGTCAAGTTGGTTCTCGTTATTGTTGTTTTAATCTACAGGTCTATAGCTACTCGTTGATGCGTCTGGTCATACTTTGAAAGCACAGCAGGCACGATCATTGTATGAATACACAATGCGCACTGTATATACGCGTATTTTTCGTATCGACGTGTGCTCGTCTCTGTTCACAATTCAAATGTATGATGTCATATATATTTATTGGTTTAACGTCTGCTGGGTATGTTCAGGTTGTACGTGACTCGATTAGCTAGATCGTTGCACTGAAGCGAAGAGCGCGCTGGCGCGTCGAAGTAGTCGCCGGTTTTTTTTCTCGACCACATCGATGCTTTATCGCTTAGCCTAAGTAATTGTCTGTCTCTGAAGGAAATGGAAATAACATGGAAGCGAACGCCCGCAGCGACAACCACAGAAGCAACATCCGCTAGCTTTTCTGCGAACTTTTAACCGTATTAATTAAACCATAGATGTAATAAACGTTTTTTACGTTTTTTTATTTTTCCCACGTTTTTTACGTTTTTTATTTTTGCCAACGTTTTTCATAATAAAAAATGTTAGCAAAATAAGGACACAGATTTTCTGAAACCAGCTACAACTAACTAATTAATTAATTAGCTTTCTGCTGTTTGGCTATAGAGAATAGTCGATTGCTTATCGGCAGGTCATGCAGCTTTACTTACTTACAGCATAGAGTAAGCAATTTATACCAGTATTATTGCTGTTTATTTCATTTAACAGTCGTTTACCATAGTGTGACTTGATTGTTTATTTCCCGTGGCTGGGTAAGACACATGCCCTAATCTCGCTTCGATAAACATCGGTAACGTTTTTTTATTCAACGTTTTTTAACGTTTTTTTGCAACGTTTTTTACGTTTTTTACATTTTTATTATTTTCCTAACGTTTTTTACATCTATGTATCAAATAACTGAAATTTTTTAGCTCCATGTGTCTTCGATTGCGTACGATAAAATATTTGAAATTTGAAAGCATCAAATGCAAACATGCATCATTATGTTATTGCTCTAGATAAACGTATGGCGAATGTGCAGCTTCTCAAGTGCATAGCCTTCAGCAACATTGCCGAATACCGTTTAAGCATGAGCCTAAGCGTAGGCCCCCTATAGGTAAAGTGCATTAATTGTGCCAACTGCCCTATGCATCCGACGACTTAGACAAGTGAATTGCGACATTACAATAATTTTCGTAGAATTAGTTAAATCATTGGAAAGCCAAATTGAATTACCTCGTAAACTGTCCATGCTTATTTTAAACCAGGCGACGCTACTTGGCCCTTGATCAGTAGGCCCTAGGCCCCTATTGTCAGACTGCTGTTGACAGTTTTGACTCGGATCATGTTTTCCTTCCCATTCATCTTAACAATATTATTCTTTTTGTTAAAATCGAGTAAAATAGTCTCTTACATAACATGTATAATAGTGGATACCAAGAGATCTTGTGGCTCAAAACTCGTCAATTTCTGGAAAGAAAGTTTTCTCCAGTATTCACCAGAAGACCGTCGACTTTAGTCTAGTTTCAACTTGTTTCATTTTAGTCATCAGTTTTTTGCGCCGGCTAAAGATACACCATGTATAGGTCTACTCTTCAGCCTGTTTGCAATGTTTGCATAGAACGGCTTAGGCCTACGTATCAAGACCCCGAAGATTTCGAAGAAAAATCCTAGAAATTAACATCCTTACAGCTCACCTGAAGTTATTACCCGCTTACAATGCACCCAAGCCTCTGGCAATCGCTTCTAAGCTCTGTAATCTATAATCGGATATATTTATCAAACTTCTATCTGCTTAAGGCCAATTTTTCATTGTGTTTCCAAGTATCTTTAGTGCCAGAGTGAATAAAAATCTCACACGACGTCAGGTTTTTAACTAGACTGCAACCAGATTTTGATAGATAAAACCACTAGGTGGCTAGTAGGGATGTGCGGGTATACCCTACCCGTACCCGTACCCGCAGGTACGGGTAGGGTAGGGTACACATTTTTCGGGTACGGGTCGGGTACGGGTATAGCGCTACGGGTACGGGTATAGCGGCTACAGGTACGGGTATACCCGTTTTTACCCGTAACTTGTATATCGCGTTCAGTTTGTCAGACAGCATGCATTTTACTTGCTGAAAACATAAAGGAAATACAGATGACGTCATCTGACATCATCACTCATCAGTAAAGTAGTGTATAATATAATAAATCTATAATTTTAATGGCGTCCTCTGACTCCTCCAAGGACTCCTCGACCGAGAAAGTTCTTCTGGTAAAGTTTTGTTGTTTAACTTGAGCTCTAATGCCTGCTCATAGATAAATTATATCTACTAAATATTTTAAACAAGCCCATCGAGTCTTCTAGAAGTTCTAATCCATGTCCGACATTCATGTAGGCTTAGGCTAGCTGACTAGTTGTATTACACAATTTTACCAACCAGTAGTCCAGACTCCACACTTCAGAAGCCGGGCCTACTATTTGCAAAGTGGATTATCCTGATTCCTAAGTACTAGAATTTATTTTTACTATTACTATTTCATTGTTGCCTCTCTATAGTCTCTAGGAACGGATACGGGTACGCGGGTCCGTGTACAGGTCCTTGTAGGCTTGTACCCGTACACGCACCCGCGGGTACGGATCCAACTCCAAAAAACTCCAAATTCCAACCAATGTCGGGTACGGGTACGGGTACACAGCTTACGGGTACGGGTCGGGTAGGGTATAGCGCTTACGGGTACGGGTAGGGTAGGGTAAAAAAGTTTTTTCACGGGTACGGGTAGGGTAGGCATTTTGCTGTACCCGCACATCTCTAGTGGCTAGACCCACCGAGAATATGGTCTAGAGAATTGCAACAAAAGTTGCTAAAGCATTGTTGGTGAAAGTTTTTAAGTGACTGCTTTTCCACTATTTCTGTCTTGCGGCAGAACGATTTTTAAAGAGAAAATTATGGAGTGTTGAGGGGGAAATAAAGCCTATAACATGTACGGAACTTAACTGTCTTCCTCGAATTAGCATACTCTAACCGTGCGGTGATGTTGGTCTCTTCTTCGCTGTCCCTCGGACGTCAAAACTTCATTCGAATCGCAAAGTGTGATAACCGAATGATCGACACATTCAGTGTGAACGGACGAGTCGTTTCCCAGGCAGCAGGTGTTTTCGGCGCCGACCACCGGAGACAACGATAATGAGCGCCGCCGATCGCTAGGAAAGCGTCTTAAATGGAGAGAGAGAGAGAGAGAGAGAGAGAGAGAGAGAGAGAGAGAGAGAGAGTCACAGTCCAGTCTATAGCCTACTGCGCTTTTTCTGGAGCTGACAGTTGATAATACCGACCGCTTGCATTCGACTGCGTCTTAGCAATCGCCCCCGCAAGATCTCAAAATCTGACGGCGTTTACTGTAGGCCTACCTTCAGAGGCGTCTCACTAGAGTTGGCGTCACCCGGTGGCGTCACCCTGTGGGGTAAAACCATGGTGTCAGCCCCTCCCTGAGAAAAACAAACCTACACAATAGACCTTCTTGAGTCCTCCTGTAGGCCTACTAGCTCATAAGTACAAATGGAATCGCTTAGTCTATTTAATTTACAAACACCAATCGTTTTGGTGTTACCCCTTCTGACGTTGTAATTGGTGTCACCTGGTACGGTCGCACCCCCTAGCGACGCCACTGCCTACTTCTATCAACAGGACCCAAGGTCTGATAAAGTATATACACTGTTGCAGAGTTATCTCTCACAAACTGAAGAAATTTTGGAATGTCACAAAGTTAATTAGTTCGCGTAGCCAGCGGTGGGCCGTTGCGTTGCCTCGATTCTATGTCCTCTAAGACACTGGGGTATAGTGCTGCACGCTTGAGGACTTCGTTGTTTGTGATAAAAATCGTACCAGCGTATTCCCATTATTATTATTATTATTATTATTATTATTATTATTATTATTATTATTATTATTATTATTATTATATCTGGCAATTTATATAGCCCTATAACCAGTGGCGTAACGTGGGGGGGGGCACTTTGTTGACAGCCCCCGGGCCCCGGGCGGGGGGCCCGAAGAGGAGTCTAAGCTAGGGTTAGGTTAGGGTTACCGTAATAACCCTAACTTAACCCTAGAAATGATGTGCTGACGACCTTTTTTTGCTCGTCAGGATGAAAAAGGAGGTGATAACGTTTTTCGTTTTTTTTGCTCGTCAGGATGAAAAAGGAGGTGATAACGTTTTTTTTGCTCGTCAGCTCGAAACGCTGGGGCCCCCATGGCAAAGATGCCCCCCGGGCCCCCAAAAGTCACGCTACGCCACTGCCTATAACCAGGCCTAACCTTAAGTCAAGAGTGCTTCACGACATAAGGTTAGCAGTCATACGACGCATTGAACAAATGTGTCTTTAAGTTCCTTACGAACTGTTCATCGGTTTTCGAGTTAGTAACAAAGTCCGGAAGGGCATTCCATAAGATTGGATAGGCTCGGGTGACCGATCTTTCTCCTAGCATCTTTGTTTGCGACGGAGGTGGAATAATCGGAGAGATCCGGCCACTAGAGCGAAGCTGCCGACTGCCAGCAGGTGTAGTGCGGCGCCGAGCCAGTGATGCCAGATACTCAGGACAGGAGTGATCAGAGGACACAGCATGAATCTGTTCAAGAAGCGGGTTGGGAGACACAAACAGCACTTTTTTTAGTTCAAGAGTGGTGGACAGATGGAATGAACTGGATGAGAGGATAGTAACGGCCACATGTGTGAACGAGTTCAAAATAAACCTCAGTAGTTTAGGATATTAGATTGGACGGGAACAACAGTGGTTCTCACACAGGGCAGTCCATACTGAACCACTTTAAACCTTATTATATTATTATATTAAATAGTGCTCTGTACGTGATCAGACATCTCTTATATTAGGCCTATAGACGATGCGTTCAGGGACTCGCAACCAGTGCAGTCGGTCTCTTAAGAAAGGGATGACAT
This sequence comes from Metaphire vulgaris, assembly GCA_018105865.1. Taxonomy (NCBI): domain Eukaryota; kingdom Metazoa; phylum Annelida; class Clitellata; order Crassiclitellata; family Megascolecidae; genus Metaphire; species Metaphire vulgaris. The sequence continues at coordinate 16,420,675 of CM030834.1, forward strand.
TATTTGCAGGCTCCTTTGTGTGGAAAGCTTCCAGTGCTCTCAGGTCTTCAGCAAGCAAGGTCCATGTTTCCGTTGCAGAGAAAAGGATTGACAAAATGAGCGCACGGTACAGTACATGCGAATCTTTAGATCGAGAGACAGTCTATTGTCCTTCAAAATCTTGTTCGTGAAAGCACTTAGTTAGGCCTAGACATAAGATTTGTGTTATCGTTTCGACCACTGTTTTTTGCACACATGAGAATTCAGTTGGGCCTGGTACTGGTTCACTGTTGGGCTTAGTATTCATAGGTTAGTGCATAGCGAAGATTGAGCCAAACACTATAACTTACACTGTATTAATTGTAAAACGTATCCCCAAAACATTTAGCCGTCTCGAAAGCAAATGCGTCCAACGGCCCTGTGCTCTTAACAGTCGCGCTCACAGGTTAAATTAGCTAGAGGCCACATTCAGCGACTTTTTCTTTTTCGACTTAGAAGCCAAACGATAGCCGCGATTTTTAGCTAGGGGCCTGCAGAAGTCGAATAGTTCACTCCAAGAAAGTTCTTGCCTATACCCATGCGCTCTTGCGAAATGATGTAAACGTCAGCCTAAACTCTAAAGCAATGTGCCGTTATGAAATTGAATCAACGAGTCGTGTCATAGTCGTCGCAAGTTTGGCGTCATGTCGACGACATTTATTAATGCCAAATCTTGACTTGAACCGGGTCGTTCTAACTAATCTAACAAATTTTCGTTGACTCACCATTAACTTGCGTCTGATAACTTGGATTTCTAACACTACGATACCAGGGTTTTACTGTCTTAGGGGTATCAAGGTTGCCATAGGCAGGATCGTCCAGACCCGACTCTCCCCGTCTTTCGTCGGTTTCGCACAAATCTCACACCCAACCTGGTTCGAATAGGGGACCCGACCCATCTGCTTCCATCTCCCGCGGATGTTCACAAATTTTCTGAGTTTAGCGCAGGATAAATTTTTCTTTAAAAAGTCTCTGCTCTAGATCTATTTATCTCTACTCTAAATCTATTTATCTAAACAAATTAACCAGAAAATGTTACTGCGCGTGGAATTATTATAAAATGCATGGCACCGTGCGACTTAGAACGACCGCAGTAGTACAGGCGTCCCGTTTATCTGCATCGATTTACGTATTTATTCGGGTTTTCAGTTTTTTAAAGGTTTGCTCTGGAATTATTTACTGTTTCCTCGTCTTCGGTGGCGGCGTCATCATCCTCAAACATTTTACTTCGTTCGCTCTTTGTTAATGACGACGGTTGACTTCGCTAGATGGACCACGAGGAGCGGATCGCATATCGCTGCCGTAATTTCTGTTTTTCTTCTTCGATCGCCTTCAAATGGTCGACCGACCGCCGACCGGCTTGTCTTCCATCGGGTTCCTCGTTTGGGTCGATTCTTTTCCGAATTCGACCATTAGCGCGTTTGTCTTTCGTCGACGCAATGAAACTGACGCACGAATTGCAAAGGATCGGTGCATTAGTCAAACCAGCAGCGGGCAAATGGACGATTGCATCGAGTGCGAAGCTAAATTATGATTCTGATTTTTGACGACGGACAGTAAAAAATTGTTAGGCTATTGATCATCGGCATTAGACCTGAAAATCGGAATAGTTGTGACTAAGTCGTCGTAAATTGAAGCCGCACTGATGTAATTGAGCCCAGTTACCTTTATTGCTTAAACGGCAAGTCGGCAAAACTCATTTGCAATCATCGCCATTCGACTTCATTGAGCTTCTATAGCGCCATTTATTATTGCCTGACCATCAGTCGACGGTCGCTTCTCGATTTGAATTGCAATCATCTATCGCCTAATTCAACAATGGGTCCGTTAAAAATTGATTTAGCCTACACAGTGGCATTACTACTCGTGCATCTGCAGCAGCAGCAGCGGAACAATTGTTCCTTCCGGTCTTACTGTAACCGATGCAATGTGGTTAACTCCGAATAGATGTGGGCGTGGGGAGTGTGGTTGGCCACTCCTTCGGTCTTCGTTGCTACGGTAATTAGACGCTGCGAAGTGCAATCGAAGACAACAGAACGACGGAATGCAATAATTTGGCAAACGATATATATATATATATATATATATATATACATATATATATATATATATATATATATATATATATATATATATATAGGCCTGTCATGTTGCGACTGAGTAGTAAAAATCGAAGTTTGACTTTGATACTGTATATCACAATATGGCCATCATCAACTATTTCACCGGGCACCAAATCCGATTAGGCTATTTTGATGAAACATTTGCGGTTCCGAGTTCTAACCGGATACAACTTGATCCATGTTCCCACACGCTAAAATATGCCTACAATCCATACATCACCGCCCCCAATATGGCCATTGCCCTTCACCCCGGGCGATGGGGCAACCCTCTCTGCGCCATTGAATGTGTGTCTGGTGCCCGGTGAAATAGTTGATGGCCATTGCGATGTTGTACCGCGACTGACGTGTCTCGGCTATGTTGTAAGTTTGACTTTGTGATATCTCACAATATTGACACCTTATACATGCAAATCAGATGAAAATGAGCAGAAAGGTGGGAAAATATGTGCTGTAGGCTTACTAGGCTACACGTGTGGAAAATTTGATAGAAATATATTTAGGAATTTTTAAGAAATCGTAGTTTTTCTGCTGGATTTTTTTTCAGAGACACCCTGTAGTATATAATTATATCTGTATATAAATTCTACTTATATATATGTAATGTGGAATTTGTATAGCGCATCTTCTATTTTTACTCTGAGGCGCTCCTAGCATTGGAGTCGCAGGGTAAAGTAGTGAGACTTTAGCTTTCGCACTGAGCAGAGCGAGGGAGTAAGAAGTGATTCCCGAATGGATTGGTTCAAGGCATTCCAAAGGGAGGGTCCAGTCACTGCAAAAGCCCGACGCTGGGTAAGAGCAGTGCGTGATCTGGGGACATAAACATTCTTCTGATCAGTGGAGCGGAGCAGGCGATGAGCAGTGGAAGAGGGTGATTTGAAAAGCTCAGCAATGTAAGACGGCGGTGCCTGACCTCGAAGTGCTGCAGAAACAATAATTACTTGTTTGAATTTAATGCGGGCAGAAATTGGAAGCCAGTGGATGGTGTTAAGCATAAAGTCTGAGATGCTCCTGTAGAGTAGCGAGAAGCTTTAGCTACAAGACGAGCCGCCGCATTTAGGACAGATTGCAGAATGGAGAGCAGGTTATTGGGCAGGCCAAGATAAAGGGAATTGCAATAGTCTAGCCTACTAGCCACAAAAGCATGAACCAGAGATTTGGCTGCAGATAAAGAAAGCGAATAACGAATAACCCTAATTTGACTGGAGAGTCATTATAATTATTATATGCATGGGAGCAGGACCGTTTTAAGGTTTTCGTAGGCCCTGAGCACTCACATATTCGTAGGCCCTCCTCAAATTAAACCTCCGAGTTGCCAAAGAGCCGAAAAGTTTGCATATTGTAACACTGCTCAAGTGCTCACATAAAATTAATAGATAGTATACTGTTTGTGATTGTTAGAGCTAAACGTTATTAAATTTGTATCTGCAAGACTGCAATTTCTGCCATATTTTTTACTCCATTCATGCTTTCCATACATGTCTGACTTTCGTAGGCCCCTGAACAGTTCTTAGGCCCTGGGCACAGTGCCCACTGTACACAGTGGATAAAACGGTTTAAACGGCCCTGTAAGGGAGTCGTTATTATATACTGTACCGGTCTAGGCAATCAGCGACGTAGGGTTATGGCCTACAATCCATTAATCTGTGGTAGGTTGCCATTACTTTCCCCAGGCCAACGTTTTACTTCGCAACTTAACGCTGTTCCTAAGTTTACCACCGCTCTCTAGCGAGTAAGGCCGAGTCGACCTTAGGGCTCCTGCGGGCATCGAACCTGCGACTTTCTGCTCCATCGACCAGTGTTACCACTCTACTAAATTCCCGCCCCATACTACTACAGAGTACTACTACTACTACTACTACTACTACTACTACTACTACTACTACTACTACTACTACTACTACTACTACACTGTGGATGTGACTTTGAAGTCTGCAGAATGTTATTCAATCTTCTTGAATAGGAATCGTTTTGCAATAATGTTCTCCACTTCACAGGTCTGAAATTTAAAAATATTAACAATACATTATTAAGCCAATCAACTATTAAATATTGCGGACACTGCAGAAATAATATGTTCAAAACTGACAAGAAGTAGCCCAATTTAATCAAAATTTTGCAACGTCCAGAATCGCACATGCTAGATGCAACTTAACCAAGTGGCAGCAAGAAATAAATATCACCCTCTTCCTTTTAAATGATTTTTATTTACTTTTTCATCTGTAAACGACATTTCTGGCAATTTTCTGCATTAACTAACAACCACACGCGAATGCTCCGTTATGGTCGCCGCCGTCGGATTATACGGAAAAGTCCAACCAAATATATGCCTACTATAACCTACAGTACAGGGTGTTTCAGAGAAAAAAACTCCAACAGATAACCATGATTTCTTAAAATAAATATCAGCACCTTCTATCACACTTAACAGATGAGAGTAAACTAGTGCAAGATAATGGAAATAGTTTAAAAAGAGAAAAAATAAAAATCAAATTCAGTTATGTCATTCCTCTCAAAGTCATCTTTACGCAGTCATATAGTCATATACTGTAATTTAATAACTCTACTCAGAATACCATTCACTCAATGCCATGCAATTGTGGTGGCACTTATCCAATATATTTTTATGTAATCTTTCAAAACAAACAAAAGATGCCATCCCAAAATAATAAACCTAGCGTGATTTAAAGTGGCGTAGGAGGCATTGCTGCCTATGTGAAAGCCACTAGGGGCTCTAACAAAGCTTGAACCCGCTCCGTCAGCCTACCGTCCAGCGCATAACCCACTCTGCCACCTTCCGCCCCGAGACACAGTAAGAATGAGAAGAGAAAATGGAAATATCAATTAAATAAGATGGAAAGACTTCTCTGTACAATAATAGTAAATACAAGTAATCCTACACAACAAATGAAGTCTTCAGTGGGGTTGTCTTCAAGGGTTCATACACCCTTGGTCCCAAGGTAGTATAAAGATAATGTTTTTGGCGGGCAAAAGACTTGGAATACAATATACCAAACAGGAATGGCGCTAGGCATGGCTATACGTTTCAGTAGCCTTACTCGGCACCTGATCAGACCCCCCTCCAAAAATAGAATTCAGAAAGAACATGAGACCGACCAGAACCAATTCATCGCCCGTGATCTCTCGTGTGTGCTTCTGTGGCTTTCCTCGTCCCTCTTCCTTCGGAGCATAGCTCATCACAAGTTTATTTTCTTCCAACTGAGGGGTAACCTAGGAAACAAATCAGTACGTAACTTCAGAAAATCAAAACACTGCCATTCTCGTGCTCAAAATTCACAGACCTAGACACACAAAATCATTAGCGTCGCCACGGGGGGATGGGGGCAACTGCCCCCCCCAACCTGCCCCAGACCACCTACCAGATTCGCGCAAATCCGGTGAAAGTTTTCTGTGGAGGGGTGAGGGGTGGGTACGGAATCTGACACGCTAGCCCCTTTTTGCCCCCAACCAAAAATTCCTGGCGACGCCACTGCACAAAATACAATTAGGAAAAATAATGAAATTATGGCGGGTAGAATCTGTCGCGGGCTATCGGTGATATTTGCATGGTCATGAAGTTAAGGGAATATGAAAAATTCTATAGGAATCTGCTCAATCAAACATTCAAATTTACAACTTTTCAACTTCATTCGCTTTGGACTTTGAAATGGAATACACACTTGACATTAATAAAAGTCTATAAGAACTCCACCATAGTAGCTACTTATTCTTAGGCAACTAGTCTAAATTTGAAATAGTTATATAGACAAACGGTTACAACTGGATAGAATTGGGAATAGAGATGGAGGAGGCGGTTAAGCTACTCATGCACCTTCATGACAACTCCATTCTGCATGGTTTCCTCGAACGTTTCTCCAAGCGTGAAGCCAAAGTCTCTTCTGTGAAATAAGCCATGAAGCTTGAACTGAAATTTGTCTCCATCTTGAGTTATATCCAGCTCGGGTGATGCACGTGAAGCCATCCTGCGTAGAAACAAATTTCCACCTAATTCACAAAGGACACATCTGCCGTTAGCAGCTGAAGAACGTCACAAGTTCAATACAATAATATTATCTGCAGAACTATAATTGAGTATGAGTAATTATTTCTAGCTTCAGAAGTACTATGACTCTTTGTACAGATCAATGTGATAATGAATAGTTTGCCAAAAGTGATAAAAGTGAAATTCAGTGAATGGCTAAATAATGTCCAATTGTCCTGTAATGAGTGGGTTGTGGGAATTATATTATTCTAACACATGGCTTAAAAGACAATAACATTATAAGAATCGTCAATCATTTCCAGGCACATGAAATCATACAACTGACAAAATTAAGAAAATTATAAGGATATGCATTATGATTAATTATCATCTTCAACATATTAATTTTTTTTACACAAGAGTTGATGGGCAAAATAAGTCATGAGCACTCCACGCAGTGGCGGCTCCAGGATTTGGCAAGTGGGGGGCCGTTGGGGTGGCCAACTTCTAATCATGGGGGCCAACCATTTGTTGTTAGGTATGTAGTATTAAGTATAGGGTCCCAACAGGGGGGTCACTGGGGAGCCAGGCACTCAATAGTGGGGCACGGGCACTCCGGGCCCCCTGTGGAGCTGCCACTGACTCCACGCCATACATTTTTCTTTTCTCTGGATCCCTAAATCCTCTTCAACAAAATTGGATACAAAATGCATCGTTCAAAATAGGCACGGCTTGAAAGGTCCCAATGAAAAGCAATTGGGGTGGGAGGGGGCACACGTGGCTTTGCAACTGATGTCAAAATCTGTCAAAATCAATCCAAACTGGCTTCAAGTGAAAATTGGAAAAGTAAAGCAGCAGCATGTGATTAAAATTAGGACCCCGAACAAACTAACCTCACATGTTACTCAACGCATAAGTACACCGACAAAATGAAACAGCATCCTTCCATCCGAATAGTTCCCATGCCTTTTACGGTAAAACAGTTTGACTTACATATTGACACAAAATAGTCTTCCAATCTTACAACAAATGACCTCGGTAAAATACATCCATGACTCAGAATGTCTGACTTGGTTGAAGGTTCCTCTAGGGCTAAGGTTTAGCCCATTCAAATTACTCCCAATAAATCAGTAATAAAAACAATGGAGAAAATTATTACCAATACGTAGATTAATCAAAGAAATAATCTAAGTTATCCGTACTCATGTAGCAGAAATACCTTCATGACACTTTAAACTTTTGAATACTGAATGTATTCACATTAGTACCGTATATGACCTTTCATGAGCTAGTACTTGAGAAACCCCTAGTAACTATAAGAAAACAGTCCATTAAATAAATAAAATCATGTTTTCCTTGTAACAAAGTTCCCATCCTAGTGGAATCTCATCAGTTGCAAAATGGGGTGCATTGGATCGACCTTCAAGTGGTGCACCCCGTGAGTACCCAATTCTATTGGGGAAACTAACGATCCTACCTCGCCGACAGGCATTCGCTAGAAGAAGAAAGTTGCAAAATATTATTAAATTCTTAAAGCTAATAGCCAATGACTTTGTTACAATGCTATAATAGTGCAAACTATAATGAACCACCTATTTACTTGCTTATAAATTTGCCTGCTCATTTACTCACTTGCTGTACTTGGTCCTTAAGGACTCCCTTACCTCTATCGAAAGCAATTGCTTTTCTTACCATTGACTTCGAGAAAACTCACAAAATTCTCATTTCGAACGAGCCTGTACTTTCCGTGGAAGCTGGGTTTCGCCGCAGCACCAGACTCTTCGCCACTCATCGTTCCAATATTAATTACAACTGAGTCTATATAACGAAAATGAAATACAATCTGTTCACAACCCTCTCAGTAGACAACTAGTTCACCCGACGAACATCTGATGATCTGAACCCATGGAGGTATTATCCCAGGAAACGGCATTAACCATCTAACCACAACAGAATAAGAAAGAGACTTGGGCCAAGTTGGGGGTAATCATCCATAGAAGTATGAATCCATCTGACCAACAGAGGCGTAGCGTCCCAATAGCTACTATGGCTCGAGCCATGGGCGGCACATGTGGAGGGGGCGGCAAATTGAGCGGTGATGACCTTTTTTTGCTTGCCAGGCATAAGAACAGCAAACTGGGAGGCGGCATTTTTCAGGAGCCATGGGCGGCACAAGACAACGCTACGCCACGTACTGCTGACCAATGCATGGAGGCAGCAAAAAAGAGAAACCAAATGTTGGGAATGATAAAAAGGACAATAGTGAGTCCAGGCCCGCCGAGAGAAATTCCGGGCCCCTGTGCAGAAAAAATTTTTGACGACCTTTTTTGCTTGTCAGCCTTTTCACGCCGCCCCCCCTTTTGCTCGCCGGGCACCCTCTACTTTAGTGTTATTATTCATATTATTGTTAATTATACGTATTCATCATGGGCCCGGCCCCCCAGACCGCCGGACCCCTGTGCAGTTGCCCCCCTGCCCCCTCTCGGCGGCCATGAGTGAGTCGAGACAAAGATATAATCATAAAACTTTATAAGTCATTAGTAAGGTCTCATCTAGAATACTGTGTTCAGGCATGGAATCCATTCTTGAAAAAAGATATAGGGGCTGTCCAATAATTATGTCAACAATTTTTGGGCCATTTTTGACCCACTCCCCCTTGTCAACAACTGTCAACTTTCAGTTAACCCCCATAATTATGTCAAAAACTTTTGACCCCCACTCCCAAGATCAATGACAGGTCCCAATAACAAGGTTAATATTTTTGCGGTGATGACCATTTTTTCCATTTTTTGCTCATCGAGTGTCAAAATGTGGTGGTGATGACTTTCTTGCCATGCTTTATTCCACTGTAATAAGCACTATTCCATGAAATTTCCTATTTTTGATTATTTGTAAAAAGTGAAATTGTTGACGTCAACTTCTCTTGATTCCCCTCCTCTGCCAACAACTGTCAAACTTTTTTCAAGCCCCTCCCCCTAAATTGACGTAATTAATGGAGCTTTTAAAAAAGGGGCTGTCCATTAATTACGTCAAGAATTTGGGGGGAGGGGTTTGAAAAAGTTTGACAGTTGTTGACAGGGGGAGGGGGGTCAAGAGAAGTTGACGTCAACAATTTCACTTTTTTTCAAATAATCAAAAACAGGAAATTTCATAGAATACTTCAACGACTCTGGGGGGCGGACACCCTCTATTTCTACCAACTCCCCTTCTAAATCTTGTTCCCCTAGAGCGGTTCCTTCCTCCCTCCCCTGACCCGATGTCGTTCGTCCGCTGGGTTCTCTTAGTTGATGATTACCGAGAGATATGGACAAGACGTTCTTGATTTTAACATGTGATTATTATTAACATTACTAGGTGTTTACCCGTCAAAAATGACGGGGGGAGATTGGCTGTTTTACCACCCAATTTTGTGCAAATGCAATCAGGGGCGGCGCTGGGTTTTGTAATTTGTTGACTGGGTGGGTCTAATGCAATCTACACAGCCAGGACCCGCCGGCTCAGACTACCCCTCACCCCCCCAATCAACATTTTTCTGCGTATTTGAACGATTTGCTTGGGTGCCCCTGCCCGAGGCTGGGTGGGTCCGGACCCGCGGACACCCCCCCTAGCGCCGACCCTGAATGCAATAGGATTTTGCGCAATTAATTTCTTTAAATCGCCGCCTTTTCCTTCAACCGAATTAACGCCCATTCGCGTGAATTTGCTGAAACTTGATAGTCAAGGTAAGAGTACTGATTTGGCAGTGTCGAACGACATGCAGTGCTTGATTCTCTTGTTTGCTGTGCTGCTTTTCACCCCGAGCAACAGCCTGCTCCTCATTCTCACTTGATTGTCGAAAAGCTCGTGAACGCTGGACTTTTTTTGTTTTGCACGGATGGTTAGAAGAAGGAATAAAAAAGCTAAACAATGGTGCAAACCTCATCTTCTTAGCTCTTATATAGCCTGAGATATAGCAAATTAAAAAAAATGGAAACTTTCTCAGAATTCAAAACTTTCACGAAATTCGCCGATAATACTTATGTTCAAACATCGGGGTCATCGGGTTAGAACGGATAGATCTTTGCCAAATGTCAACCGATTTTCAAAATTTTTGGTTTATTTTGTTCCTCTGACATCCCTTTACAACTTTGCCGCTGACCAAAGTGGGGTTACCGCAGAAAATATTTTGCTAGCGGGCTTTAAAAAAATTTTGGGGGGAGAGGGTGATATTTTAGGCCGTAAAGTGGACTCTACCTTCATATTTTTTTGTTTTGCAGCAAGGACGGTTAGAAAGAGAAATAAACAATCTAAACAATGGTGCAAACCTCATCTTTTTAGCTCCTATATAGCCTGAGATATAGCAAATTTAAAACGTTATAGCAATCATTTCTGAAGAACGCTTTTCCAAAAATTAAATCCCCAGTACGGTGACAGCGTCTGAAAATTTAATCCACACTTGATGGGTAACATTAAAAAAAATAGGGTTTGAGGTTAGGAAAGAGTAAATATATATAATAACGGGGGGGCAGGGCATTGGGAGAGGGAAGGGAGATTTGGGAGGAGGAAAGTGGGTTGTACGGGTTTTCGGAGCAGTGTTGTGTAGGTTTGGAAACGGGGCTTGGGCGATTGGGGAAGGGATGGGGAGAGGGAAGGGGGATGGGGAAAGGGAAGGGAAACGGGGGTTTGGGGCCGGGGTGATTGGGAGAGGGATGAGGAGAGGGAAAAGAGATCGGGATAGGGAAGGGAAACGGGGGTTTGGGGCCTGGGCCGGAATGGGTTGGGGCCGGGGCGATTGGGAGAGGGATGGGGAGAGGGAAAAGGGTTGGGGAGACGGAAGGGGAACGGGGGTTTGGGGGTGATTGGGAGAGGAATGGGGAGAGGGAAAAGGGTTGGGGAAAGGGAAGGGAAAGGGGTTTTGGAGTGCGATTGGTAGAAGGATGGGGAGAGGGAAGGGGATGGGGAAAGGGAAGGGAAAAGGGGGTTTGGGGCCGGGGCGGGAATGGGTTGGGCCTGGGCGATTAGGAGAGGGATGGGGTGAGGGAAGGGGGGACGGGGGTTTAAGCTGCAATTAAGACGCTTCGTTAAACGCTCCGGTTTGATTAAACAATATTTGGTTGTCAATGACAACAGCGTCTTGCAATACCCGCCGTGTTGCGGACGGACAGACGCGACGGACAGACATCGAGAATTATATAATAAGATAAGGCTTCCAATAAACATATAACAATCGTCAAGGCTGTCTAAATGCGAACTAATCGAATTTATTCTACGACCACTACGCAATACAGAATTAGCATTAAACTTCTTACCATCACCACTCGCTCCTGTTCCGTCCTTGGATCTCCCTCCTTCCGATCCGTCCTTTCTTCTTTAGCATCCAGGTCTTTCCCGCTGACCGCGTCTTCCCGCGTCTCCAGCAGACCTTTCTCGGCCGCAACGCCAACCAACTAACGAACCAACGACGACCAACGACTCCACGACCAACCTTTGTTCTCCCCGCGCTTCCCTCTTTTATAAGCTCCGCTCCGGCACGCTGCCATCTCCTTCGGCCTCTCCATTCTCTACCAGCGCCGGCCTTTCCTCTCCGTCTTATTCTCCATCTCCTTCTCCCCTACCCGTTCAACTCTCTCACTGTTTAAACCAAAACCCATCTGCTTCTCCCTTACCCGTTCCAATACTACTTATTACGATGGAGTAAAGCATTAGAAAAAAGGTCATCACCACCACATTTTGACACTCGATGAGGAAAAATGGAAAAAATGGTCATTACCACAAAAACAATAACCTTGTTATTGGGACCTGTCATTAATCTTGGGGGGTCAAGAGTTGTTGACGTAATTATGGGGGGTTATGTGAAAGTTGACCGTTGTTGACAAGGGGGAGGGGGTGAAAAATTGCCCAAAAAATTGTTGACATAATTAATGGACAGCCCCAAAGTGCAAAAACAAGCAGCAACGAAGATGGTCAATGGTTGCCATAATTTAAGCTACGAAAAAAGACCTCAATATTGTGGACTGGCAACATTAGAAAGGAGAAGAGAGATCGAGAGGGGGATTTGATAGAAACATACAAAATAATGACTGGGAAAGGTAGTGATTTTATACAGTACCTATTTATAAATTTGAAATTTGTGCGTACGTACAAATTCAGTCGTGACCCCCTCCCCCGTACGCAAAATCGCCTAAATCTCAAGCCCCTCCCCCTCAGTGCGCCTATTACATATGGACGGCCCCCAATGATGATGTTCAACATTGAAAGCAAAATTAGATGTGCCATACGATCGATTCTTTACACTGGCACACTATAGCAGCACAAGAGGCCACAGATGCAAATTGTTTAAGCAGAGGGTTTGTCCAAGAAAGAAATTTTTTGTGCAAGGGTTGTGGACAAATGGAACAGTTTGGACGAGGTGGGAGTGACAGTTGAAACAGTAAACTGATTCAAAGGCTATCTCCGAAAACCAGGTTATTGAATGTAGATGGTTACATCAGTGGTTTTCACACAGGCTTACTTAGCCTCCTAACCACTTAAAATCACATTATTATTATTATTATTATTATTATTATTATTATTATTATTATTATTATTATTATTATTATTATTATTATTATTATTATTATTGTTGTTATTACGTCATTTCTAGCCCAGGCTGCGTGAAGCCAGTCGCGCGTAGGCTAAAAATTAGTAGGCCTACCTCCATGGTTAGGAGTAGTGTTAGGCCTAAGTCTGAGTTATATCATTCCTTTAAATTATCTTTGGAAATTCATTAGAGTAATGCCAGCCTGTTCAGCCTATGGGTGTACGCAGCGGGATCGCACCGTAGGTGCAGTGGCGGCTCCACAGAGGGGTCCGGGGGTTCCGTGCCCCCTATTGAGTGCCTGCCCCCCAGCGACCCCCCTGTTGGGACCCTATACTTAATACTGCATACCTAACAACAAATGGCTGGCCCCTTGATTAGAAGTTGTCACCCCAACGGCCCCTACTTGCCAAATTCTGGAGCCGCCACTGCGTAACATTTTACCGGTACGAGTCCATGCTGGCAGTGGCGTAGCGTGCATTTCGGCCGCCTATGGCTCATGGCTAATCCACCGCCCCAAATTCATTCATATCAGAGGCGAGTCTAGGGTGTTTGACGCCAGAGGCGTAGAGTGCACTCATGCCGCCCATGTGGCCCATGTCGCCGTTTCCAACATTTTTAAATTTTAAATTTGCCGCCCCTCCTAAAGTTTGCCGAAGTTTGCCGCCTTCACTAAAAATTCCCTGACAAGCAAAAAAGGTCATCGCTTCTAAAATTTGTCGCCCATTTGAAATTTGCCGCCCCTTTTAAAGTTTACCGCCTTCACCCAATATATGGTGACAAGTAAAAAAGGTCGTCCTTCCAAAATTTGCCGCCCCCATTTGTGTGCCGCCCATGACTAAAGCCATACTAGCCATTGGCACGCTACGCCTCTGCCCTTTTGGATGTTGACTACTGCTTGGCTGATAATAAACCTTCCCCATAGCTATTTTAAGAGAGGCTGAGCGCCTAAGAATAAGCAGCTACTGTTGTGCTGCTTCCAAGGCGCTATAGAAATCCACGAGATTTTACTTTACTTACTGTACTTACTTTAAATTAGTTCCATGTTTTTCAGAGTTAAAAATTAAAACAATAATTGACCTAAAACAAGCATGAAATCGCATTGGAACATACATTTTATATGATTGGTTTTGGAACTGCCATTTACATGATGGATCAATACATTACAATTTACATGAAACTGAAGTGACTTCAAAACTATTTCTTAGCTACTGTAGTTGTCTTTGTTTTTGTTCAAGAAAATTATAGCACGTTTACGTTAAAGAGTTTAAACTTTGTGTACCGGAATGTGTTGCCCTATGCTGTGTTGTGATCACTTGTAAAATTACAGTAGTTGCATCTTTACCTTAGTGTGATTTTTCACTTGTTGGATTTACCATATAAGTGGTTGCATATTCTTTGATCATAAGCTATGGAATGGAAATAATAAGTCATTGACAAGTTAAAATAGGATTTGTCTGAGGTTCGCTGATTTTTGCATAATAGCATACTACGATGATTTCCTCCAAAAGTTTGTTCGCCAAATATGTCCGACAACAATACCAATGTAGTTTTAATACTAATTTGGCAGGGTGCTTACAAGATACATAGCATACTACGATGATTTCCTCCAAAAGTTTGTTCGCCAAATATATGTCCGACAACAATACCAATGTAGCTTTTAATACTAATTTGGCAGGGTGCTTACAAGATACATGTACTACTACTACTACTACTACTACTACTACTACTACTACTACTACTACTACTACTACTGCTTAGGGGCGGAAGATGGCTGAGTGGGTTACGCACTGGAGCGGCAGGCTGACGGAGCGGGTTCAAACCCCGTTAGCGCCCATAGTGGCTTTCAGACAGACAGTAATATCATAAATATTCATTAGTCAACTGAAAGATAAATGTGTGAATTCACGTGGTTAAAGCATTCAAAACAAATGGTGATGATATAGCATCACAATGGTGATGATATAGCATCACATGAGTGAACAAAACATCTAAAATTAATCAAAGTTTGATCTATTTCCTCAAAATAATTAGTCTTGCTAAGTATAATCAACTTTTCATATTCCAAGAAGCATCTTGAAACTTGTAAACTGCAATAAAGCTGGCAAAAGAGATAACAATTTTGTATATATATCAACACTGAGCTTTCCAATTAATGTTAAATAATTTAATTTAAAAAAATTAGAACAGTCTAATTAAATAAGTTTATCTAGCATTTGCATTAGCAATGATTTAAATGAATGCAGCTATAAACTTGCCATGTATTGTTAAGACTACTTCTCAAAATTTAAACAGCCCAACAAGTATATATTTAGTTGGTGACATATCAGTGAAACGGTGGTCAAATAAAAGCAACTAAAACGCTTTCAGCCTTTCATGTTAATTAACTGTAAATTATGAATGTCATTCCTACTAAAACTGTACTTTGACTGCACATACATGTAGCAGTAAATCATTTTAACTATATCCTTCAAATAATAAATGTATAGGAGCTAACATCTAACATTACACCACAGGAACACTTCTTCTTAGAATGAACCATTAAAAATAAGTTGTCATATTCATATTTTATGTTGTGTCTGCTCTATCTGGTCTTTTATAATGAAAGTCAATGCCATGTGATCAGCTAATGCAGTGTTTATTCTAGCCCCCTTGACATTGGGGGGGGGGGGATTTTGAAATGTTTGGGAAGGACAAGGTTTGAGTTTCCACACGTTGGGGTGGGGGGGGGGATTTCCATTCCCCCAGCCAACATCTAAAAAAATTTGGGTGGGGGGAATTTTCAAACTTTGGGGGATAAATTCCCCCCTAAGGCCTAGAATAAACACTGAGCTAATGTAATCGACTTGACAAATTACTTGACGACCTAATGACCTCCCATTCTGCACTTTGCTTGGGTCTATTTCATACCTACCAACTTAACAAAAGCAGGGCCGTCATCCAGGAAAGCTTCACATTAGCGACACATTAACGACAGAGGAAAATATCAACGCAAATAAACTCAATTTTTTATACGTTGTCTTTGTGATGCCCCATGATTCGCACCCATATTTTAGCACTAGTATCATGCATATGATGAATGTTCTCGTCTTAATCTTGAGTGTTATGTCATGTCTCCTGATAATTTTCTGTATTTTGTGTCTTGAAATAACAATACAGAATTACACGTTTTTCACTATAGCTGTACAATTATTTAAACCAACTGTGATCATTTCATGTCCTCAGCATTTATATTACAAACAGTACGTGCCCTTGAAATGACTTAACATGTCACAAACAAACTGTGCACTACAAATCATATTCAATGCATTACAGCAAAGTAGAAATGGTAAACATCGCCTAAATTTTACCAAATATGTCAGCATTTAAGGTCAAAGTCTCAAATTACATCTTAATAACTTTTATATAATATTAAAACTGAAATGCACAGAAAGAACAGCAAAACTTACTACAAAAGACAACAAAGATACAAGAATCATTAAGCCTTGAGACAATATATATTACGCTATTCAACTCTCGGGCTTCATTATGCATCAAAACACATTTAATTATTCCACAGTATTCAGTTCTAAAGACGATGCCTCGATTGTTTCACATCATTTTCTAACAAAGCCAGACATCGGAGGAGGACCAATGTTCTGTGAATTTTCTTCACTGGATGCAAGCGTTGTTGGGAGCAGTGACTGGGTTGAAGGTAGTTCTGTACTTTCAACTGGATATGCATATCCAGGACGAGGGATTGGTTGAGACAAAGGATGACGTGGAAATGTGGCCGGTGTGTGTTGAGCTGACCCCAAATCGAGTCCCGGTTTCTGTGGCATGAAGCCCAGTAATCCATAGGTCTCCTTCAAGATAAGCAACACCGTATCCTCTGAATCCCTGAAAAATGTTTACACACATCCATTTACCAGAAGCATCAAAAGCAATTCAAAAGACTATTGAATAAAAACACATTTTCTACAATGTCTAATACAGTAGAACTTTGCTATAACACATTTAACGGATTTGTAAAATTCAGTATGTTATATTTGAAGTCATTAAATACCACCCAATACTGTAGTGCGTCACACAGTACCATGTATTGTGGTACTTTACTGTATAACCAACTATATGTTATACAAAGCATATATAACCAATTGTGTCCATATGGTTTTTACCAACTTAATGAATGCTGGGAATATATAACTGAGTATATGTTGCACAAAGCTGCATTCCTATCAGATGTGTGTTCTTCTCCTCCTACTCTATGATGGCTCTGAAACTTCGACACTTGTAGAACGTAGTACTCAAAGACTGCAGGCCTTTCACTTGCGCTGTCAATGCCAGACACTGTATGTTTGCAGTTTGCTGATTTCGGTTACTGGTTAGAACTGGTGCTATAGAAGTGCATAATTATTGTTACTATGAAGTTTTACTGTAATATACCTGATGCTAAGCCTGGCAAAAATATGATGAAGCTGCCATAAACTCACAAATCAACAGAATCTATTACAAAAATGGAGCTAAATCGCAAACAACAATAACAGTTTCAAAGTTTTTACTTAGATTAAGTTTACTACTTATTTTCTGTGCCATAAAAGTCAACATTTGGAGAAGGAATGAAATCTAAGTCACGAGCATCAACATACCAGTAACATCCGTGACTGCTCAATGCAAAGAGATATTCGTTAAAACTTTCAATTGGTTTCTCCTGGAGAACATAATCTAATCTCTTGCCCTGGTTAAGTGTACCAACTGGATAATCATCATCTCCCATGACTGAACATATGGCTATAAATCAAAAATAACTATATGATAATATGAAATGATAATATAGACAATTGACAGCATGGGAATAAACAATTATTTCATTAATTTTGTAAGAGAAATGCTGTACCAATTGGGCCAACAAATTCAAGTCATCAGACAGTTTTCTGCTCAGCTCTGTTACACTTTTACATCATCACTCCATCGATACTGTCCACCCATTTCTCTTTAAATGGTAGATTGAAATCTTTTTCTGTTTGAAAATGTTCCTTATAAAAGTACTCTCTATAACTTTATAACTGCTAAAGACAATACTATAATTCATCAATAATTAATATGATTATTTGAAATAATTATATATGTAGCACAATTTTATTAAATGATTAAATATTTTCTTCTGTTGTCAGCACCATTATCAAAACTTTACTTTTAAAATGCTGATAAAGGAATATTTGTTGCTCATAAAAACGTATATAATACTGTGAACCCCTTACAGATAGAATCATCAAAATCTTTCACTGCGTCTGACTGGGTGCCTTCCTCTTCTTTCTCGGCTATGTTCTCTTGTGCCGCCATTGTCTGTGATGTTCTATGAGCCAGTGCAAAGTCATTTATTGTCCTCCATGTGCTCTTCACAGATTCAATGACTTTCTGCTTCAGGTCGGATCCAACACGAGACAAACTATCTCTTAGTTCTAATAACAGATCCAGTATCAATCACTCCACTCCACTGTACACGAATATTCAAATGTGCACTATTTGAATATAACTAAAATAGTACATATGTTAAATCATCAAAAACAAAAAGCTGGAAATAATTTAATTATCAAAGTTTTGCCTAATTCAACATTTTATTTGTAGACTTCCTGGCTGAGTGAAACTGCAGTAAGCTTCTACAAAACCATTTTAACACAAATTCCAAAAACTATGCAATATAAAAAAACCCTCGAGTACTAAATCAGCAAACCCTTAGGCAAATGAGGAGCAAACTAACCAAGATGAAGTCTTTTTCTGCCCTTGTGATGCGGCATTAGAACTGGCTTCACCGGAAAACTGCTTGTTATCATCGGTTCCATTCTGTAAGCCTAAAACCATCACGCTCAAATGCAGAGCGACAGTATAAACAAATCTGTGCAACAAATGAGGTCACATCGACCTGGCTGCACTTATTCAATTTGACCATTCGTTGCTCTGGTATGGATAAACGAGCAGCAGCAGCAGGCCTGCACTGTAAAGGCACAAAGCAGATCTGTAGAAGTCACTGACAACCCACTCCAGATAAATGATGTGAGCCACTTACCGGTAATCAAGTAATCTAAAATCAGTCATATTTATCCTAGCTACTAAAAAAACTATAATTAAATGCAAAATCTGAATGCATGCTTCATAACCATTACGAAGTGTCAATAGAACTGCACAAAGCAGTAGTCATTTGGTGGCAAGCACCAGCTCCAACATAACTACTACACCCATATTCTAAATACCGTTTTTGAAGTTCAACCATCACCCCCCCTGTTACTCAATTTCAACAACCTTCAATTATATTTCTGAAGCATGTTCCATTTTAATACCAGTCTGCATGAAAATGAAAAATTGTAAGATATGTAAGCATCAAACTTTACTAAATATACTGTAATAGTTTTTAAACAACTAAATAAATAAAGATCCTCAAAACTTACCACTGGATCAAACTGAAAAAAAATACAACATCAACAAATTACATCTTGACCAGAAAAAGCGCACTGCAGAAAATAAACAAAAATGATGCAGAACACAGTAACTGATCACACAACAACATACAAAAAAGATAATACCAAATTTATCATTTTAAAAAATTAAGCCATAGCTATGTGAAACATCAGGACAGAAATTACACGAAAAATAGCTTAGATTCTAAAATAATGCTTCAAATGCAATATTCTTCTGATAGTTCAAAACTGAATTCGATCTCCAAATGCAGCCTATGACTCCCTGACATAACATAAATTGAAGCCACATTTATAACTGACCGGGTGAAATATATTGAAGAATCCTGGACAAGTAGGCAACTGAAAGTCTTCTCCTAGACTGGCAACTCCACGAACAGTTAAGAACATTGCAACTGGAGAGCCGAGAGCGAAAAAATTTTCAGGAGAAAAGTCCAGTTGAGGGTATCGAATAAAAGGAATGCCTGTACCAGCATCACCGACAACAAAATTCACAGAAGTACTTGAAGCCGAGCGAAGAACTGGATCACTGAAATGAAGACACCAGCAGTTCAAATCTCAACACTATTCAGTGCAACACACCACGAGGATAGAGATATTAATATAAAAATAAAGTGTAAACGTGTTAAATCTACGATGAGTTTGCAAGAAGTTTGCTGTATGATCACCATTAGAGATAATGGAGCTGAATAGAAACTGAAAGACAGACTTGGCTTGTGATACAAGATTGAAAAACACAATCACCAGCAGTGAATTAAGGAAGCAGCTGAGAATAAAAAGCATTGACATTACATGACATCTTTATTTCCTTCTCCATAATTTCCATAAGAGAGACAAACAGAATAATATATAATAATATAATATATATAATATATAAGCCTATAAACTTATCTAATAATTAATAACATAGTATTTGCAGAAACATTAGAGAAAATGGACTGAGAACGTTCAGACATATGATGCAGTAGTGGTCTTATGACTGTGTCAAAGATTGCATGACACAGAATATGCAAAGCAAAACATGGAAAGACCATGTCTAACCTGGATGGAGGCAATAAATATGAATATGAAGGCACTTGGATCAAGTATGCTTAGTCTCTTAAAATCAATAAGTTCTAAGTGTGTGCATGCGTGTGTGTGTTGTTCACACAATATCATAATCGGCATATTAGAATCACTTAAAGCCCAGCATTTCTAATAAAACCATTACATTATCTCAATTAAAATTTATTAATATCATTTTCAGAATAATAAGATAGCAATCAATCAAGAAGATCACAGGACTCTTTAGCAAACATTCCCATGAACTTTAAACTCACTGTATCAATATGTCCTAATTCTATTTATTCACTTTTCCTAAATTTACTGACCTTTGCCCATGATCGGTAAAATCAGGAAAAAAGTCCTCATTATCATTCTTCTGAAGTTCGAGAATCGAAGCAGTTGCCAGATCAACTCTTAGACTCGCCTGTTCAACATGCAAAATAAATTGGTTATCCCACTGTCCATAATACTACTTCCTACAACCTTCACCATAATTTTGATTTATTTTATTTATTTAAAATGAATATATAAATGATTAATAGAACAAATGAATAAAACAGAACGGTTCAACAATTACTGCAATTGAATAATTATAAGGTGAAGATTTCAACCCCAAATGACTAAAATATTGCCCTAAAGTGATAACTTATTTTAAAATTTTGTGTGTTAAGATACGACAGATATTAAACCGATCAAAAATTAACAAACCGTTTTAGTCTTCTTGCTTCTCAAATCGTTTATGAAACTAAATAACTTTTTTCTAGGTCCAAGAGGAAGACCCAGTTCCTTCAAGTCGTTGTCTTCAATCATCATCTGAAAGACCACAACACCAACATCAGTACCATTATGAATATGCTCGTAAAAAAACAGTATGTTGTGAGCCATTAAACAATCAAAATTCAATAATAAATATGTAGAAAGAATCAAGAAATAAAAATAATAACTGACCAGAGAGTCAATATCAATCTGTTCCTTGGCAAAAAGTTCGGCAAAGTTGCTCAAGTTGAGGTCTGTCAAAACTTTGTTTACGGTAAGCTCTGATTCTGCTTGAGCACCTTCTGCTTGAGCACCTTCAGCATGCGGTTCATCAGTATGCTGTACAAACGGGAATAAAAATATTTTTAAAAAACTCATTTGCAGAAAAGGATCACAAACAGGTTTCATTTATGAAAGTTTGACTGCAAGATAAGACAAAATACTGTAATTAGGCTCAAAATGGCAAGATAACTATGTTCATCTTGCAGTATGGAGCCCACCGTGAAAAAATTATATGAGGGCGAAACATGAAAAACCTGATGTCCAGAAGGTTCAGAAGAAGTATGACCAGAGACTAATGTAGAAATTCCAGTTGTTTCTTCCATACAGGAATGAGACAAATCTTGAGAAGAAGACAAATCTTGACACCTCTGATGGACTAGTAAATCAAAGAGTATCAATGACCCTACAAACAAATTAATATCAAATATGCACATACCCCATTTCAGTAAACAGTGGTTATATGAATACTTAGACTGCTGTAGTAGATAGCATGCTATTACAATATACAATTTATATTTGTGCACAGATAAGTGCCATTTGAAATGTAAAAAAAACTAAAATTTCATAAAATATTACCTAAACTATGACCAGCAACTGAAACTCCTCCTTTGAAATTAGGATTACGACTCAGGAAGAGCTTGTACAATCGATTCATTTCATTTCCAACAGTGTCTGCAATTTTCTGTTAACAAAAATTACTTGTGATACGAAACGTTAAGATGCCTTTAACTTCATATACTAAGTGGGCCAACAATCACATTCACACTAAACGTGCAAAGTAATTATCTCATGAAACACATGCTAAACTTTTACCAGTAATCCTATGTCAAGAAAAAGAAATTATGCAAGCAATAGCATTAAAAAATGGGAAGATACAAGCAGTGGCTTATATAAATACACAACAAACTAAAGCATAGTCCAGAGAGAAAATAAAATGAGAAATTATACTGGCAAACAAAAGAAATGGAAAAGAGTGGTCCCTGAAGCAGCCATATCTTATAATGAAATTGTTTATGACAAGACTACTAGACAAAACAATAAAATAAAAAATATGGCAACTGCAGTTAAAAAGTAGTTGAAAAGTATGCAATGGCTATATTATCAATTACAGACTCCAACATACATAGTCATCAGCACAAGAACTAAACTTGTAATCAGTACACCAGAATGAATGACAAATATTTACCATATTAATACAAGCCGTGAATATTTCGCTCTCTGCTATGAATACAGAGCTAATAAGAATTGAGAAAATCATATCGCTACCAATAACAAACATAATTAATTTTTCTATCATCACAATTGTCACCTGAGCGTAGGCAGGACTTCCGTAGAAGAGTACGTCAATCAGAGTGTCATTCGTAAACTGTCGCAGTTTTCCTATGCTACTCAACGTAATAGCCTTCAGTTTCCTGTTCATCAAAAATTAATAAAAAGCATTTATTGATCAGCTCTTGAGCAAAAATAAAACACCGAAAATCATTGCAGAACATTGCAAAATTTATTCATTTGAATACATGATCCAGGACTATAAACAAACCAACAAAAATAACAAAACTACTGCAGTAAATGAAAATGTTTTCAACAAACACACACGCACATGCGCGCACGCATGCACGCACACACAAATGATTGCATTCACCTGTCTATGCCAGTGGCATCACCATGCAATGCAGCATGCCATCGAACAGGTAGAAACTCAACTCGTCCAATCAATTCGTCTTCGAGATGCTGCTTAAAGTGCGAAGATAACATCTGATGCGATATCATTCGAAAGTCATCAACTGTATGACAAGTACCAAGATTGCATGAAAATCCTTATAGTCAGGCTCAATTAAAGTTTCACAATGGAGAAAATAGCCAATGTCTTAAAGCAACAGAAAAAATACAAAAACAGGAATTCAGAACAAATAAAGCAAACATACCACATTCAATAATGTTCCTAAATCTGAGGTCACAGGTTGGACCAATTCCATGAACAACGAACATCAAATGGTCAACTTGTGTAGATTCCCCTGCAATTGCAAAAACAGCTGCTCTGTTAAACAACAACATAAACAACACAGACAATGTCTTATCACTTTAAAAAATAGAATTTTACTATCTTTAGTGTTGATGAACAGCAGAAAATCTTGAGGCTGAGAGATCAAGCAAGAGAGCAAGACAAAACGAAATTCGACAATAAGCATGTACCATTGTACCTTCGTAGATGCTGTCCATGTCATCTGCTCCTCGCTTAACAACTCGTGGATGTGGATCACTCTAAAAATAAATATAAATCAGACATCAATGTTTGGCACATAACTACTGTAAATCATTACCTTCACATGACCAATGCTCAATGGCACTTAACCAATATCTACACATCATCAACCTGCCTTATTCATCTGTTATATCATAAAGCACTTTATTACCATAATATCTAAAGAGAAAATGACACTTTTTTACATTGATAGCTATATAATCCAAAACTAGGCCACATTAAAATCTCTTGTGTGGGTCTCAACTCTCAAGCATTTAGCCCAACTATGACCAATCAAATAAAGAAATCTACATTTTGTTTTCATCACTTATTTGTTAAATTAAATTTTACACAAAACAAATCTTGTTGACAATAAATCCATTAACAAAAATCATCCATTTTGTAACACACAAATTCAAATAATCAAACATCCGAGCAAATACAAAGAACTACCAGCACACAACCCGATATACCCACAGCCGCCATACAGTCTCTTACTTCTGTCTCTTATTTCCTCTGAACATTATTTTTCCGACATTTGGTACCCAAGATTTTCAAACTACTATTGTAAAAATTTTAAATCAAGCCAAAACAACACACAATCAAAACTTCTGCAGAATCAGCAGACAGCATAGTCTGTTCTGGCTTTCAATATCAATTGCTTCTACAGTTTTACATCAATGCATAATCAATATTAGACCATCAATTCACCATTGCATCAGGCTTGATAATAATTATTAAAATCTATTAACTCAAATTTTACCAGTGCAGCTCCAGTCCATGATTTTGTCTGAGGAACACTGAAATGCATTATGACTGTCTGGCTGTGAAAGATGACTGTATCACCACCAGGAAGTTCATGTTTTTGATGCCAATCTCCAGCACTTAACGTTGATTTGTATAGCCCCTTGATATCAAAACAATCAAACCTTTAAAAGAATTAATTTCTTACATGAATTCTGAACTAAAGCCTAAATAAGTATTAGGAAGAAGATTAACCCTTTACCTGTTCATTTATTTGTAACGTAATGTAAAATGGACAAGTATTCTCGAGGCAAACGGGTAAAGAGTTAAATATATTTATCACATCAACGTATGTAATCCATACTTGAAACATCACATAAATCTCTTGCTCAATGCATATAAATAGCAATCCGGCCATTCATACGTATGCCTTTTCAGAAATAGATAGCTCAAGTGACCTCTAGTTTTTCAGAAAATTCTTCTTCATATGGCACCAGACGGCTGTCACCATCTTGACGGTAAAACCAGGAGCAGCGTCGTACACTTGAATCAGGTTCATCCCAGTACACTGCCTTGCGGGCTCTTGATGCCAGTGATACATCATATCGTCCACCATCGGTACTAACCACACAATCAGCCTTCTCACTGTCACCTGGTTTATGCATCATCGTACACAAAAAATATTAAAGCAATCAATGAAAACACAAAATAACCAAATGAAAACCAAAATTTTATTAATTTTTAAAAAGCTTGACACCTCTTGTAAAAATATACATGTTGTCCACATTCTGTAGTGAAACTTTATTTCAAAAATATCTGATCCAGTTCACAATCTTTGATCTATGCAACAAACCACCAACAATAAGGGCATATTTCTGAGAAGATTATTACAGCTTACATTATAGATAGTTACTAAAATAAAGTACGGTGTCATAAAAGAGCACATGATAGCAACCAGTGACATAAACTTAAAGATGATAACATCTTGTACCTGATCGAAAGGCATCTTCAAGGTTCACGGAATCGGCGAATGAAAATGGTTCCCATAACTGACGCAATTCACGATGTCTGCAGAAGAACCAGTGGTAGGTGACTGGTATGTATTTAGTCTGGCCTCCAACTGAAGCTATGGGAGATGGCTGGTCAGTCGGACTCTTAGCTAAAGCTGATGCTGGTGGTGCCAAAGCAGACGTTTCAAGCGAAGAAGTTGAAAGTGATCGGGGAGCGCTGCCTTGTACAGCTGTGGGCACTGAAACAGCGGAAGGAACAAAATAACCGCTACTAGAATGTGTCATTTGTGGCTCAACAGAAACCGATGCACCAGAATAATCTGCAGCTGGAACCGCATACTGTGGCTTGCCAGACATTCGAAAACTGTTCCAACTTTCTGAAATATTAATAAAAGTCTTCAATGTATAAAAATATATTTAATAGCTTTCTCGCATAATCCAATCTACGACAGCTAGAATCTTCTGTTTAACAATATGAAGACAAAACCCATTGTATATCATACATCAGTGACAAACATCACTAAATACTAATCTTAATAGCTAACAGCTCCTAAGCAGATGAAACAAGTGCCTCCATAGAGGTGTTGTGAAGAGTCGCTTTAGTCAGCATAGAAATCGGATTGCACTGTTGCCATTGAAATATTGCAAATAGGAGTTGACTTAGGTTTATTAGGTACGTTAAATTCTTTTTAGTCATTGTATTAAAGTGAACAACATGGGAAGTGGACAGCATGGGACGTAGACTATATGGCATGAAGTTCTGGTGTGTCTAGAAGGTAGTGGATAACCGACTTTTGATCCAGCAATCGGATTCCACCAGATAATATGAAGTCCCGATTAATCGGAGTCGGACAAGACAGGATCGACCGAATCGGACAATTATAAGATAGGGCTCTTTCTGACAAACCGACCCATTTCAATTTTTAATACTTTGAAAATTGATAAAAGAATAAGAATTTATCATGAAATAATTTTAAATTACAATGTCGCAACAACCAAGAAGCAAAATATGGAAATATTTATGATGCTTTAAAAAAAGATTCCATTGTTTATTTTGTGGCTTTTGTTAGTATTGTTATATCGTTATGATCTGCAAAAGAGTGTGTTTAACGGTTTTAAAAAATTACTTTGACAAACCTAAAAATGAAACTATTCCAATTAATCAGATCATATCCAGAATCGGAAAAATTTCAGGCCTATAATCCGGAATTAGTAGAAAATTGCTAATCGGTTGATCCATACTAGAGGGAAGAAAAGGTAGTTTGTTCTGAGCGGTCTTATGGAAGGATGTTCTTCTTTATTTGGTTTCAAGCTGGTGCAACATTTTAGTGGTTATTAATGCTTTGAGTAGTTTTTGCACTAGAATTGAAGTTGTGAGGTAATAAACATTTCATTAATAATTGTGACTCATTCTTTCTTAAATCCAGATGAGCCAACTGCTAGAGAGCCCATTGTTTGCTTGTGGTCTGTGGTCACATTAGCAACCTCAGGTGGGGAGAAGTTAACAACGTAACCTTGAGTCCCTTTAATAGCCAAATCATTTAACCAATTGCAAAACTTTGACTGCATCACTTTCATCAAAGTAGGATAAATTTAAATTTTGCACCAGAACTCTCATTTAGTATTTACAAATGATAATGCTAGTAACAGAAGTCTCCTTCTGCAGTTGGTTTACAGAAGCATAAAATTTTGTTACTTGAAGACTTCAGCATTTCACTATCTGCTGGTGGATACAAAGGCTGAAATGACTGCTCCAGCTGCAATCCAGAGAGTCCATCAGAGGCTGGCTGTGGGCTCTGATCAAGTTCACAAGTTGTAAAACCATCTGAATCTGAAAACATGACAATGCCAAAAGCATTGCAATCATCATGAATAGCTACCTACAGTAATAGAGTTTTGCATATTATATATATATATATATATATATATATATATATATATATATATATATATATATTATTATTATAAAATGCAAAACTCTATTACTGTAGGTAGCTATTCATGATGATTGCAATGCTCATATATATATATATATATATATATATATATATATATATATATATATATATATATAATTATACATAGCTCAAGTCACCACTAGTCACCACATGTATAATCACCAAAACTGAAAGTAAATCATTACAATTAAAATAATAATAATCAAATCAAATTACAAGCTACAGCAGTTCTATATTATTCTGACAATCCACCCTTACCACTTGCAAATTCTGTAAAGTGAATATATAGACAAATATGCAATCATTATCTTCTGCAACTTCTCAGCTGCTAACAACTACTGAAATTGCAATGTCATTTCAATTTCATCCTCTTTTCTACTAATTCCATTCCTCATAAACTTTGGAAGATCATAAATGACACATTCCACCAGAGATTCATGCAGTCTCTTAGTAAACTAAACAATCCAATAATGCTGACTGACTCACAAATTTTCAGATTTAATTGCTAAACAAAATCCTACATGAAATCCCTTTCAAACAAAAATCAATATCTCAAAAACACGCCAACACCCAGTATGTGACCCTGATGCCGATATCCTAGTTTACATTACATGCATTACAACCAGGATTATACGACCAACATCTCGATGGTGGTATGTTTATCACTTTTGCACAGCTGGCGCTATTTGTATTAACCTCCGGTGGGCTGTTGCAGTGGCACTGGCATTAGGACCCCGGGCATCATATGGGAGCTCTCGTCGTTTGAAAATGTCAAACTCTGGGACGCCGGCAACAGCAGTAGCGGCGGAGGCGGAACGACGGCAGCGCCTTCCTTTCCCTTCCGACGATCGGTCGTTTCTCTTCTCATTTTCGTAGCAGTTGATTCAGTTAACTCTTACGGATTCAAAGATCGTCTAATTAACAAACGCCGAGCCATTTAAATACATTCTTAAAAGAAAACCTAATTCGACGGAAGTGACTTGTATAAGCAGTCTGGTTCATTGCCCATTTAGTTAAAGCCTACTCAATGTACTCATGATGAAAAACATGTGATGCTTCCGCTGTCTAGTTTTTATTGCGCTTAACTTGTTAGCACTTATATTCAATTTTGGTCGCTTGATGTTCATGGACACATGACCCTTTCCGTTGCACTATCCTGTCTTGTAATATTCATTCGAAAATGAACCTAAATGTGCTTGCAAAGCAGAAAATGTAGTCGTTATTAAAAGTAAAAGTTCAAAGTATATCATTAAGTAAAGTAAAATCTCGTGGATTTCTATAGCGCCTTGACAAGCAGCACAACAGTAGCTGCTTATTCTTAGGCGCTCAGCCTCTCTTAAAATAGCTATAGGAAAGGTGTGGGATCAGCCAGGCAATGGTCAATATCCGAAGGGCAGTGAGGCTCGGTTGTTACAGCTATGGCGGAAATGATTTCAGAAACAGGAAGGATTTAAGCTTAGACCTGAAGACTTGAGGAGATAGTGCGGGAATTATAGGAAATGAGGAATCAGATTTTATTGTTTTAAAGTGTCCAAGTGTGCGAAGGGAAGCTGGGATCGAGTTCCAGAGTTCAGGTGCAGCATATGAGAAGGCACGGTTGCAAATTTTCAGGGATGACTGATTTAGCGGGCGTGACAGAGTGAGATGAGATGACGAACGTGTGGGTCGAGGAGGCTGAGGGGTTAATAGTGATCTAAGGTAGACAGGTTTTGATGACTGAAGTGAGCTATGTGTAAGTGTTATTATCTTATATTGGATACGTTCTGTTATTTTAAGCCAATGTAATGATTTTAGTATGGGTGAAATATGGGAGAATTTAGGTGACATAGTAACAGCACGAGCTAAAGCATTTTGTATTGATTGCAATTTGTTGATGGAGGCTTTGGGAAGGTTATAGTAGAGGGAGTTACAGTAATCTAATTTGGAGTGGACTATAGAGGTGGCGATTGTGGACGCAGTCTTAATATCAAGACAAGGACGTAGGCGACGAAGGTCACGAATATGAATAAAGCAGGCTTTTGAAAGTTGGGAGATTTGTGATTCGAAGTTTAGAAAAGAGTCAAATTTGAATCCGAGATTTCTAGCAGTTGGAACAGGGATTATTGTGGTGTCAGGAGCCAAAACTAGTTTAGGATTGTCAATTTTTTTGAGTTGTTGGGGTAGTCCGATTAAAAGAAACTCTGTCTTAGATGGGTTGAGAGCGAGGAGATTAGATGACATCCATGCAGAGATTGACGAGAATGCAGATTCAAGCTCAATAATAGAAGCATTGAATGAAAGAGGTGAGAAGGAAAGGAATAGCTGAGTGTCATCGGCATAGAGTTGGTGGTTTAATTTGAGGGAATTAATTAGAGATGAAAGTGGTGTGGTGTGAAGGCTGAACAGTACAGGCCTGAGAACAGATCCTTGAGGCACTCCATAATCTATAATATGAGAAAGAGAAATTTGGCCAAGACAGGACACTTGAAAAGACCGAGATTTGAGATAAGATGCAAACCAGTTGTGAGCTTTTTCAGATATGCCAAACCAGAGAGAGAGTCGCTCGAGCAGAATTTTGTGATCTATGGTATCAAATGCTGCAGAGAGATCAAGGAGACAAAGGCCAGTAACTTGGCGAAGACCAATTGCAGTTAAGAGTCTGTCATAAATGTAGGCGAGGACAGTTTCAGTTGAGTGATGTTTAGTGTAGGCAGATTGATGAGCATTATATAGTGAGTTACTTGAAAGGTGTTCATTCAGTCTGGAAAGCACAATTTTTTCAGTAAGTTTTGATAGAAGAGAAAGATTTGAGATGGGGCGATAGTTATTGAGATCTTCTCTGTCAAGACCAGGCTTTTTTAGGAGAGGAGTGACAAAAGAGTTTTTGAATGCGGATGGGAAAGTGCCTGAGATAAGAGAGAGGTTGATGATTCTAGTTATAATAGGCGTAAGCACGGTGGCACACTGTTTGAGTAAAGACTAAAGAGGTAGGTATGGGATCTAGATCACATTGTTTGTTTGGCAAGGATAGTAGAAGTTTGGATACCTCTTCTTCAGTTGTAGGAGTGAAGCTGGATAAATTGCATGGAGGTTGTGGGGGAGGAGGATAATGAGGAGAGGTGGTTTGAGTAATAGTGAAAGACTTGAGGACACTGCGAATCTTGGAGATTTTTACAGAGAAGAACTTAGCAAAAGATTCAGCAAGTTCTGACAGGGAAATGGATTGAGGGAGAGGTTTTGAGTCTTTGCGATGGAAAAGATCATTTACAGTTTTCCAGAGCTTACGTGGATTTGAGCTATTTGTTGAAATGATGTTAGAATAGTACTTCTTTTTGGCAGATGTAAGGAGATTATGATAGCGGTTGGTGGTGGAACGAAGATTTAAAAGGTCAGATGGAGAATGTGTTTTATGGTAGGTTCGCTCAAGACGTCTGCGTATAGGGGCTGTCCATTAATTACGTCAACAATTTAGGGGGAGGAGGTTTGAAAAAGTTTGACAGTTGTTGACAGGGGAAGGAGTCAAGAGAAGTTGACGTCAATAATTTCACTTTTTACAAATAAATGAAATAATCAAAAAATAGGAAATTTCATGGAATAGGCCTACTACTTATTACAATGGAAAAAGCATGGCAAAAAGGTCATCACCACCACATTTTGACACTCGATGAGAAAAAAATGGAAAAATGGTCATCACCGCAAAAATAATAACCTAAGCTTGTTATTGGGACCTGTCATTGATCTTGGGGGGGGGGGTCAAAAGTTTTTGACATAATTATTGGGGGGTAACTGAAATTTGACAGTTGTTGACAAGGGGGAGGGGTCAAAAAGTGCCCAAAAATTGTTGACATAAGTAATGGACAGCCCCATAGGCCTACGTACGCCGCGTGCGCCTAGCAACATATCTCATATTGTGAAGCCATATTAATTGTTGATTTTTTTCATAATTGTTAAATAATCGAATTGATTTAGGTTTTGGCAATTATTGAAATTTCAATATTATTACTTGATCACACGTGATTAAGCGACAGCGAAACTCGTGTGGTTATAGAGCGGGGTGGGCAAATGGCAAACTACGGCCCGCGGATAGCATGCGGCCCGCCACCGGATTTCATGCGGTCTGCAAGATCATTTAGAAATACAGTATAGGCTACATACGAGCGGCAGAAAGTGAGATAATTCGAAATTATTTTAGGAAAAGTTTGAAATTATTTTAGGTAAAACATTGAACTTTATTTTAAAATTGTATAAATGGTTATTTTAAAAAAGATATTTGAACAACAAATATTTGATATAATTAATCTACTCTGCTATTGACCAAATAAATGATACTCAAAATTACCTATGATGATGATGTATGTCAGCATCTTAGTTGTAAACATTTTGGCTTTTTGCATGCATGTAAGTCCGTCTAATGAGACTAATGTAGGTGAGTATTAGCCTAGGTTTCATGCGGCCCTTTAAGGAAAACGCTTGTCCACTTCTTCTATTGGCAATGGTTTTCAAACCCTTTGAAGTTTGCCTATTAATTGTTCCCGGGCATAGTTCGCAGCCTCGCAGATCCAAATAGGCCTAGATTATTTAAAAAAAGAAGTCACCACTTAAAATGTAATCAAATATCAGATAGTGCTGGATTATTTCTACAATGGAAACACAAGTTCGCTTCTATCTATGAAGAATCATATTATGTTAAAATATCACTGAAAATTATTCTAATGTTTTTCATGCTAGAACACAGCAGGTAGCCTAAAGTCTGCGGTGGCAAATTAATACTTTCAGAATGATTTCGCCTACTTCAGACTTTACCCCCTTGGAATACTGTTTAAAGCCTCTGCTGTAGGCTTATTCTTCTTTTTCTAGGTACCATGCAGGTTGACTGCGTCGGCGATCATGTACTTCCATTTCCCTCTGTCATCTGTTGCACGCAGTGGCGGCTCCACCTGGGGGCCAGAGGGGCCCCGTGCCCCTATTGAGTGCCTGCCCCCTAGTGCTCCCCCCAGTTAGGACCCTATACTTAATGCTACATACATTAAACAACAAATGGTTGCCCCCCATGATTAGAAGTTGCCACCCCAACGGTCCCCACTTGCCAAATCCTAGAGCCGCCACTGGTTGCACGAATGATGTCAATTGTTCCGTAGTTTCCTGGCTTAAATTTCCTCCCTGTAGATAGTATAAACTGTCCAGATATTTTCTCCTTTGTCTTCCTCTATCTCTTTTCCCCTCAATCTTTCCTCTTTTCTGTTGTAACAAACTTCTCTATTCCATCCAGGGCTTTTTTGTAAAAAAATATTTTCCGGAGCGCAACAGTCGGAATTCACTTGTCAACATGACGTAATCATATATATATATATATATATATATATATATATATATATAGTATTTCCCTCTGGAATCTGGAATTATAATCAATTCAATACAAAAATGTATAAATAGATAGATATATAGTTCTAAATTTTCTATTTAATAATTTCATTTTGCAAAAACCAGTCCGGATTTTCCGGAGCGCCGCTACGCCTCGTTCCGGCACAAAAAGCCCTGATTCCATCTTTTCCTTAGGCTTATAGGCAACACTATCTCCTACTGAATTGTTGTTTTTAAACTGAATGTTGAAAATCTATGAGTGGGAGTAGCCTAGTAAGACCCCGGTTGCTTTTAAAAAAATTGATTACTGGCGTCATATCTACAGTGTATCTATCTCCCGTGCAAAATACACCGTGACTACTCCAGAGAGCCTGCTATTCGAAACAGGTCTATAGTTTTGCTAACTCAATTATATTCAAATTGTTATCTTCGCTTTTTCGAGTATAGGCTACAGATAAAAGCACAATTCCCAGTGCACAGAGTCGCAACTTATCTCGTATCTGATTTCATCAGCGACAGCTGTGCAATATCGGTCTAATCACTATGCATAAAACAATCTAATATTATCCTAAAGCACCGGATGACCCTTAGAGGCGTATCGTGGTTGCCAGCAACGGCGGAGCGACGGGGTATATCAATATATTTACCCCCACCCTCCACCCCCACCCACACACAAAAATTACTCAACCTTAAAGTTTTTATGTGGTTGTTAAAATAGCAATGACTAGTTAAGCAATGACTATTTTTAAACAATTTAACCCTCCCTCCCCAATTTATACCAGATTTATGAACCCCCGATCAAATTCCTGGCTAGTCCGCTGGTTGCCCCAGCTAGCGCCTGGGCAAACGAGGAATTGCGCCGCTACCTTGTGGCCAAAATGTCTTGACAAGAAAGAAGAAAAAGACGTTATCGCATTCAGAGGCGTAGCGAGGGGAGCATATGCCCCCGGGCGCCGAGGTGGGAGTTTTTTTACTCGTCAGCACTACTATGAAGAGGGGCGCCCGTAAGACCTGAGGGGCGCCGAGCGCCGAGAACAATGTGACGACCTTTTTACCTTTTTTTGCTCGTCAGCAGTGTTGGGGGCGCCAACGGTACACTTTTGCCCCCAGGCGCCGGACACCCTCGCTACGCCTCTGATCGCATTATATTCCCCATATTGCAATAATAAATAAATTCCGAGAAAATTTTAGCAATTCTTCTTTGTTCTTCTTTGTGAATGGCATATTATGTCAAACTAGTTTGTAATGTAGGCCTATTGGTTTTTTCTTTTTTCTTCACTTGAAAATTTGCGACCGGGGCAACCGTCCTATGGCAGCCCCCACGCTACGCAACCTAGCACTCGTGCTGCGTTATACTGTAGCGCAATTGGTTGGCGCGTTCGGCTGTTAACCGAAAGACGAGCCAAGTTCGACCATCGAATCCACCCAGGGCCTTGTGTGTTTTGATCTTGGACTTTATTATTATTTTTTTATTGTTGTTGTTGGTGTTGTTGTTTTTAGACTATTCTTATTAGACTATTCTTATTAGCCTATTCTTATTAGCCTATTCTTATTAGCCTATTCTTATTAGTCTATTATTATTAGCCTATTATCATATGCCTATTATTATATCTTCGCGATGCTCTTCCTGTCTTCCACTCTGTGTGTATTGCCAGTTTTATGCGCATAGCTTGAAATCCACGAGTCATTCATTCATTCGTGGACGCTTTCTATAGCGCTGTAAGTAGACTGAAGGCCCGCCATAAAAGCGCTTTAACATCTCAACTATACCCCTAACCTAAGCAGATGCGTTTTAAGCTCTTGATGAAGTGCTCAGGAGTAACAGCCGTGATGACATCATCAGGAAGAGAGTCCCACAAGATATACATGTATAAAACATTCGATTTTACGTGTTTTACGTTGGACGCCGTTAACTAAAATAATATGACCCAGGTGGCTGGTAATAAAAGTTAGCAGTTTATTTATCATAAATTCATTGGTCGCAATTTGATGGGACGTAGGCTGCAATTTGAAGGTAAATGATTTGCAGTGTGGGGTTAACAACGCCAATGCCTGACATGTAGATGCAGACAGTGGAGGAAGATGTGGCCAGCCTAAGGCTGATCGGCAGACTACGATTCTGTTCTAGTTTTCTCGAGATTGGCCGTGAATACTTATTGGGTTATTGACGCCAGCGATGCTATGCAGTATGTCTCTGAGTTTAGGACAATGGATCTTGATCAGTGGCGTAGCCAGGATTTCCGGAAGATGGGGGGAGGGGGTAGTTTCGATCGTGACGAAACTTTTCAAAATTTTTCTTATTCTTCATTTTTTAGGAGCTGACAAGCAAAAAAGGGTCGTCACCTTCGTATTCTTTCTAATTTGTTCTATTTTCTATAGTACTTGGAAATTTTTTCAATTGGCAGCCAGCCAAAGGGGGTTTGACCCCGAAAATCGCGTCCGAATATGAAAAATGTATGGAAAAGCATGTAACAAAATTTTCGCCAGCAGCCAATGGGGCCTTAACCCCTCCCCCCGTGGCTACGCCACTGATCTTGATGGCAGTTCTTATGATAGGAATTGAAGGAGACCCCATATGTAGCTCGCGCTTTATTATTTATGCAAAAACCATATTGAACTGTAGCTTGCCAGTGAATGCCGTGCGTTTCACTAGAAAAAAGCGATTTTTCGCATTCAAAAGTATTAGACGCGCAGCTGTCGTCAATGCTATTGCTTTGTGCATTTTCGAATGAAAGCTGGTTACTGCGTTAATCATTCGAGGTATCTAAAAGACTATATGGCCGACAACAAGCCAACAAATCACATTAAAATGCCAAGCACACGCTTATATTAGGCCTATATAAGCAAGGGCGCAGACAAAATAGTACTAAAAAATTATTCAGTTTACTGTCGTTTAATTGTCATAGAAAAGAACTGATATTTTCAAAGAAAAGGCGCCGGAACCAACGTTGTAGCCTACTGGGCTACAAAATGAGGTTATGGAAATTTAAGTTGAGGTCTATACAACGCCATATATACGGCGTTGGGTCTATAGAAGTGTGACACATTGCATTTGACAAACTGTCATGACGCTTTCTAAAAGAGTATCGGTTAAAGTAAGTAAGAGAACGTCAAGATTAGCGGTTCAACAGTGTAAGCTTACGTTCTTCTCAAAATCAACTTTTTATCACTTGTTACAACTTCCAAGTGTGGCATTTGAAGGTCAGGCTAATCAAGGATATTTTTACATCCCTAACACCCCCAACATCCCCTCAATTTGAGACCAACACCTCCAACGCCCCCTCAATCTCAGCTATGAGATGTCCTTTTTTATTGCTTGCCAGTCTTTTTGGCAGGGGACCCCAGAATTTACCGACACCCCTTAAATTGATAATCCTAGACATAACCCTGAGACTAATGGGAAGAAAGATCCGTCTAGTGAGGAAAAAGAATTTGCAATTGCGTCATCATGCTAAATAAATTAGGCTAATTAAATAAGTCGACGACAGCGTGGATTTTCCCTTTCCTCTCTAAGTGGAACAGTGGGAGGAAAGTCAGTATGAAGTGACCAGGAAATTTCGCTCTTCTTTCCCTACAAATATCCTTCCGTTTGCTCCTGCTTTTCACAGTTAGACATTCCCGGTTGGGGAGATAACCTCACGCGTTGAGGACGATTCCAGTTGCTTTTGAAAAGTTTATATCCGCCCGATCCCACGGTATACAGAAAATTTTGTGGCGGGGTAGACAGACCCCCGTTGCTTTTATGACCACTAATTGCACGGACATTGCGTGGCATTATCTAACCAATGCCACCGATCTATAAACTGCACGAAGTCGCCGTTGTAAAAAGGCTTTACTTTGATCGATGGAGTCACGTCCGCTGCGCTTAACTGGAGTTTGTTCCTGTAATTCGACCTGCCTGACTAAAGTAAGTTGTGTCTGAGTTTTGAGACGATGAACTGACTCAGTTGCGATGCCGGAGGAAGATCGGGATCGACTTTCCCCGCAAACAAATCGACAGTCGATCTGCTTTGTTTTTGCAGAACGCTATAGACAGAAGAAACGGTCTGACGAATTGCATTCTTTGAAAAAAATGGATTATTGTAGACTCGCTCATGCACTTATGCTGCAAAGATAAAATTGTAGACAAAAATCTGCAGCGGGAGAAACATGTCGGCGTCCCTCCAACTTTAGCTATCGAAACCAACGAGCCCAATACGTGGCAATATATCTGGACTCATATGTGTTAAGTCCCACGCTGATCTGTATCGAGACAATTTACACCGCTAATCCGGATTAGCGGATTGTCGTAGCTTTCTCCAGGGTCGCAGATTGAGCTTTGGCAGCCAAATCTACCACTCATTGAACTGCGCGGATCCGGTAACAACTGACTGAGCAGGCCTCATACGTCACCAATGCAACCGACATGTTCACCCAACCGAATACTAACCGCTCGCAATCGCTGCTTAACTTCGAAGCCAGCTGCGCAGCTCCACAAATGACACCAGTGGATCTAAGCATAGTTGATCAGTGTCGGCTCCACAGGGGGCCCGTGGGGCCCTAATTGAATATCCCCCAGTAGTCCCTTGCATACTTTACTCTGTAGACATCTTGACAATGGTTACCAAAACAACACTTGGCCTAAGTGGAACCAAAAATTTCAAAATTAGATGCAATGAAATCCAGATATTGAACACTGCCTTTAATACAAGTTGTTTACAGGTGCAACTCTGGACTCGCATCGAGGTTGATATACTTCCTGTATGTTCTGATTTATGAAAAATAGTTGGCCCCATGCTTAGAAATTGCCAGCACCAAATCCCCCCCCCACTTGCCAAATCTTGGAGCCACCGCCAATGAGCATAGTTGCAATTTTGAATAATACCAGACCACCAGTTTGAGCCATGTATGAATTTAAACCGATTTTATCTTTGGGTTTTGCAGAGTTAATGCTTCCTGTCATCGAGTCATTTCTCTTATCCACAAGAAATGATGAAAATGGATTTAATTTCGAATCAGAATTCTCTGCCATATGTCTTCAACCACAGCGGCGGCGGTGTCGTCGTCGTCGTCGTCAATAGAGAGACATTTTCGTTCCTTCTTCAGCTTCTTATGTTGTCAATATGCGTTTTATTCTCCTAATGGAGCGATATAGTGGATGCTTGGCTACATGTAAGGCATGAGGTTGAGACAGGCTGATGGAAGCCAAGCGTTCCATTTGGAGACGGTTGGTGAAAGGAATTGGTCTTCCAGCAATGCATAGGAAGGATTTGGTAATGATTGATCTAGACAACTATATATATATATATATATATATATATATATATATATATATATATATATATAGGGCCGGATTAAGGTCCGAGTGGGCCGGGAGGGGGGCTGAGAAAAAAAGGTCGTCGCCTATACTGGAAATCTCTGACAAGCAAAAAAAGGTTATCTTGAAAATCGGTGGGCCTATTTTCATGATGGGCCGAGGGGCTACAGCCCCATCAGCCCCCGCCTTAATATGACCCTGTATATATACTGTGTCCGGATAAAACAGGATCCCTTGCGATAATGACTTAAAAACACTAGTAAATATTCATCAATTTTTTAAAAAAGATTCATTTTAGTTCTGACATGCTTACTCATGCTAATAAATGATCCCCCCGTTAAAATTATGCCATACTGAATAGGCCCTAGTTATTAATTGGTGCAGCCGCTCACCGAGCTCGTGAAACTGTTGAACTGCTGACAAATGAAACTCCTGATTTTATAGCCCCTAATCTTTGACCACCAAACAGTCCCGACTTAAACCCAGTTGGTTATAAGATTTGGGAAATAATGCAGAAGATTTGCAGAACAAAGATCAGAACCACTGAAGAACTTCCGTGAGCGAATTTATTGTGAATGTAAAGGATGATCTTGAACCATGATTATCGATGCAGCTGCGGGTCGAAACTGTAGGCTAATGAAAGCTTAAATAACTGCAATCAGTATATTGACCTAAATTCCGCAGAACTACGCCGAATTTCGTGCATTTTTACCGGGCCGACCGTTGTCAAAATACAGTATTTACAATGAAACACGGTGGCTGGCGCCGTTTTTATTGAACCACCCTATAATTATGTAACACCAGCGCACTGAGAGTATCGGTTTAGCCTTCGTATCTACGCGAACCGGATAGACGCATCATGCCGCTGCAAAAACTACGTCGACAGACCAGATCTGGCATCGTGCAGTTTACGCACAAGATCGACCAGAAATTTCAGCTGCGGGCTGCGTTTCGAAGCTGCTGCGGTCGGTAATAACTGATGCTATAGGATTCCGCTGGACAACCTGGAGAATAATAATTGTTGTGAAATTATGAGAGAAGAACGGACCGTAACTTGACGGCGGAACAATGCACTGGACGCTGTTTTGAACAGTCGTCTATAGTGTAAATGCATTCCGAACATCCTAGAATTATGATGACCAGCGGTCGACCGCCGTTTTAGTCTGGCGTTTGTCGTCTGTCAGTCGAGTAGACCTGAATAGACGCGCAGTCGCGGTGACAGCAGACGTCTGCACGTTTTGCGCTTTTGACTTCGTGATGTACGGTCGTCGTAGTCGTCGTTGTCTGCTGTGTCTGCAGCTGGTCTACGCCGTCGCCCTTCTGCCCACGTTGACGTCGACCCAACGGGGTGTTTCAATGCAAAAAGGAGGAGGAGGAGGAGGAGGAGGAGGAGGAGGAGGAGGGGCAGGAGGAGTTGCAGTTACCCGTTCGAAGTCAGGTAGATACTTCAATATAATATTATGTCAAACAGATTTTTCAGTCAACCGTTTGCCTTTAGGAGAGAGAAAGTTTCGTACTCGATGACGCCACACGAAAATATACAATCAATTTAGACAAGATTAACCGCAAAGCCCGTCGCAAAGCCCGTTTGATTTACGTCGCTAGAGATTGCTTGAAGAGAAAGCACAAGAAATGCTTTCTCGCTACCAGATATATTTTACACCTCCCCCCTCCCCAACACACCTCCACCAACACCCCCAATTTGAGGTCGACGCCCCCCAAAATTTGGTTATGTGACAATGGTACGCATACAAAAT
This sequence comes from Metaphire vulgaris, assembly GCA_018105865.1. NCBI lineage: Eukaryota > Metazoa > Annelida > Clitellata > Crassiclitellata > Megascolecidae > Metaphire > Metaphire vulgaris. Next base: position 16,460,232 of record CM030834.1, read on the forward strand.
GCATATTAATTAGCCCTGAACACCCCCAAATGGAGAAGGACACCCCCGAAGTTTTATCCTCGGATGACCTTTTTTTGCTCGTCAGAGTTTTAACAAAAACCGTGGGCGTACTCTTCAGACGCACAAATTGTGTCAGAACATGTTATATGATTGAAAAGTATCCGAAGAGATTGACACGAAAGTGTTTCGATCAATGTTTAACTATTATATGGCATAGAAGCCTGCAATAGTAACGGAATGTGCTTAATTAAGCTATAAAATGTGACGTCGCTATTACTACGAGCAATACAAAGCTCAAAATGTAAACAACAGCGTCAAGTTGATTGAAGCCGGAAGCAGCTTCTTGTCGAATTTGCCACCTATTAGTTAGGATTAGCCTAACTAAAATTTTAAGGGCACATAAGTGGAGTACATACAGTGTAGATGACAGAATGCAATTAATACACGGGGATATTTTACAGGGATATTTTACACCCCCTAACACCTCCAACCACCCCCAATTTGAGGTCGACACCCTCAAACTTTGGTAATGTGACAATGGTATGCATACAAAATGCATACTAATTAGCTCCGAACACCCCCTCCAATTTGAGGTCGACACCCCCCCCCCCCCCAATTCACAATCCTAGAAATATCCCTGACATGAATCTCTCTCTCTCTCTCTCTCTCTCTTTGTCATTCCGTTAGTTGTGAAGAAATGACAATGAGGTCAAAACGTGGCCTTTGTCTCCACAGTAATTAAAGATGCGGTTTACTTCATTCGTACCGATATATTCAATCGTTCCGGTTCTGCCCACCTCTTACACTGTCGTCCTCTGCTTCTGGAACCTGGCACCTAGCAGAGCGAGGCCGTGACAGGAATTCTGTTTGTTGGGACATGTTCGTATCTTTATCACTTCTGTTGACGGTCCCTGTATCCTGTAGTTGTACTCTCAGTACCTTCAGTCGTTAATACACGAATGACGGTCAGGAAAGAGTTCCGGTTTAGATAGCCATTCAGCTGCTCTATCTATAATTTACACTGAGTGCTGACAAACCACAAGAGATAGCTTTAGTCATTAGTCAACAGTGGCGGTTCCAGGAATTCTTGGCGGGATAAGCAATGAATTTCTAGGAAGTTGGTGGGGGGATGCAATGAAACCCCGAAAAAGGATGACAAGTAAAAAAGGTCATCAGCTCTGTTTTGCGCACAAGGACCCGGTTAACTCTGAAAAAACAGCTGACAAGCATAAAAACCTCGGTGGGGGATATGCATCCCAAACGTGGAACTGCCCCTGTTAGTCAATTCTATTTATTTCTCAGCAAATTGCACGTTGACCATTAAACAACTGCTGTTTCATTATTTCACAATAACAACGGGGTCCGGCTACTCCCCGCTCAGCAACTTCGATCTTCGCTGGGGAATGGGATTGCGACCAGCGAGTAGTAAAACTTCAAATGGCCGACAAATCGAACGCTGTTTACAATAGATTTCAATGCATCTGTACGCTATTTGGGCTTCGTGAAGTGCAACGCTCGATGTGTCTCTATGATCTCGAGATTATCCGAACGTCATTTGAATATATACAAAATGCGAAATCAACTCAGTCTCGAGTGTCCGTTTTACTCAAATTGGCTCTCAGAGCAAACGGCCGACTGCTATTTTCGTGAGACCAAACACAGTTTGCACCCAGGACCTTCGTCGCAATGTCAACAGCGACAGACAGTGGCGGCTGCGGCTGCGGCGTATAGCAAGGTCTTTGAGTACCAGTGACGTAGCAATATGCTCGGGGGCCCTTGGCGAAAAACGGACAGGAGGCCCTTTCCAGAGACGATCTGACACGTTTGTGAAAATGTTGACGACCTTTTTTTTGCTTGTCGATCTTTCGATCTGACAACTCTTTACATCTTTCGATGTGAGAACTTTACAACTTTAAAAAAATTTGTTTGCTCCGGTCGGGGGCCTTTTGCAGGTCGGGGGCCCTTGGCATTTGGCCAGGTTGTCCATATGGCTGCTACGCCTCTGTTGAGCACAGTACCTTTGTGCAGAGCTTCGGTGGTGCACGGACCCCTGGAAATCCCCTTCGATTTCAAACACACAACGCCGGGCGCTTTTGCAATAGGCCTATTTACATATTTCGTAGTTTCGCCCCCATATAATATTACATATTACATCACAGAGTATCTTGAGTGTGTGCTGTCTATGACACGTATACGTTCTACTTTTAGACTTTGTCAATTTTATAAATTAGGCCTGCATTCTGAATAATGTGAAAGTAAAAACTACTCGCTGTCGGGGCCCTTTGATCGCCGGGCGCTGTACAGAGGCTGCACAGTGCACAACAACCAATTGATATACGCCACTGACAATAGATATCGATTAGCCGACCCTGGTGGAAATGACTGAAGGCAGTGTTTTATACAGGCCTGTTAGGAGGGGAGATTTCCTCCTCCCAAAAAACACCTCAAAATCCCCCTCCAAATAAAATTTCAGCACTTACACAAATTTTGCATTGAACTTTGTCTTTCCCCTCCAACCAAGTCGATCCCCCTCTCCCCGAAAGCCTCAATTCTCCCCCCCCCAAAGGCCTGGAGTCTGGATAAGACACTGCCTGAAGGGGTCCGGAGGGGAGGGTCCACTGCTGAGCCATGCAGGAAACACCTTTGATCCTTCAGTCGGATGTAGCCTGCAGTGTAGGCCTAAAGACCCCGGTGCATACTTGACGCGCGGATCCCTGGAAAACCTCGGAGTGTCTCCGGATACGTTGTTTAGTCATTTTGGCACTAAAATCGCTAATTTTCTCGCCAATTTTCACGTAAAAAATCATTCATCTCAATATAAGCAAAGCGAAGAAAAAAAACGAAAAACCCGCGTTACCGTTAATGTGGATGTCATCGTCATCGATTTTGCTGTAACAAGTCCGTGGGTTCGGTTTATGATTTGACCGTTGTCAAGCTAAAGTGGGAATGGTTCCATGCAGTGCAGTTCATTTTCACTCAAGAATTGCTAGGTCCTGAGCCTCGATCAAACAAAAGTGCCGTACGAGGACAATCCTGAAACTATTCTTAGACTTTATGTGTAGACCCCCTGCACGGCGAATCTGACTAATGTGGCGATTTGCCTTTTATAATCGGGTACGGTTATTAATAGAGTCTATGCATACTGTACATTTATAACGATGCAGTGAGAAGTCAGAAGCAGTTGTCTGCTGCAAGGAAGAATAATCGTTTGTGTCTTTTAATAATGTGCCTCTCGATAAATCGTCCCTCTGCACTGCGTCTCTATAGACTCCGGAGAAATCGCCGAAATAGAAAACGCAGCACAGCGGGCTGAGATAGAGCGGATCTAATGTTAGTCGATTCTTGACTGATGATCATATTTATCGACTGCTTGTTGGTCGGTGGAGACAATAAGAAGACGAAAACATGAAAACGGTTCGGATGACATCTGATTCCGGTCAAATGACATCTTATGGCCACCGTCTCCTCGATCTGTTCTTGTTTCCTATTCGTGCAACGATGATCGACGAGATCAACGGGATCAACGATGATCAACGGGTAGCCATAACATAGATTATGATTCTATGCTAGCCTGCTAGGTGTAGGCGCCTACCTATCTAGTGCCGTTTTTTGTTCTTAAAGATTTAATTGAGACACGTCACACATGGATCGTGTGCCATTTTGTCTGACCCATTGCTATATATCTCTGTTTTGCGAAGACCTCGAAGAGAAAGTCGAGAGCCTGAATATTGTCGGCGCATTTTCACGCTTTCCCAAGTCGAAGACCAGCGTTGAAGCTGTCCACTGCAAACTATTTCTAAAACAACTATCGATATCAACGGTCCTAAAATAGTCGTTTCCGGTTGGACGCATAACGAGTGACAGCGGCTTTCAGCACAGGAGAGATTCTACAAAACCATTACAACCATTTATCAGTGTCGGTTCCAAGAACTTTTGTTGAGGGGGCTGCATTGGCGTAATCCTGCCATCAACATTCGGGGGAGGAAGAAAAACATTTAGAAAAACAAAAACATCACCAATATAGTGATGACCTTTTTTGCTTGTAAGACTTTTTATAGAGACTTTTAAAACGTCAAGGAAGCGCAAAAAACTAGTGATGACCTTTATCACGTTAAAGTAGCAAAGAAGCACAAAATATTGTATAAATGATATTTTACCTCCAAATCAGTCATCTCCAACGTGGAACTACCCCTGCCGGTTATATAATAATAATAATAATAATTATTATTATTATTATTATTATTATTATTATTATTATTATTATTATTATATTTAATATGTAATAATATTACTGTAGTTACTAGCTGTTTGCAGGTCAAAAATGACGAGGAGCATGGCGGTTTTAATAATAATAATAATATTATTATTATTATTATTAATTTATTTCTTTATATATATATATATTTATTTATTTATTTATTATTACATGGCTGTTAATGCACGTTAAGTCATTCACAAAGTGAAGAATCGTAAATGCAAGACAAGGCAAGTAAGGGCGAAGAACTTATCCAAGTTCGCTACGCGCGGTGACTGGAGACAGATTCAAACCAGCGACCCTCCCTCCGATTGCACGACCAGCTTCCTGCCTCTACTACTCCACCGCGTCCCTCAAATTATAGTAGCCTATGATAATTAATAATTATGTCTGTAGGCAACGTCGTTGCGATGTCTGACGAGAAGCGCTTGATTAAGCATCTGTTGCTGCAGTACGAGACGATCGGCGTCGTCGGTCGTCCGGTCCACAACATCTCTGAAACGGTCAAGGTCTACTACGGACTGGCACTGATCCAGCTCCTGGACTTGGACGAAAAGAACCAGGTCCTAACCACCAACGTCTGGAGTCGATACGTGAGTATAGCGGAGACCATCGTTGTATCTGTCGTTGGGATCGATATTTTGAAAGTTCTACCTGTAGACTTGTAGAGGTGCTTCCAAACTGGATCTCCGTACACAAAAGCGCTCGTCAGTGCTTCTCAAGAGACAGCGCAAAACAAACTTGGATATGGCTGTAATGATGTAATCCTCACAATTAATCATTCGCTTCTTTGTTCGAAGCACGCAGGTTTCTCTGACCAAGGCTCTGACCAAGTTCTATATTCCGATCCTTTAGTTATTACGTCAACAGATGATATAAGGACACTAGTCATGTTTCCAAACTATCGGAGATAATACAGTAAAATCAGTGTTTCATCCAGACTTCTTGCCTTGGGGGGGATTGATTTGGATGAAGGAGAAGAGGCACAGTTCCATCCAAAACTTTTGTCTATTGGAATTTAGGGGGGATTTTGTGGTCTGGGGGGAATCGGGGATTTCCTCTATCGGGCCTGTACTGTAAAATTACTCGGAGAATTTGAATTAGGCCCTAAGTCCGTGGTTCACGGGCCAGTTACAAACTGGAAGACAGGAAAATAAATAAATCGAGTCAAAACGAACAAACAACAACATGTATGTATTGATTGGTGTAGTTTCGCGAATGAACTGACTCGTGTCTTATATTACGGTAATTGGCTGTAGAAGCTCAATAAAATAACGTACAGCGGAATATACAAATTCACGGACAAACCAGCAACGGGCCTGCGTCTGTTTGCGGCACTTCTGCGTCTGTTTCTTGGTACTTCTGTCACAATTGTGACAAGGTTACTCGGACATTTTCTAGCTGTCCTTGAGAAGTCGAAGTCTATGTTGAATGCTGGTGGCCAGAGACGTAGCCAGGGTTCAGAACTAGGGGGCCAGAGGCGTAGAAACCATTTGGACAACCTGGCCAAATGCCAAGGGCCCCCGACCTGCAAAAGGCCCCCGACCCGAGCCCAAAAAATATTTTTTTCGCAAAGTTGTAAAGTTGCCAGATCGAAAGACCGACAAGCAAAACAAGGTCGTCAACATTTTCGCAAACTTGTCAGATCGTCTCTGGAAAGGGCCCCCTGCCCGTTTTTCGCCAAGGGCCCCCGAGCATATTGCTGCGCCACTGATGGGGCGCATCGACATTTGCGAGTGTAAAAAGTCGACGACGATAGAGAAGTTCTTCACACTTTCACGTTGTCTCAACGGTTTTGCGCAAATACCACTGTCTGTCCCAGCTGGAATAGGTGGCCCCGTATCACATCCAGCCCCCGTAGCTATGCCAATGTTGGTGGCCTGTCGAACGAAAGTAGCCGAATAGTCGAAAGAGTCTACAGCGTTTTGCTTTCAAAGGAAACCGTAAATAGACCAGTTTGATTATAATTATAATTAATTAATGCTGCTTCATTTTAGTCAGATGTCGGCGAGATGCGAACGATTTCAATCCAATAGGCTACATCCAGGGTAACGAAGGGTCTCGCCAGCGGCGCCAAATAGATTTCAGGACGTTTCATCTCAGGACGATTCATCTCAGGACGATTCAACGCGGACGGTTCATCTCAAGAACTATTCATCTCAGGACGTTTCATCAGGAGGACTATTCATCTCAGGACGTTTCATCAGGAGGACTATTCATCACCCTAACCCTTACCCTAACCCTTACCCTAACCCTAACCCTAACACTAATCCTTATAACTTTATCCGAAATGAATAGTCCTCCTGATGAAACGTCCTGAGATGAATAGTCCTCCTGATGAAACGTCCTGAGATGAATAGTCCTCCTGATGAAACGTCCTGAGATGAATCGTCCTGAGATGAAACGTCCGGATACCGCCAAATAAGCCACAGCAGGACGCAGATTATTTTCCATCGGCCGTAAATTGTAAGGCGGTCGGCGGGCGGGCGGAGGGAGAGAGGGGGGGGAGAAGCACATACGCACCGCCACCACGACCGGCGTCCGAACTGCTGCAGCTCGCCGAATCGTGCGCAGGGTCACCACAGGATAGTGTAGCGGCGATATATAAATGCAGTGGATTATGTGCCGGCGATGATTGGACACTTGAGCGATGATGGATGCGGCGGTCAACGGAAGCCGAGAGGGTTTCGTCTTTTACCGATCGATGTCCGACACGGCCGGCGCCTCTGCCCTCGCTCCCTCCCTTCGTCCGACTCCCCGCCACCTGCTTCACGACTCCCTCCTCCACCTGCACAGCTCTTGCCACTTCCTTTCGCTATACTCCGCTCTTCCTCTTTCTCCTCCTAGTTCCCTCTTCCTCCTCCTCTTCTTCTTCTTCCTCCTCCTCCTCCTCCTCCTCCCCCTCGGTTTTCAAATCTCTCCGCTGCTGCTGCTGCTGCTGCCGAAGGCGATAACCTTAGATTTATAAACGCCTTTTCTCTACCTAGCGTCTACACAATAAGCAGCCTCGCTCGCACATATTTAGCCTAATGGTTACTTTGTCGATGGCCTCATTCGTCATGCGTGTATTCTTTCATCTTCCGGTGCCTGATAAAGACGCCTTGGCTGCTATCGCAACACACACTACCTTGTGTCTCTAGCACCCTGCAGTATCAGACAGCTGGGGGTTTTGCAGCGTCGTCGAGAAACTAATTAAAAAGCGCTTAATTAAAACGACCTTCTTAAGATTATTATTATTATTATTATTATTATTATTATTATTATTATTATTATTATTATTATTATTATTATTACTACTACTATTACTATTATTATTATTATTATTGAGACAATTTTTATAGCGCAGTTGATATGGCCAAGGCCAAAGTCAAGACGCTTTAACAGACGTCACTTGTCTGAGAAGCTAAGCAAGTGAGTCTCTAGATTCTTAGTAAGCAGCGCAATAGAGTCAACCTTTGTAACGCCCTTAGGCAGCGAATTCCATACAATTGGATTACCGCGCAGGCATTTTCCCAGGAATTTGCGTTTGGGGTGGGTGGGGGCTTGTCCCATAATTGCAGAGGCATAAATGTCCAGTGTTTTACCTAGACTCGTTGAACCCAGGAGATAGAATTGGGAAGTGGAGGTGGCGGGTTGGGGGTTCGATCTTTGGCCCCGGAAAAAAGGAAAAATACAAGTCAAGGATATGATTTCCGTTGTCATCTCTTTCGTTTTCATACGGTCTATTCTAATTTTTGTGGAGTCAGTTACAGTGTATCAAGTTTCAATTTCCAGAGGTGAATTTTCCGCTGGGAACTTGCCCATGTGAAACATCTCTTAAGCACGGTGCACAAGTTTGCAACTGCGGACTGTAAAAACCTAGGTAACATCACGATTGATTTAAGTAGGTTAAACAACACACAACACAATATCAGTTTTTCATGTCCTGACTCTTATATGGCTAGTTTTTCGTAGCCTAGTCCTTCACGTCATCACTGTTCATAATAACTTCATATCACCTATATGTATGTATGTATATATATATATATATATATATATATATATATATATATATATATATATCCTGCGGAAGATGTCTGAAGGATGACGTTGACCATGACTACTTGAGTCAATCTGAAAATGGATGACATTTTGGAATTTTAAATGAATAGTTTTAACATAAGTCTGCTTTGGCGATAGGAAGGGATGTAGAGGCAGGGGGTGTCTGTCACAAACCGGGGGGTGTAACCTTCTTGCTGGGCGGTGTAGGAAAATTCCTGCTCCCGCGTGAAGCCGATCTGCCGTCGAACTTTTGCAGTTTTGACCTGAGTTTTCCCATGCAATATTTGATATGAAATTATTCTGGAATGATTCTTTTTTAAATGACAACGAAAATTATTTTAGAATAAAATATATTTACCTTATGCTGGTCATCATTCATTTCCTTGAGTGTGTATGGCTAATAGGCTAATTTCAAACCAACATTCGAGGTCTGTTCGGTCTGTATACGCGTGTTGTGTGTGTGTGTGTGTGTGTGTGTGTGTGTGTGTGTGTGTGTGTGAGTGCACCTGTGTGTTTAGATGTTGTTACGCTGTATAAAATGCGCAAGACCTGCTAAACATTAGCTCAGAAAATAGCAATATAAGAATTTGCGATTTCAATGTTAATGTGAGGTTTTCTGTGAAATTTGCCCAATTTGGTCTTAAAATTTGCAGAGGCAAAATCATTCATCGCAAACTTTAGCCGCGGTTTTCTCTTTTTAAAAAAACATTCGAACTTAATTAACACTGCGGCTTAGTACGTTTCTCTATTTCTGGTTCTACGCGTGTGTGTTTGTCTGCTTGACTTTCATGCATTGCTGTAGAACTGGCACGACATCCTCTTGACATGGGATCCGGAAGAGTACGGCGGCGTCGACCACGTCCGCGTTCCAGTGGCAAAAATCTGGACTCCGGATATTGTTCTGTACAATTAGTAAGCTGTTCATTCGATTATAGTTATTTGGCTCGTGTCTTGTCTTGTCTTGTATCGTCTTGTCTTGTCTTTAGCCATCTCGTAGCGAGCTTTATCCGCTGTTCTTTATTGCCTGTCAGTCGGATCGCCTTCTCCAAATAAATAAATAAATAAATAAATAAATAAATAAATAATAATAATAATAATAATAATAATTTGTCCTTCCAGTCCGGTGTATGATATAGGCCTATGGGACACAAAAGTGCTAATTAGTTGACGTGGTGGTCAATTTGTTAGCGTGCTGAACTGTCGGTCGTGAGGTCAGGGATTCGAGCCTTAATTGTCGCGACAGAAACAATTTTTGGTTGTTTTCATAATTACACAAGAGGTTTGTCCAGCTGTGAAGGAGTACATTGTGTGCTTATTCGGTAAAAGGAAAGACGGTGAGGTGAGGAAAAAGGCAGGCACAGTAGTCCTCGTCTGTGGACGATGTCATTCAGGTCTCCTACGGGCCTTGCCAGCCAATCAGCTGAGTTAGAGCGTATTTAAATATTCGAGTTTAAGCACGCGATGCTCGCTATTCAGAGTATTTGCACTTTTGTCGCCTGTCGAGTATCATTCAATCAAGAAATCGCTGTTTCAACGTTCTAAAGATTTCCAGACTAAATCCAAAAGAAGACAAAAGGAGACAAAAGAATACAAAAGAAGACAAAAGAAGACAAAAGAAAAGTAGTCTTTCGAAGAAGACGACAGATGCTTGCTAGGCCTATTGGCCCGTAAATAGGCCTAAGTCAAAGTCAAGATGACATGGACATTTCAGGACGTCGTGACGTCAAGGATGACGCCATCGCCTCGTGATTCGAACGCCGAAAATGGAACAGAAGATACGACGCCGGATCAAATCAATTGAAACTATTGATCAATCGTTTCAAATAATAATTATTTTTGGCTGCGAAGCTATTCCGCTCCAAGATTTAACCGGTTCTTAGTGAAGCGATGAATGCGAATGATGACAACGACAACGAAGATTATGCCGATGATGATGACGACGACGGCGACGATGACGATGATCAGTGTTTATTCTAGGCCTTCTCTGGGGGGAATCCCCAGTTTTAAAATTCCTCCCCACCCCCAAAAGAATTGCATGTGTTGGCTGGGTGTGTGTGGAAATTTTCCCCTCCCAAAAGTGTAGAGACTCAGACCTTGTCATCCCCAAACATTTCAAAATCCCCCCAATTTCAAGGTGGCTAGAATAAACACCGGACGATGATTGCATATAGGCTAATCCACGGTCATGTTGTGTTGCGTCTCGTGTCAATCCAGCGCCGATACGAGACTGAAGGAGCATCGCGACACGATGGCCGTCATCTCGAGTGACGGCCGCGTCCTGTGGATTCCGCCGGCGATATTCCGAAGCACCTGTTCCATCGACATCACCAATTTTCCGTTCGACGAACAGATCTGCCATCTGAAGTTCGGATCGTGGACCTACGACGGCTACAAACTGGACATCCTGTTCTACGAGAACCTGGAAAAGGTAGACACACGCGACTACGTCGACAGCAACGAGTGGAGCCTCGTCGAAGTTCCCGCCAAAAAGAACATCAGGTATAGGGCCAGTTGGCGGTTCCACGTGGGGTATGAGTCGAGATGCATCCCCCCTACCGGACTTTTTTTGCTTGTGAAACCTATTTTTGGGTAAATGTCTAGTAGAACTACGGGGAAAACTGCGGATGACCTTTTTTTGCTTGTCGACCTATTTTTTCGGTAAAAGTTTAGTAAAATTAGGGATAAAATTCCCTTTTGTCAGCATTTTTCGGCAAAGTTTATTGATTTTTCCTTCCATTTTCATCCCCTCACCAACTTCCTGTGAATTCATTTCACCCACCCCACCAAGAAATCCTGGAACCGCCACTGGGTAGGGCATAGTATGGTAGGTAGGCCCCACCAGGTCGGTAGGGTCTACGTACCGCGAAAACTGTCGGGTTTCATACAACTACAGCCTATAATGTAGGCCTAAGGGGTCGTCCATAAAGTACGTAGCGCTCGAGGGGAGGGGTCTAAGAAAATGTGACAGTTTGTGACAGAGGAGGAGGGTAAGGGCCAGTGTGACGTCACACTTTTAGTATAAGTATAGCCTTAAATTTATACCTGATGGGAGGTATGGTAAAAGACGCTTTTAATTGTTCATTAGCACTGTTTTACCCGAGATGCATTGAATTTTAGGTCTCAATTATATTCGTTATCATTGTCGGAAGTTAAATATTTAGTTTTGCTGCAGCAGAAAATTGGACGAGAAATTCGAATATATCAGGCGAAAAACGATTATCACAATACTGGCTTGCGATTGACTATGCTTAGTGTGAAATTTTCACTAAAAATAAAATCACATAATATTAAGCAGAGCTACTAAAATGATGCTGATAATCAGAGAATGTTTTCCGTTGGATTGTGAGGCAGCAAAATTCGAAATTCTGAAGAACAACTGTATAGCATATACAGTACAGTAGGTACTGTAGATTGTATTAAATAAAATCATATCGTTTCATGCTTATCCTAAATTATTTGCTTAGGTCTATTCATCATAGATTAATATAATGAACTCCAAACGCTGCATTACACTACGTTAAACCAGAGAAAAAATGTTGACAAAAATATTGTGTCGATTGCGCAGATACTATCCGTGTTGCAGTGACCTACCGTTTCCAGATTTGACCTTCACGATTCGATTAAAGCGTATCGCAATATTCTACAACTATATTCTCATCTTACCTTGCGTTCTTCTATCGTTTCTTACACTCGTCATATTCTGGCTTCCACCAGAATCACCGGCAAAAATGATGCTAGGTACGTACTAAGGATTTAGCAGAGATATCTTGATGTCCCTGTTCGAATTCGCTTCTTTCTGTGCTGGTTAATTATTGTTAAACAGTGGTGCGAGCTTTGACCGTCTCTGGACAGTTAAGTGCAGTGGCATAGCGAGGGGGGCAGTTGGGGCGAATCGCCCCAGGTGGCACTTGCTTTAGAGGCGGCATTTTCGAGATTTTTTGATTTTTTGATTTTTAACATTTACGAAGTTGTGATGATAAGGGTTCTTTTGCTTGTCAAGAATTTTAGGAAGTATTATTTTAAGAAGTTGTGATGGCCTTTACTTTTTTGGAGGCGGCCCTTTTTAAGCCCCAGGCGGCACTTTGGCTCGCTAGGCCACTGGTTAAGTGTGGCGTGTCCAGGGTCCTTACGACGCAGCGCTTGCTGAGATTCGAACCTGCGACCCTCTCTCTTTCCATGGTTCGCGTCTTTACCGCTTTATATCGACGCAGCGTCCATCGCTCAGCTATATGCGATCAAAATGGCGAAAGTTCTTTGTAGAACATCAGCGAGTTCAACGGAAGTTGCAGCGCTCAAGCTGAATGAAGCTCGTTCAACAGTAATAGTTTTCGTCAGAGCTCTGTTAGGAACTTAGGCCTAATAATTATTGATGTCAATTTATTACTGTCCCAACTTCTCAGAACATGCGAAGACCATTAGCTTTTCCAGAAACTCCTTAAGTCGGAGCAGGCGAACTCCAATTCAATGATAAACGCAAAAAATCGCTTAAGAAATTTTTAATTTTCAGAGAAAAATAAATTTTCAGCGTCGTTTCTGTTTGCGCGACTTTAATGGATATTCTTATAGACTTATACTAATCGTATATATATATATATATATATATATATATATATATATATATATATATATATATATATATATATATATAGTGCAGTTTCCAAGTTGGGGACGACTGGGGACTCATCCCCACCTAGCTTTTTTGCCTGTCAGTGTTTTCAGGGTTTACCGGGTCCGAGCCGCTATCTTTGAGTGTACAACAGAGCTGGTGACCTTTTTATGCTTTTCAGCCTTCGGCAAGGTTTATGTCATGTTTGTTTCATTATTTAGGCCTACTAGCCAAAACAAAACGCTGCTAGTCACGTTTTTGCTTGTCCACTTTTTTCGGGGTTTCATTTCATTCCCCACCAACTTCCTAGAAATTTATTGCATCCCCCACCAAGAATTCTTGGAACCGCCACTGTATATATATGTGTGTGTGCGTGTGTGTGTGTGCGTGTGTGTGTGGTTTGTGTGTGGGTGTGTTATGGAGAGCTAATAGAAGAAACTGGCTTTTCATGTATATAATGATTTCGATTTTAGGTATGAACATTTTTGTGGCTTTTTTCGTCTTGCTTCTGCTTTTAGCCGATAACACTCCGCCAGCGGCTTCGGCCATTCCGCTTATCGGTAAGCAGCCAGACAATCTGTATTATACGCTCACGTAGTATTTATGACAATGAAGATTATAATCAGAGGCAAAGACCAAACAGAGCTATTAGATTTCCGTAAAAATCGCCTACGCTTTGTAGTGCTTATCAAATATTAACAGTCTCCCTTTGCCTATATAGGCCCTATTGGTTGTTTTACCGATGTTTTTGTTTTCTTTTCGTATAGCTCTCGACAAACTTCTATAAATTTTAGGACCGCCTAAGACACAGAGCAGTGGCCAAGGAAACGAATGTCAGATTATTGACAAACAGGCCTTTATGTCTGTGCTATAGGTAACGAACGAAGTGATATACATATCCAATCTCTTAATGCTAATTAGGCTAAGAGCTCTGCTGTCTTGTAGGCGCTTACTTTTGTATGAATATGGTACTGATCACGCTCTCTACATTTCTCGCCGTCATCGTCATTCAGACGCACATACGAAGCGACTGCAAGAACGGAGTTCCCGAATGGCTTAAAAAGGTAATAATCAGGCCCTATACTTGGTCTCTGTTACTCTATTGATCGCCAATATTGTTAAATGGGTTTGCTTAGCTGCAAGATCGTTAAGACGCCAGACGAATAATATTACTCGCGTCGCAGTTTAAGATGTGAGTTAAACATAAATCTGAAATTATATTTTTGTTGACCAAATTTTCTAACTAGTTGGGGAAGGGATCGACACTCAAGGCAATGTTTAATCTAGACTCCTGGACTCCGGGGGGAAACTGAAAAAGCCGGGGGAAAAACTGACAAAGCCGGGGGAATTCTGCTAGGGGTCGCTGTTAGTCCATGTAGTATTCCAAAATTTCCGGGGGGAATTTGAAATTTCCGGAGGAAAAAAGGGCAATTTTCCCTCCGGAAACGGCCTAGATTAAACACTGACTCAAGGGTGAAAAATTCAGAATTCCCAAAGAGCAAAACGCTTAGGCGGAAGTTAGGCCATATATGAGCTAATAAATTGATTCTAAAGGCACTCTGCCGCAAATAATTATAGTCAATAGCAGTCATGGTTGAGGAAAAATATCTATGTTTGTCAAAATGTCTAAAAGTAGGCCTACAGTACGTTCAAAGCCTTAAGAGATTCTCTGTGTAGTGGATAATAAAACGCGCTGGACCATGGGCGTCCGTGAGGGAGCACAGGGGGAGTGCAATTGCACCCCTGGACAAATTGTGAAGTCACGAAGAAAGATAAATTACTAAAATTGTAACCTATAGTACTATATATTAAAATATGAATTTATAAAAGAATACGATGAACTCTTGCACCCCTCTGAAAATTTTTTCATTTCTTTCGTCACAAGACCCTGTTTTGCACCCCCTGGAAACAATTTCCGTGGACGCCCATACGCTGGACTTGGTTTTCGTTTGTCGTTGACCGATGTTATCCACGAGCGTCGATTTATTTAGCGATGCTTCCGACCGATGTAGGTCTGCGTTATGCCTTGAAAATCAAAAAGACGTAGATTTCAGTTGACGATGGTCGACAGGGGAGTAGCCAGGAATTTGATTTGGGAGGGTATAAAATATAAATATTTGGGGGGTATAAATATTAACTATAAACCATATAAACTACATATAACCACATATAACCATATAAAAAACTTAAAGGTAGACTGATTTTTTTTTTGGGGGGGGGGTATAGGCCTATATACCGATATAGCCCCCGTCGCTACGCCCCTGATGGTCGACCGAATGTATATTTGACTTCAGTTGACCATCGATGGTCTGGCTCGTGTGCTGTGCATGGACGAAACGCTAGATCGGGTTCAAAGACGAAATCAATCCCGACCACCGCCTCAACAGCCTTCCCCTCCTTCTAATCCTTCGCTTTCAACAAACCATCCGTCATTCGCCGAGACGGACTCGGCGGGACTCAGACCCGGCGTCGGCAACCGTCTACGGTGTCTCAGAGAGGCAACGACCGTCGACGAGATGCGCTGCACGACGACGACGACGACGACGACGCGGCCTGAATACCGCGTCAACGACGACGACGCTGACTCGGCAACCGACGGCACGTACGGCAACAACGCGCGCGTCCTAAAGCAGACCAACGAACTCTTACGAGACGTTGTCACCAACAACGGCTGCTACGACAACCGGTTGCCAAGAGAAACGGCGTTCGTGAGTCGCGCGCGAGCAGTCGCCGCCGCGTCCGAAAGGGACAGAGTGCTGGAGAACGACGTGAACGAGATTAAGAGGATCTTGAAGGCTTACATGGTTCGACTGAACGACAAGGATTCGAACGCAAGGGTAACAAAAGAGTGGCGCTTAGTGGCCAGGGTTCTCGACAGACTCTTCTTCTTCATGTATGTCAGCACCATCATCGTCTCCATCGCTACCATCTTTCCAAGAACTGGTTGAGTCAGGACTTAGCCTACTCTTGTCTTAAATAGTATGTTAACCAAGGTCCAGTAACGTGCCTATTGAAAGGCACCTCCGTGCTTTGAAAGCGAAAACCGACGCTCCCTTAAGTATGATTGAATCAGCGCTTCGCTTTCAAAACAGGATTTCAGTGTGGCATACATTTGCTCTCAATTTCTAAGCACAAGACAAAAAAGAAAATCTTAAATAAGTCTTCGAGCGATAGGCCTAAGCAGTGGCGGTTCAACCATGTTCATGACTGGGGATGCATCCCCCCACCGGGGTTCCGGATGACCTCTTTGCTTGTCAACCTATTTTCCGGGGAGATTTTTAAAAAAATGTGAAAAATACTGCAAATGACCTTTTTCTTGCTTGTCAGCCTTTTTTGGCAAGGTTTCTTAACATTTCGTGAGTAAAACACTACTAACAATTACCCCTTTTCTTGGTTTTCTTCTTCACTTTGCATCCCCCCACCAACTTCCAATACATTTTTTCCATCCCCACCAAGAATTCCTGGAACCGCCACTGGGCCTAAGCAAAACACTTGGAATGAATCAACCTTCTTCGAAAGGTAGACTATGCCTATATAAGCCATTAATCAAAGTCTATTTATAGGCCTATACAATGCCAGTTTATAGTTATTTGTCATTTGATTTGTATCGTGTGAATTAAAACAATTATTAATACTTGAAAACTAGTGTCTCACAGACACCTGTCAATAGTGGCGGCTCCAGGATTTGGTAAGTGGGGGGCCGTTGGGGTGGCAACTTCTAATCATGGGCCAACCATTTGTTGTTAGGTATGTGGTATCAAGTATAGGGTCCCAACAGGGGGCCACAGGGGGCAGGCACTCAATAGGAGGGTCACGGGCCCCCCGGGTCCCCCAATGATTTACTCTACGCCTTCGATATGAAACCATTCTCAATACAAATCTTAGCCTGAAATTGTTCCAGTTCTATTCTAGTCTTATTCAAACTTCGCAGTGCTAAATTGTGACAGTGGAAACACCGGCAAACAACAGATACAAACAGGCCCGTAAGAAGTGGGAATGCAGAGGGTGCAGCTGCACCTCCTGGAGAAATCAGAGGTGCAGCGCCCCCTGCAGTGGCGTATTTAGAATTTTGGTAAGGGGGGCAACCCATGGCGAGCGCGAAGCGCGAGCCTATAATGGGGGTCTGGGGACAGGCTAGCAGAGATGTAGTACTTGGTACTTGTACTTGTACTCGAGTTGTACTCGAGTACAAATTTTTAGTACTTGTACTTGTACTAACTTGTACTCGGAGGCCAGGTACTTGTACTCGGAGTTTTAGGAATGCAAGTACTTGTACTTGTACTCGGAGGCCAGGTACTTGTACTTGTACTTGAGGCATTGTGTACTTGCTACATCTCTGGCTACATGTACTTCAATGGTACCAGTAATCCAGTAATGCTGTTTCTTTAGGCTAATGACAAGCACATCCTCACAGATGGCCAAGTACCTGGAACTCAACGATATTTATGATTAAGCCACTGATACCATTGTATTTTGGAACAGTGAAGTTAATAGAAATGAGTTCAACAGGCTGTATAATGCAGCCATTAATTAGAGACCTTAGAGTGCCTGCTTCTGGCGCACCAATTAAACGCGTATTTAGCCAAACTGGCTTGGTCGCGAGACCGCATAGGGTTAATATGACCGATGCAAGACTATCATCTCTATTTTTTAGTGCAACTGTGATGATATTTAGATGCTAATAGTGTCAATTTTATTCGTGACCGGACAAACTGTCCGAGGACAAAATGTCACGGACAAAATGTCATGTAGAAAATGTCATGGGGACAAAATGTCAGCGGAAAAAATGTCAATGCCAAAAATGTTGTACTAGTACTTGGAGGCCAGGTACTTGTACAGTTGTACTTGTACTCGGAGGCCAGGTACTTGTACTTGTACTCGGAATTTTTGGAATGCAAGTACTTGTACTTGTACTCGGAGGCCAGGTACTTGTACTTGTACTTGAAGCATTGTGTACTTGCTACATCTCTGCAGGCTAGGCCAAGACCAAAGGGGGGGCATGGCCCAAATGGCCCAATGGTAAATACGCCACTGGCCCCTGGAAGATAATGCTTTAAAAAAAATTTATGTGAAGATTTTTAAGTAGAAGAGAGAGATAGATGACGACCTTTTTTCGCTCGTCAGTGTTTTTTCAAAAACGAATTTTCCCCCTTGTCACAACTTCTATTTTCAGAAAATCTGCACCCGCTGCTGAAATTCTTTCCAACGCGCCTGTATACAAAGATCAGACGTATCTGAACCATTCGGAGTATGATGTTTATTATGCAAAATGAAATTTCAGCGGAATATCAACAATTGGGGACTGTAGCACGCCAAAGAAACGGGCTCAAGACCCGTACGCAGTGCCGGATTAAGCACCGTGGAGGCCCATACTCCCCATAGGCAGTCAAACTTTTGGGGCCCCAGGAGCCAGGCCCACAATGACTACTATAACGCCATTGAAGTGTAAACATTATTGTATTACGTCAGCGTCGTCACGTGCCTTTCGCATAGCGCTATTCTTAAGAATAAGTAAAAAATTTCTTTCGTCACTGTCTTATGGGTCCCCTAAAAGTCGCGGGGCCCATAGGCAGTTGCCTACTCTGCCTAACGGGTAATCCGGCACTGCCCGTACGAGCCCCTAATGCTGACTCAGCCTTCATTCGCTAGATGGCGCTTGCAGCAAGTAGCGGCTTAGCTGCAAACAGGCACATAACAAGAGAACACTGGCCCCATATCAAGAAAATCACACACACCAGCCGTCTGGTTGAGGGCCTCTGAAACTGAGATGTGGGTCGCCATAAGAGCCTTAAAACTCACCTCATGGGCCCTATACTAGATGAATAGGGATGTGCTAAATGAAAAATTGCAAGAACTTTCTGAAAATAAAAATTGGAAACTATTATGAAAAGTATGTGGCTGGAACAGTAAAGCCTTGTGAGAGATTTTGCATTAATGTATCATGCTTGCAAAAACAATATAATTATTCGCCACGGGCATTAATAAAGACAAAAAACCGAGGCAATAACATGAAATAATCTTCACGTCATGCTTTTGAATTGCAACATTGACACAACAACTACCGTAATCTTAACTAGAATTCTTCAGAAATGCAAACACAATATTGAGCAAAACAGTCCTCTCTGTTAAAATAGAAAAAAAACACGTCTCAATGTCTTCTCTGCTAGCAAAACATGCAAATACTGACTAATAACAATTTATCTATGTAAGCATAACAGACAATAACCCAACAAATTCTCCAACAAATGCAGTACCCTAAACAGTTTTGAAGTATCTCAAGTCCTACAGCTTTACACATTAAAGTAAAAAAATCCTCTCTGTTAAAATAGAAAAAACATGTCTCAATGTCTTCTCTACTAGCAAAACATGCAAATACTGACTAATAACAATAACCCAACAAATTCTCCAACAAATGCAGTACCCTAAACAGTTTTAAAGTATATCAAGTTCTACACCTTTACACCTTAAAGTAAAAACGAAACTCCTCTGCTTAGGTGTACCAAACTACTTCATTTCTGCTTATTTTTATTTCCATACTTGCACAAAACGTGCTAGTGAATGGAACACAGTTGAAATACTGACAACCGTTACAACTGGTTATCGGAGTGACATAGAAAATAATTATTAAGACAAACAGAAGCACAACTGCAAGTGATAGGCAAACAATCACACCTATTAACTTGAATCTTCTGTCTTCGACATTGAATGTAATGTATGGCATAATTCCAAAAGCCAGTAAAAAGCCATATATGAATCCAAAAAGGTGGGCATAATTGTCAATCATAGGAAGGACACCAATAATGAACAAAAATAGTAGAATAAGGCTTAGCTTAAGTAGAGCGAACCGTGGTTGGTCTAGAATATACCAGTTCTGTATGACTTCAACAAAGAGACAGGCTGCAATGCCAAAGTGTGATCCCGCTGGGCCTGCCTACAACACAAAAATCCATTACCTTCAGTTTATAAAAAAAAACTGCAGGTATGCTCACTTGTCTAGCAACAGAACAATACTGAGATATTAATTTAGGTAAAGCTTAATTTTAAATTAAAGCAGAATATAATAATAGGCTTCCTGTTTAAAAATGGCAATAACCGTGTTGTGGCGTAGGTCCTATGTACAAGTCATGTGCTGCAGCACCAACCAAGAGTTTCGCAATCAATCAATCATAGCCCAGCATTAACTAATTTATTGTACCACCACCATCACGATCATCACTACTTCTACCACAACCACTATTGTCATGTCCATCACAAATACTACTGTCATTACCTCAAAAATCATCAGCAATAACAACACCATACTCTTAATAATTAAAGCATCATATCTAGGTTTGATGTTATCCAGGATTTTTTTTGAAAAAAAATTCCGGAACGCAATAGTCAGCAGTCAGTTGTGAACACATTAAAGTGGTCGTACAATTATTCTAATTGTTTGGACCATTGATAAAAATAAAATTTTTCATAAGAAAATTGAAAAAGTGATGGCAATTAAATATAGTTCAAACGTTCTATTTGTTAACTTTATGTTGCAATTTTAAAAAATTAAACCAGTCTTCAGATTTTCCGGAATGCTGTTCCACCTTGTTCCGGCATAAAAAAAGCCCTGATGTTATCAAAATATTGTCATTGGGTATGACTAGATAATATTTTAAAATGTTGTAATTTATACCTCAACATGGTATGGTAGAAAAATGGCACTTGCAAGACTTCCTACTATTCCACTGAATAAGTAGATAACAGCCAGTCGAAACCAACCAATCAGCTTTTCCAGGTCCCGCATGATGAAAGCTTGATAAATAATCGTAACCAAGAGTTGAATAAGTCTGGGAAACAAATACAAATACATGTTAAAATAAGGCAGCACAAAAAATAGATTGCATCAGTTTGCAGAAAATAAAACGCATATTGTAACATTAACCATCCATAAATACTATAACCATACATAAATACTATAAAAGTAAAGTCCTTCCCAAGCTCTCAACTAGGGCGGCGCTGATCTTGGTTTCAAAGGCGACTGGTACAAGTCACATTATACGGGCCAGTGTTCTCATGTAAGGCGCCTGTTCACTTTGCTGTTAAACCGCTATTCAGTTGCCACCACCATCTGACGACTGAAAGCTGAGTTGATCTAAGGGCTCTGTCACAATTAGATCCCATGTCCATCAGCATACCTATCTAGCCTGTAACCATTATAAAAAAAAACAAAAACCTCTATAGCACCACTTCATAATGCACAGGAGCATCAACCGATGACATCTTCCCACCCCTGTAACTACCGGTACTATAGCTATGGGTGTTTCTTTATCTCCCTTGAACAATCTCTTGGGTTCTGGCATAAAACAAAAAAGGAGTTTCTTCTGCTAACACTGAACTGAAACAGTTGTGTTTAGGGCTTCACCATTTCTACAACTTCTATTATTATAAGTCCAAAAGCTACCTAATTAAGGCAGATTTTGTACAGTTTGTTCTATTCATTTTGCTGATGACACAATTGCGAAATTTGTTACTATCCTGCTTAACAGTTTTTCATACTAACTTACAGACTTTGGAAAACTAGCGTATCAGCAACTTGTCATAGAAAAGCACAGTGTCGCTCTAATAAAATCACTGCCACTAACCCAACATGTAAAAACTGAGATATCACTAATCGTCCAAACTGATCAGGAACTTTTGGTTCATAAAATGCAATCATTCCACAGATAGCATCCATACAGAAAACCTATGAAAACAAACAACAGAGGAAAGAGGCCATCAAAAACAAACTCTTTCTAAAACTTAACATAGAAGGCGGGTATTGTGGTCCTAGCCGCTACTTAACTACTAGTACAGAAAAGAGAGAGTAAATACATGGAGAGATTCCAGAGGCTATATCTGATACATTAAGTAAAGTAGCAACAATAACTGAATTTTATTCAGAAGCTTTGTCATGAGCCTATCACAAAAGGTCATGGTGAAAGCTAAAAGTTTAAGAACTGAAAGATTTCTAAAATCTAGAAAAAGCGGCACACAAAGATTAGTGAAAACACATTACAGTATTGCCATGTTTACCAATACTTGAAGCATTTCTGTCTAACTAATTCAAGCTTAAACATATGTACCTAGGCAGAGCAAAAGAAGTCAAGCAATACTGTACTATCCTCTGAAATAACAAGACATTGGTAGGGCTCATCCATTTATTACAACAGTATGAAATGAGGGAAAGGTTGAAACTGGATATACTATATAAATTAACAACCTATTGGAGAGGTATGGACAAGGAATGAACAAAACCCTAAAAGTTGGATTCAATTCAGCTGACATAAATGGATGATTGGCTATCAGTTACCTGTGAGCACAGCGAGTTGTTGGGATAGAAGTGACCTTTGAGGAAACTACAATGCTTATCACTGGTGATGAGACATTCACCCTGGATGCCGACACAACAAGGCCGTCCAATGATTTCACAGGTCATGTGAGGACTTGCATTACGAGATAGAGGAGAAGCTTTTAAGCATTCCTGAGATTCGTATTTTCACAGAAAATGTAAACATAAACCAATTGTAAGTAAAGCAAGTAAAGTCCTCCCGAGCACTCAAGGTTCTTGCAAACTTCAAGTCTTGTAGGGCGGTGCTGCTTTCCATTACAGCAACTAGAGAAATTGGCATCGTTAGTGTTTTGTACCATAAACCTACCACAAAATTCATTTGCTGCCCCAAACATAGGTGTGACTACATAATAGTATTACAAAATTATCTGTCTTGGCCTTGAGCCTATTTTTATGCCGTTCATCAAAATGTTGAAGAAAGTGACAATCTACCTTGTCTCTGGCTTACAACCTTCAATTGCTTTTCCCAGTGAAACTTGGGGGAAATTAGAAATTTGCCTCTTTTGGTTTTGACTGGTGACCTTTTCACTTGTTAGCCTTGTTTTAAATTAGTCTCTGGCAACAAATCTAGTCCAAAACACTCAAGGCTTGCTTGATGTTCCACGATCATATGCTTAATTTTCAGCATCAGCACTTAGCATCAATGGTACAACCCTTTGAAATTTTCTTGATAGGAGCACCCTGTCTTGCAAATTTGCAATCAATGACTCCACAGCACTCATTCTGAAACGTATATTACCCTATTTTTTTCCTCTTCAAAGCAATGTGAGCGAGAGTGCTTCTGAGTGTTAGTTCAGAAGAGGTGCTATATAAACGCTTTGTTACATCACATTAGATCATGTTGTTGTGAACAGCATACAAGAAATTTCTGCTGAGTGCAATTGGAAGGAAGCCAAATAGACAGAAACACGGAGGGTGTTGAAGACATCCAATAACTAATGAAAAATTACTATAAAACATTTCAATCCTTCTAGCATACATGTGCATTCATGATTCCCTATTTATGATAATAAGTCAAAGAATTTTCCTAAATATTATTCGTTTTGAAATTTAAAATAATTAATTAATGAACAATTCTAAACTGGTCTACCCATTTCCCATTACATTTTTAGGTCTATATCAGTAGCAGCAACTACAATGCCAATGGTGTGAAAGAAAATCTCCTGCTTAGTGCTTGTGTTTTACTGTCATATATGAGTAAAACAGGTCTTTTGACAAGTTCCAAGAGCTAGGTGCATTTTAACATCACCAAATGTTTCTCATAAAATGATGTGCAGCTAACATAAATTAATTGCAATATATATGAAACAGAACTGATGTAGTTTCACATGAAAACGTTTTCAAAACAATTTCATAATATGACAAGCAAATATACAGAATAGAGCTTACCGGCCACTTGGTAATATCATCAGGCCACTGATCTTTTAGAATAGGCGATGGATTGTCACAATATCTAAATAGCAAACGAGACAAAAGTGAAATCTGCATGGGCAGAATATATCCAATAGCTACAGGCACAGATTATGGAAATGTCGTGGTACCAAAAGCTTACAGGCTAAATCAATTTGACTGAGCAGAAAGAATAACATCAAAAGTGTATTAATATCTGGGACTGATGACTAGCAAACAAGCTGCTGTGTCAAAAATGCTCACAATGACATGTTTCATCAGCACCAAAATATAGTGGAAAAGGCCGACTAAAATTATACGCTTGTAGTCAATTAGTATAAAAAGTAGAAACAAGCACAAAATGCACCTAGATGAAATAAGCGCTGGATAGAAACTGGAGGATATAGTGTCCCTACTTTTCATTTCCAGGTGATGCTCAATTGCTGCACCAGCCATCAACAGGCAAGAATGTGCCCTTGTTCCTAGAATCCAATTCCATTACCGAAAAACTCAAAAGAACCATTATCTACTGGGAATGGACTATATAAAGACCAGCGACATCTCACAAAACTCAAGATAAATCTTCATAAAGAAGAGACCTGGAGCTATCAGAGTGTATCCATAAACACTGTAACCGTTAAACAAACAGTTAATCACATTTCTTATATCTGTGTGCTAAATATTGACAGTAGCCAAATGTTACTCAGTCATACTTTGGATCTAAACCACACACAGACCCAGAGGTACGGGAGATATTCGAGCTCCGGTCCGGCCATTTCTTCCAATCTGCCATAAGGGACTAGATACAGCAACACCAAATGTAAGAAACACAAAATGCAGTTAAACAACACAGATTTTAATTACTATCTAAGGCTAGTGTTTGTTAACTTAACAGCAATACAATGTAGTTTTATCAAACAGCAGCTCTGTTTGGCACTTGTTAATTTGCAAAATAATTTGTTTAATATAGAATTGGTATTGTAATAAGTTAAACAGGTTAATCCTCAGCACCACTAAGTAAAATCATATAAGTTAATATTTAAGAATAGTCACATCAGAAAACTAACAGAACAGTCCTTTTTTGATGTCATGATGCATCCAGACTCGTCATTATATATGCAGCAGGCCTTCTGTCTTTCAAGAGCTCGATCAAGCTTAATTGCTTCTTTAATATGGTAATCATTTCGCATGCACGGAGAAAACTTAGCACCAGCATGGATTAGGTCTCTCTAAGAGATAAAATCAACGAGCAATCATTATTGAGAAAGTGATAAAGTGTCATGTTGGCAGTAAAAAAAGTGCACATTCACAGTACAAAACAGCATCACCAAATCAAGCATTTTAAGAAAAATTGCAGTCATAAGTCAAAATATCATTACATGAAATGAAGTGCCATGCAACTGTCTTGATAGTCTCTTCAACCTCAAAAGTTGCTA
This sequence comes from Metaphire vulgaris, assembly GCA_018105865.1. Lineage (NCBI taxonomy): Eukaryota > Metazoa > Annelida > Clitellata > Crassiclitellata > Megascolecidae > Metaphire > Metaphire vulgaris. Next base: position 16,485,323 of record CM030834.1, read on the forward strand.
ATATCCATTTTTAGTTGCTCTACAATAGTCCTGGTGTGAATCTGAAACTCATCATTATTAAAACATCTTTTACACAAACAAGCTTCTGAGAAGAGAAGTTGGCACGTCATATAAAAATCCTAAATAGCCGATTCAAATATTTTCATATACCTATACTTTTTCTGCCATTGCTGTTCTGCTTCAAATGATAAATTTAACACTTGCCTTTAGCTGTAAGGATTTTATGGAAAGTGTTTCACTGGGACATTTACCAGAAAGAAACACAATAACACATTCACACTTACTGAGGCTGGGCCTATCCACAAGTTCTCCTCCTCAGTATAGCTCACTTCTTCCATTATAGCATGAAGTCTGGGTGCCTAAATACCAAACAATTCCAAATAGCAGGTCACTGTTTGTATTTTTATAAGGACTCAATAAACAAACTAGATATTCAACACAGACTGTAGCCAATTTATAGTTAAGTAAAATACTCATTATTTAATGCTGAAACTGCTTGTAACTTCAAATAGTAAAGCCATGAAAATATATGAAAAACTGTATGAAAAAATGACTGCCCACCTCACCCTTGATTACCCGTGATCCTATTCCAATTGGGCCCACTCCATAAAGTGAAATGGTCACAATAAACACAACAATCTGCACAAAGGTCACCCAATACGTGAAGAACGGTCTAAAACACATTCAGAGCATATATAATTCAATTCATTCTCATAATCAGTTTTATTGAAAATGTCAGAATTATTTATGAGAAAATTTTAATAATTATTACCAAATATGATAAACTGATTGCAATGAGAACTTCTGGGAATGTGAGCATAAGTACCGGGTGGGTAAGTAAAATCTCGTACATTTATATAGCATTTTGGAAAGCATTACAGCAGCAGCTGCTTACTCTTATGTGTAATCTTTCATGAAAGTAAGTAAAATGTTGTGGACTTATATAGCGCTTTGGAAAGCAGCACAACAGTAACTGCTTATTCTTAGGCACACAGCCTTTCTTAAAATAGCTATGTGAAAGGTGAAATAGTCATAGGCAAGGTGGATTGTCAGCTGGGTCAGTGTTTCCATGAGGAGGAGGAGGAGGGACAGGTTGTTACAGCAACGAAGAAAATGACTTTTGGAACAGGAAGGTTGAAGTTTAGACTTAAAGACCTAAGGAAATAATGAAGGAATTAAATAAAATGAGGATTCATAGCTTTTTATTTGACTATCGTAGGCTGCGGAGGAAAGTTGGAATTGAGTTCCAAAGTTCTGGTGCAGTGTATGAGAAAGCACAGTTGCAGATTTTGAGAGATGACTGATTTAACAGGTGAAAAAGCATGAGATGTAGGTCCAGAAGGCTGAGGCGTTAAGATTTTTCACAGATAGACAGATTTTGATGAATGAAGTGAACTGTATGTAATCATTATTACCTTGTATTGAATGCGTTCAGATATTTTAATTCAGTGCAGTGATTCCAGTAATCAGTATAGATGAGATGTGGCAGAACTTTGGTGATTTGGTTACTGCTCGAGCTAGTGCATTTTGAATTGATTGCAATTTGCTGATGGAGGTTTTTGGAAGGTTATAGCAGAGGGAGTTGCAGTAGTCTAGTTTAGAATGGACTATTGAAGTGGCAATCACAAAATAATTACCTTGTTTGTTTAAGGTTGACTCTGTGTACTCAAGTTTTTGTCATTATAATTTTTGGTCTTATCAAGCGTTATGCATTTTGGGACAAAATGTCTAAAAGATGGAGCATTGCAAAACAGAGAAGTTAAGGTATTATTAATCCCAGAGGAGACCTTCATAGTTGCCATCATCTGCCCATCATCACAGCTAGTCGAATGAATAGCTGGGTTCAGTACTTCCAATTAATCATAACTGTGCAATGATTATTGTTTTAAAATAGGACTAAGTATTCTGATTCACTATACAGAACGATTACCATTAAATTGCTAAGTTGATTGGTTAGGCTAATGCCTTTCTTTAAACTTTGATTGGCTATGATCTTATAATTGACATACTGAATAATAATAAAACAGCAGGTTTGGGGCTGCAGCTCTCTCTTGCTTTCGCCAGATACCTCAACTTTCGGATAATGCCATTGTCATCAAGACAGTTGTTCCGCTGTCTAAACAGCATAAACAAGCAAGTGTCCCGATTCCTAAACGGTCCCAAATGTATAGTGCACTCAGTGCACTATAAGTCTATAATGAGTAAATTTTGCAACTCCTACTTCAGCATCCTACATCCTGCATAGTCCTGCTTGAAAGCTGACCAGCAGAAAAAAGAAACCTTCTGCTATGAATAATTTTATTTCATTTTGTATCCTTTTTTGGAAATTAGTATAAATACCAAGCTTGTTCAGTGCTCTGAAGGTCTATCATAGTCTTTTCCAGCCTTGAGCGCTTCACATATCCACCAGGATATGATGTCTTCACAGAGGAACATTTGTTATTTCAGACTGAAGTAGCAGAAGTTTGTGGTCCATCTGCTCTCTTCAAAGTGGTCCTTCCACTTTTTGACTATCTTCTCTCTCTCTCTCCTCTCTCCTCTCTCTCTGTCTCTCTCTTTCTCTGTCTGTCTGTCTGTCTCTGTCTCTCTCTCTCCTTCTGTCTGTCTCCGTTTGTCTGTCTATCTGCTAAAAAGATGGTCCATTGTTTGTTTCCACTCATTATCCAGACGTTTCATCTCAAGACGTTTCATCAGGAGGACTATTCATCTTAGGACTATTCATCTCAGGCCTATTCAACTCAGATAAAGTTATAATGGTTAGGGTTATGAATCATCCTGAGATGAATAGTCCTGAGATGAATAGTCCTCCTGATGAAATGTCCTGAGATGAATCGTCCTTGATGTGAATTGTCAGTGTTGAATCGTCCTGAGATGAATCATCCTGAGATTAAACGTCCTGAATTCCTTCCACTCATAAAATTGTTAAATTGCTGCTAATGTTCTTAACTGCATTATAAAGTAGAGAAGAATTTCATGTTATATGCTGCTACTACTTTTCACCTCTGTTCATTCAACTCTGTGACTATGTCATATCAGAGTCTTCTCTTTAGTGCACAAGAGTTTACAACCTTCCCAAGTATTCCAAATTGATGATAAATTCCTGTGCATAGACACAAAGGAGATCAATGCAGTGTTTATACATAATGCATAGTATTTTGTATCCACAGCATGATGAAAGTTGCAGCTGTCCTGCATCCTCACACTAAGAACCCAATGATGAAACCTTGTTTTTAAGCACATCTCATTCTAGGTGATCTGCTTGTAAGATCCAAAGATACGCAGTGATCTTTACGCATTACTATCCTTTAAGTAACATCTGAAATCCCTGTCTCTTCATTCTGGGATGAATTCAAATTAGTCTTGCACCAAACTTTAACTGAGCTTCATTAATTCTAAGTCTAAAATTCAATGATTTTTTAATAGTATGCTACTGTAATATGCCCTTGTTCCTATGGCCATATCACTAACCCTTTGGCCATGGCAATCCGTATAACCGATAGGCTACGAAGTCAAAATATAGGCCTTACAGGATGAAAGGGGTAACAACTTCCGGTGGGCGCCGTCATGGCCGGCCCGCACACGTTTGTGTGCGCTTCGGATTTCGTCGCCGTTTTGGTTTTATCCGATGTTCTACGAGCGGACTTTTGCATTGACTCGTTGGTTTTTCGAGGGTCTTCTGCAGTTCTTCGCTTTTTAACGTCGTTCTGAACGTTTCGAATCGGTCATCGTTCGTATAAAGCTCGCCAAGGTCAGCCGCTAATGGCTGCCGCATGGTACAGCGCGACCGTGAAGGGATGTTTTTCGGACTTCATTGAGTCAATCTTCGTCGGATTCACTGATATCAGCGACGAAACATTTCTCTCGGAAGACCGCTCTTGGATTTCGCTGCCGGGGAATACTTCTGACTAGCTGGGGCGTCCGTCTTCGGGTCCGCCCATCGCCGTCGGTCTCCTTGCGGGAAATTCTTCTACCAATCTCGCGGACCAACAACATCTTCCGTTCTGCGCTGACAACATCGTGGTGGTTGCAGTTCTCCAGTGAAAGACCACTTCTTACGACTGCACTGGACTTCTCGTCGCCAGTTTTGATTTTCTTCATCCGAGCGGACTTCAACTTCAACATTGCCATCTTCTGTCCACCATTGACATGTCAGCGTTGTCAAAGCGCTTTTGACTTTGGTACTTAACCATGTTACAGCGCTATAAAAATTGTCTTAGTAATAATAATAATAATAATAATAACTATGTCACAAAGCAAATGGCAAGTTTAATAACATTATTATGAAAAAATGCAAACCTATATACTGTCAAATTTGCCATGTTCAATCGTACTTCTGAAATCAGTCGTGATTTACGATATTCTCGGCTCAAAAGGTCCCCCACAAGGCCTTTGCCCAGTTCTCTTTCCTCTGGCTCTGGTTCCAAAAATTTCAATTTCTTCTCTTTAGGCTGAGGAGTCATCATGGAGTGTCCTGAAGGAGTGCGAGCAGCAGGAGTTTGTGGCATAGGGGTCAGAGCCGTCGGTGTAGGTGTTGGACGAAGTGATCCAGGAGTGGATGGGGGTGGGGAAGGGGGACGACGTGATGAAACTGGTGGTTGTGTCGCAGAATCTCCGCCATCAGGATGTCCTGACTTTTGTTTTAAAATGCAGAATAATTAAAAATTCAAGCATTTATGGTCTTTAATTATTTACTGTTAAAAAATAATATTTTGAGAATAGCAAGGTTAATGCACCTGTAGAATATAAAGTAATTATTGAACAAGATGCATCGGGCCACAAAGTGATGAAATACAAATTGCTGCTCAGTTTTAAGATAGGCACGTAATACCATTCAAAATCTCTCTAAAGGTATCACTAAAGCAAATTTTTAAACTACGTACCATTCTCTCTTTCAGGTCTTTATAAGCAAGTTGCAATGCTGAAGGCCTGCCCACCTTAGTGTTACCTCCTAAGCCACTATCTGATTTTCCCTGTTCCGGTGGACTAAAATTGAAAATGCAGCAAATTTGCTTGTTTATTTCATGCCCTCTCATAGTCAAGGCTGAATGAAAGGTGTTCAACAGGATGAAAGTGATTCATCATCAGATTCCTTGTGGACATCATGTGATTAGTCCCGCACAAACTATTTAGACGACATTATTAAAACTAAAACTAGACTATGAACATCATATCTCCGTTCCTTTCTTACTGTTCAGGATCATAGACACTCAACCAGGTCTTCAAATGCATTAACTCTTCAGATAGCACACACTCATGAATAAGCTGGTGCACTGTGCCAAGTTTTTGGGTAGTGCTATAGAAATTTTGTTTTATTTACTCACACCACTCTAGGTAAGTGCAGCTTTTGAGAGGCTGGATTCAATCCCGGCATTGGTCTGCTCTGCCGACAGTGCCGAGTCTCTAGTGACATTTCGATCAGGAAGACTCAAAAACAACATGTTCTCTGTTGCCCATCCAACATAATCAGAGCCAGAAAGTCGGACTGACTTGTTGAATTTGACAATAAGGTATTACAATTCTACTTTAGAATGACAATCAACTAACGTCAATTGCCTTTCTAAATGGCACTATAGAAATTCTTTAGTTACTTAAATCGTGTTAAGAACAGTGTTTTTGTTAATTCTGATAACCTTGAAGGTCGGCCTCTCTGATCCTGACCAGCTTTTGTCAGAAGACGACCTTGTTGGTTCAAGGCCAAGCTCCTTCGTTGCAAATTTGCCTGCTTAATCTTCCACTCCTCTGAATTATCTCCAGCAACTCCCAGAAATTCAGCAACACTCTTTTTTGCTTGTCTGAAAATCATATTCTCTCGATAATAATAATAAGCTGAGCAATCCAGGAGACAAGACAACAGGTCGTCTGCATGATATTTCATTAAATTGAGCTTTGATATCGCAAGGTTGTTCTGCATAAAATGTCATTTCCTGGTTCATATGATTTGCAATCAAAAAGCCCCACAATATCAATACCATGAATTTACCATAACTGGCACATAATTTGGTGGAGTCTTGTTTTTATCTTTATTAAATACAATGCCAATTACATGACTTCTGCCAACTTTCCTGCCATAAGGAAATAAAAGCCGCAAATAAATTTTAACAAATATTTAACCAATTCCCCATGTATTGATGACAATGAGTAAAAGACTTGCAAGACACTGGGAGCATCGTAAACTGAAAATTTCTCAAATACAAGTGTGAAAAACCAGAAAAGAACAATTTTGCCCATAGATTAGGAGATACTTCTTCTAGTTTTTACAGAATTAGCATCTGATAGGATGAAAGTAAATTTTAGCAGAAAACTTACCGTGCATATTGTTTTGATTTTGATTGACCCTCTGTTCTATCTGCCATTGTCTTAAACTGCAAATGAAAAACACAACAAATATTAAGCTACATTGCTTATTACGAAAACATCATATCATTAAACGCATATGGCTTTATATGCACACAGACTTTTTAGTAATCATTGAATCATTGAACAATTGAATAAAACATATTTAAAACTTTTGTTACAAATCTCAAGTCCTTAAATACATAGCTACCCATTGACGTTAAATGGCAAGTCAAGTTCCATGTCAGGTTACCAATCAGAAGAAATATGTATGATCCAAACTAAAGTGCATACATTGCTGCATGAATTGCATTTTTTTACTTAAAAACTGCAGTCAAATGAGCCTGGTGGGTAATGCAAAAAAATAAAATCCAAACTATGTCACATAATATCAAGCAAAGCGGACCTTAATTCTACTTAGAGCACTTACCCAGTCAAAAAGTCAAAGTCAAAGTGCTTCCCGAGCCTCATGGACTCATAGGGCGGCGCTGATCTCCATTGCTATAGCTCTCAGCCAGGTGTGCAATGCCACGGATACGGACGGGCTAGTGTATCACGTAGCGTACCTGTTTGACTTATCAGATTTTTACCCCTGCTCCTCATTTTACCACTTACCCAGTAATAGAAAGAAATCTAGTTACAAAAAAGTGATGGGCAATCAATGATTTATTTATCAGATATTACACAAAGAAATTAAATGTGTAAATCTGTAATATCTGCAATAATCTGCAATTTTAAGAAAGTGTAGTCAAATAATTCTTTGAAAATATTCTATAAAGAGGATTTAACTACCAGAAATTGAGAGAACAAAATTATGTAACGTAAAATTACAAAAGAAACATTTCACTTAAACACAGCTTTGTTTAAACAAGGTCAGTGGCATAACCAGGATTTTTTGAAGGGGGGTTTTGGCTTTGACCAAGACCAACTTTGGAAAAATCCTGACAAGCAAAAGAAACGTTATGCACCTCTACTTTTTTAGCTGACAAGCAAAAAAATGCCATCACCTCTAGTTTTTTCTGACAAGCCAAAAAGAAACAGAAAAAGAAGGTCCTTGCCTCTTACTTAAACCTTTATGGTCTATAGCCAAAGGGGGAGGGCGGAGGTTTGACCCCAAAGATGCATAAAAAGCAGGGAAACTCTTTAAAAATATTTGTTTCCGGCGGTCAAGGGGAGGGGGTTATTATGCACTAAATCAATGATACAAAGAATTGAACATTGAATATCTATAATATTAAGATCCTTATCTGTATGTCTCTCTGTCTGTTACCTTCAAGCGCTCTGATTGGTTGACTATTGGTAGACAGTTTAGACCGTTTAGTCCTTACATCGCGATGTGTTGGTGGGCGATGTTCGAAGACGACGTTGCTATTGGTAACCAAACGGTTTAGTCGAAGAAGCGTTTGACGAAGTGTATGTTCAATTAATTGTTCATTGCAACGTCATAATGTGTACAACGTCGCGATGCGTTGATGAGCGTTGCTCGAGGAAGTTGCGCAATTTTAACGTACACAAAAATACGTGTACAGCGTCACAAATGGTCACAGTTGCGTGATTTTAACGTACATAGGCCCAATTATTATGTGGCGCACAGCTTGGCTAGGTGGCGGTGTACTTCATTGAAATGTTGTTCAGCATGAATTCAATGATTGGGTATTAGGTATAGGTATTGGATTAGTATTTATCCTGCACTGCGAGCGAAGCGAGCGCGAGCGAAGCGAGCATCTTTCTAGTGTGATTGAAAGTGCTTATTATAATATGTAGGGTACTGCGACAGTGTGACATACTAGGCAGTTTATAAATTGTCAACAGAATTTTGCGTTCAAATGAAGTGTACACGGAATGAACAAGAAATTCCAATTTCTGCGTCAGCCTTGCGGTAGATGAGTGGTGTGGTCAACCTGGGTTCGACCCTCGGGCACTCATATGTCCATCGACGCCGAGTGGACTTTAGTATGGTCCGCGTAACGCTTTTGAATTACAAGTGAATCAATATCAAAGGGCTACACAAATTGTAGATCTAGATTTAACGCCTTAAAAGGTTTTCTAAATGTATTTAACGTGCCTATTTTATTAATTTCATTTGATTCTAATTTGGAAATCAAGTCGAATGCACTTGAGCGGCATTCTATCTTGCCTTCGCTTCTTCAAAATATAATTATTTACTGTTAAAATCAAATAAAATCTTTACGCAAACGATTCTAATTACATTTTCCACAGAAGATTAAATTTAGACAAAAATTTCAGTCGTTTTTGTATTCGCGTCTTACGAAATGGCGAAATGGCGAATAGTCAAAAGAACTTTGAGAAATGTAATTTGTGTGACGCCACTTTATTTTCGTATTTAATTTTTCTATTTTTCCAATTATAATCTGTCTTCCAAGTCCTTCGTATAATCGTATTAGACTGATAGTAGCAGACCAAGAAATGGATATTATATATATATATACTCTGCTGAAGTGGATATAGGCCTAGCCTATAAAAACTCTGCTCTTCTTTTCTTAACAGAAACTATCGATTGTCATGCCAACAACTCGGACTTCTCTTTCTCTAACGGTCTAACCGTTCAATTCGCCCTGCGCTTTAAATCTTGACTGCGTAGCCTAATTGTCTCTTTCGATTAGCTTTTCCAATTAAGCTAGTTTTCCTCCATAATCTGTCTTGCTGTCCGAAGCGTTCTGACGATAATTTTGCTTGTCATCACCGTAGACCCTATTACATATTGGATTTAAGCAGTGGCGTAGCCAATAGGAGTTTGGGGGGTTACAACCCTCTTGGCCGCCGAATCCCGATAACAAAATATTTTTAATGAGTTTCCATGCACTTTTATTTTTTGATGCCACTTTGGGGGTCAAACCCCCCCTTGTTGGGTATAGAAAGTACAAACAATGTAACGGTGGCGATGACCTTTTTTGCTTATCATACGTTTTTTGCTTATCAAGATTTTTGAAAGTTGGTTACGGTCAAAAGTGGAAACCAAAACCCCCTTCCCTGAAATCCTGGGTACACCACTGGATTTAAGTTTTCAGATTGCCTAGATATAGACTTAGACCTAGGCAGTGGCGTAGCCAAGGGGGTTTGGGGGTTAACTCCCCTTGGGCGCCGACGAAAAAAAATTGTAACGTGTTTCCATGTATTTTTAATTTTCGGACGCGGTTTTGAGGGTCAAACCCCCTGGGGCTGCAGACCAAAATATTTTAAAGCCATAGGCGTGACGACTTTTTTGCTTGTCGGCGCCTGAATTAAAGGAAAAGTTTTAGAAGGAAAGACATGGGATAGATACATAGGGTGACCTTTTTTTGCTTGTCAAGATTTTTCGAAAGTTGGTTACGCCAAAAGTCAAAACCAAAACCTCCCTTCCGGCTTCCGGAACTCCTGGCTACGCCACTGGGCCTAGGCCTGTAGAAAATTTTTCACAAGGAAAATTGAGCATCACTGCATCATTGCGGCATCAGCTAAGTTTGGGTAGATAGTTATGGATGGCATAATCGGCACTGATTGGGTAAAAATCAGCTACTTAACTTCAGTCATTAGGCCTATTTATAAACCCGTTTTAATTTTGGCACCAGCTATCACACTCTTATGCTGTGCTATTACAAATTTGCCATAACAAGGCAAGCGGCGCACTAGACTAGCTGTTAGTCATTTGCCTATTTTATGGTTCAAAACTAATGTTCCAATGAATAGTGAAAACAATTAAAGTGGCCTTTAATCCGTATCCGTGCCGAATTCCGGCTGCGTAGTCAACGAGGTTGACGTCACACAGTGTTTATTCTAGGCCTGTTTTTTTTGGAGGGGTAATTCACCCCCACCCAAAGTTTTAAAATCCCCCCAACAAAAAAATTGTATATGTTGGCTTGGGGGGTGGAAATTCTCCCCCCCCCCCCAAAAAAAAAAGCGTGGAGAGACAAATCTTGTCCCCCAAACATTTCAAACTCCCCCCCAATGTCAAGGTGGCTAGAATAAACACTGGACGTCACAGAAGTGGGCCTATTCGTGTCATTAGCATTGGTGGATAAAACAATATTTTTAAAAGGAGACCTCTATCCACTCGTAAATATATTTAAACTCTAGTGATGACCTTTTTTGCTTGTCAGACTTTTAGAAAGTTAAAGAAGCAAAACAGCACAAAACAAAGGGGGAAATAAATGATACTATATACCCTTTCATCAATTATTGGGACATCAAACATCAAGGAGGAAATTTGGAAAAGGAACGAAAGATGGACAAAGAAATGAAAACAATAGGGGCCTAGCGGTCAGCTATAATTATCACAGATAAACGAAAATGGCCAGAGGCTGTGAAATATCAGCCCAATTGACAGTATGCACCCGGTAACCACGTGACGCATGGCTCCAGGACAAAGTCCCAGTCGTTTGACTTCCACCCGCCTCTCTGCCTCTGCAATTTTCAGTTCCTCTTATTATCATGGCAATTATAGTAATGTTATGGCGACGTTGAACTTCGCCGACATTTCATCATTTTGCTGTCGGTTGAAATTGAGTGTAGAAATTCTGAAGCGTCCCTCTAACGTCACTCGAACTGGTGCCTAGGTTTAGGAAATTTAAGGCCAATAGGCTACGACTCGACTGTAAGTTGTAAGAATTTCTGACGAGCTTTAGGCATAATTTAAAATTTTAAAAATGTTATTCTATTTGCATGCCTACGTGCAGTAAGCCTAAGGAAATAAGATATTGTTTATCAGTGCCAGCTTCGTTGGGACCGCAATACTAGAGTCAGGGGCGGCGCTAGGGGGTGGGTCCGCGGGTCCGGACCCACCCAGTCTCGGGCAGGTACACCCAAACAAATCGTGCAAATCTGCAAAGAAATTATGATTTGGGGTGGGGTGATGGGGAGGGGTAGTCTGAGCCTGGTCCTGGTTGTGTAGATTACATTAGACCCACCCAGCCAACAAAACCCAGCGCGCCCCTGTATAGCCTACTGTAGCACTAGTCCTTGCTTTGTTCAATTTCAAACAGGGTATCAATTTTATAATATTTTTGTGGTCTATAAAACCTGTAATACAAGATACCAGCTCTCTTAAGCCCCATCTTATCTCTCGATTGATTTTTTAGACATTTGACAAAGAATAGATTTCTGAAAGGCTTTGTATAGTGTTGTTTCAAATGGCTCATTATTTTTCGTGGCATTTCGAAAGCTCTAGAAAAAATTGAGCAGAATATATTGACAATTCTAGTAAGGTTTGACACAACAAAGATGGGGACACAAGAGTATGTGGTTTTAATTCGTTTCATCTCTCTTCTGAATTTTTGCATATCTATAGCCTACTGTAGCACTAGTCCTTGCTTTGTCCAATTTCAAACAGGGTATCAATTTTATAATATTTTTGTGTCTATAAAACCTGTAATACAAAAAACCAGCTCTCTTAAGCGCCATCTTACTGTATCTCTCGATTGATTTTTTAGACATTTGACAGACAGATTTCTGAAAGACTTTGTATAGTGTCGTTTCAAATGGCTCATTATTTTTCGTGGCATTTCAAAAGCTCTAGAAAAAAATTGAGGCAGTTTGACAATTCTAGTACGGTTTGACACAACAAAGATGGGGACACAAGAATATGTGGTCTTAATTTGTTTCATCACTCTTCTGAATTTTGCATATCAATAGACTACCAAGGGCGGCGCTAGGGGGTGGGTCCGCGGGTCCGCGGGTCCGGACCACCCAGTCTCGGGCAGGGACACCCAAGCAAATCGTGCAAATCTGCAGAGAAATTATGATTTCGGGTGTGGGTGATGGGGAGAGGTAGTCTGAGCCTGGTCCTGGTAGCGTAGATTACATTATAGACCAGAGATGGGTAATTAATCAATTAGGAAGTAATTGATTAGCTAATCGATTAGATGACCAGCTAATTCTAATTGTAATCAATTGGCAAATTTTATCAGCTAATCGTAATTCTAATCAATTAGAATTTACCTGCTAATTCTAATTATTTTTTAATTACATGACAATTAGCCATCCGAGGCAGCCTGAGAATAATGTTGAAATGCATGCTCATAGTATAACGCTGAGATGATCATGGTAGCATTAGCAAGGAAAAACTTACAGCTGATAGATTAAGTGTTTTGTGTGATTGCTGTTGACAACTGGAAATGCCAGCCATTTCCAACCATTTGCAGCTGCATGCAATTACTGCAGATATTAAATTAGTATTTTAAAACTGTTTTGCGCGGTGTGTCAACTGTATCGCGAACATCGACAATCTAATTGTAATTCTAATTGATTAGACAGCAGCTAATGCTAATTTTAATTAATTGAACAAAGTGTAGAACTAATTCTAATGCTAATCAATTAGGTGCTAGAATCAACTAATTCTAATTCTAATTGATTAGATTTTTGTCTAATTGTGCCCATCTCTGTTATAGACCCACCCAGCCAACAAAACCCAGCGCCGCCTCTAACTAGAATTATTACTGACATGGCTGATTGGCTGTTGATATTATTGTAGAATTGCAGACTTCTTGAAGACGATAAGATGAATCGTTATTCATTGTCGACCTCCTTTGCCCTTTGCTTTGAACACACTGCTACATCTTGTTTCAGTAAAACGCATTCGCATCATACCATGCTGATGAAATCAGAAGTGTCATGCCAAGTGCCAATACACTGATAGCCGGATCGCTATTGCCAACAACACGCGCTTCAATGGATTTATATGATATATATATATATATATATATATATATATATGCCTAAATATAGTTTTTGGTGGTTTTTGCCCTCGGTACTTCGTTTCCGAGGGACTTATGATTTAAAAATTGTCCGGAGACATGAACTGATCCTGTGCTAGTTTTCGTTCGGTTGGAGATTAGAAAATATTATTCGGAGTGTGATGGCGTTGAAGCGTTGTATCGTGACGGATAATCTTTGAAACAGATAGCTTCCTTCTCTGTTGTCCTCGGATTATGGGGCAATGAGTAGACCCAGATCGTCGGTAAATAATAATAATAATAATAATAATAATAATAATAATAATAATAATAATAATAATAATAATAATAATAATAATAATAATAATAATAATAATAATATTAAATTACATATACAATTATACATGTCTAATAATATTAAATTACATATACAATTATACATGTCATATGAATCCATTAAAAAGCTTATTGACACAAGCGAATCGGTTGTGAATTAAATGGCATCACACCCCTGACTGAAACAACCTGAATATATCTCATTCTCATTCCACTAATTAAGCGAAGTACTGGACTAGTTCTTGACTGTAGTGATCTTGTGAATTTCTTCTTATGTCTTCGATATCTTCTATAAGAACTTAAAGTAATTTTCGTGCGGGCGTCAGTCAGCGCAGATACAGAATATTAAATCGTTGTATAGTCAGGAACAAAGGCAGTGGCGTAGCAATATGCTCGGGGGGCTCGTGGCGAAATAAGGGGAAGGGGGCCCTTTGCAGAGGAGACGATCTGGCAAGTTTGCAAAATTGTTGACGACCTTTTTTTGCTTGTCGATGTTTTTATCTGACGACTACATCGCGAAAACGTTGTTACCGAACTTTTTTTGACTCGGGTCGGGGGCCCTTTACAGGTCGGGGGCCCTTGGCATTTGGCTACGTTCTCCATATGGCTGCTACGCCCCTGAACAAAGGCATCAAGTAAAACTAGGGAAGACTCGAGTAAAGCGCCGCTAGCAGCTCTGTGTAATGAACGCCTCCGGATAAAATTTCTATAATGCGTTTAGATATATAATTGAAACACGTGTCATGCCGTTCATATAAATCACATCCATGAAATTGTGTTTTTTGGCGATTAATAGCAGCTAATGGCCAACGGCCAAGCACATTCAATTGGCAAAGATCCATTTACGAGATATTTCGGACCCTAAAGGCCTAACAACGCGTAGTCAGACAAACTCATCATGTTTGACGTCCATCTGATATTATTAGTACTGTGCATTGTCATTTAGTAGAAACTACGTGCTTGGTCGAAGCTTTAAGAATGCAGGACTACGCTCTGCAGTGTTTTATACAGGCCTGTTAGGAGGGGAGATTCCCCCCCCCCAAAAAAAAAATAAACCACTCAAAATCCCCCCCCCAAAAAAAAATCCCAGCACTTACACAATTTTGGCATTGAACTGTGTCTTTTCCCTCCAACCAAGTCGATCCCCCCGAAAGCCTCAATTTCCCCCTCCCCCCAAAGGCCTGGAGTCTGGATAAAACACTAGAGCGTGCGTCTAAAGCAATCCAGATCGCAACAGAACAAATTTTTCAACTGATGACCGGTGAACAAAATTAAAATTGTGTGATTGGTAAAACAGTGGCGCAGCAACAACCACTGTTAATCATGTGCACGAGCCACAGTCGTCGCAGCGATACCCTTGGCAACCTCTGCATTCGTAGGAGGCTTTGTACTGAAACCAAGTCGATCCATCCAAAATATTGCCTCAATTAAGCCCTATAAAGCCCTAAACAACACGACTTGGAAATTTAGAGATGTGAACGAAGCAAAATAAGCTTATATCGGTCAAAATTATTGCCAAACTTTACTAAGACGGCCTTGGCGAGGTCTTGCGGTTAAAAAAAGTCTGTCGACTGCGCATAATCTAGAATTCTAGATCATAGTCGTTGGAGCAGCTTCTGTATGCGGGTAATCATAATAATTTTAGCTCCGTAAATGCAACTCCAAATGCACTAACCTGTCTGCTATATATATATATATATATATATATATATATATATATATATATATATATATATATATATGCACTCCCTTCAGAGTCTCCAACTGTGCCAAATTATCTTCTTCGTGATCTTTGAAACACGAGAATGCGTTCCTTTACCGGATTTTCCAATGCCTCAAGGTTCCACACTTTTAGGGCATCTATATCGCCTTTGTAAGCCTGGCGGCGCGAGTACTACTTATGGCCGAGACAGATTCAAGCGATAAGCCCGTTCTTTTGTCCGAAAACACTGAACGTGGAATTATTGACTGTGGACCCGGCGGCAAACGGTCGGGCGTCGTTGGTTCAGACCGTTTCCTGACATTAAATCAGAAATTCAGACTTTGTTTAAACGAACGCCTCTGTGACACTTTCGGCATTTTCCCTTCTAAGCTGTTCGTCAAGCCATTTCCTCGAATGAACGACCACCTGTGAATTCGTCTGTACCTTTACGCGCCCAGATTTAATTGAGACCGCTGACTTATTTATTGAAGGAAATTCTAAGCATCGAAGTGATGATTATGATGATGATGATGATGACGACGACGATGATGATGATGATGACGATGATGATGATGATGATGACGACGACGACGATGATGGCGCACTATCCGTCAGTTTGAGAGAGATTCGAAATAATTTACAAATCGGAAATATATAGTGAGGGAGTTGGAATGTTATACGCCGACCACGTGCGTCTTCTCAGACATCCAAGCAGACTTAACTATCCCGTGGCCACATGTGGCAAAGGCCTCTTCTACTGTAAGTAACTAACTAAAGTTTTGTGAAAATCTAAAGCGCTTTCAAAAGTAGCACCGCAATAGCAGCTACTTGCTCATAGGCGCTGCCTGTGGCCATTACAGGTGGACATGGTCGTGGATGTCCACTGTCGCTCTATTTAACTTCGGCAAGCTCGAATCACTTGCATTCATCGCCCGAATTAGAGGCATCTAGAAGAAGTCGTCATTGGTCACAGACCGCAGAGCGCTTTAAATCAGGGGAGACACGACCATTGACCATACAGACTGATGCGTACTTTTAACGCAGGCGAAGAGTAAAAATCACGATTTGTTTAAAACTGAGAGAGTATTTTCACGCATGCCTGCTACGAATTCCCTATAAAGTACAGTTCCCTAATAAAAAAAATTATAACCGTTTAGAATGGCTCTGTAATCAATTATCGCTTAGGAAAGTCAACAACAACGACACACAAATGAGCAGAGACACAAAAAGACAGACCGACAGAATGGGACAGATAGACAGAAACGCAAAGAAATTTGGCATTAGTATTGTGGCGGCTTTACATAGGGCCTAATGTTAAGTGGATAATAAATAAATAATCTGGTTCATTTGGCCTAACGTCCAAACAATTTTTCCAATTGTCGGTTGTGTGTGTGTGTGTGTGCAATGCATCATATATGGGAAGTAGCCTACATATATATATATATATATATATATATATATATATATATATATATATATATATATATAAGTTCAGGTTGCACCGAGCATGAAATGTCGACAGCTCATGACCTCTCCATCTCTCTCTCCATATCTCTCTCTCTCTCTCTCTCTCTCTCTCTCTCTCTCTCTCTCTCTCAAACAGCGTCACAGAGTCTACAAAGTGGCGGGCGTTCCACATAAGCTCTGTTACAGTGTTCGACTGCATGGTAGGCCTATACAGGTCTGTAGTAACACCCAGCAGACAGCGTGCAATTGACAACCGAGGGATTCACAGTCGTCGTCGTCGTCGTCGACCGATGGCCATTCAGACGGATTAAAGACGACAACGACGGAGGATTATTGCACTGAAAACACCGACAGCATTCCTGAGTGCGGAGGAATTTCTAGCAGTCGTAAACGATCATTGTAGACAGCGATTTGAATGCCGACAGCAAAAGAAGAAACCCGTCCTCTCTCTCTCTCTCTCTCTCTCTCTCTCTCTCTCAGACTAGTAGACACATTGCGTAAATTACCCGTAGAGTGCTTTGCAGTTGGTGGATCGCCGCTAAAAACAATCAGTTGAATCGTCGATCGCAATTTCAGCTCTCACGATGTCAGACACGTGTGTCCAAAATTGAGCGATTTTTGTAGAACGGGTTCAATCGAAAAGCGAATTAATGGAAGAGACGTTCAAAAGTTTGAAGTAATTTGATTACACCAGCCAATCAGAGCCTATAAAACAAGTACAGGAAAGTTCTGAAGTCTGCTGAAGGAATTTTGCTAATTTTGGGCATCTTCTGTTTCAACTGAAAAAAGAAAAGGCCTTCGACTTTGGCCTAACGTTAATACATGTTTCTAAGCTAGAAAAAACAGCAGAGCGCTTCGTTGTTTCTTGCAACTTGAAACATTAAAAATCGAATTTTCATCGCTGTCGATCCTAAAGGTAAGAGCCACGTGAGGTGTCATTTTGCCCGTTTTTATATTGTCAGTTCGTTGATCTTTAGCTAGGGCGCAACAAAGAGGAAGAAATAAATATTTTAGATTTCACACAGTTTGCGAAAATTTCTTCTATAGTCATTGTGTCCAGCAAACACTTTGCGTCTATTGCCGTGCCTATGCATACTTACAGTACGTCAAAAGCATTAATTAACCCCTTAACCGTGTATTTAACTGTAACTCAATGTAAAATGGACAGATATATCCGGGATACCCAGTTAAGGGATTAATAATAATAAACAGGCGCCGCAGAAGTGCTTTAGGTAGTTAATTAGTTATTTTGTTAGTTATAAGGTACAATCTGTACATGGCGTCTTCCATGCGCGGATGTTGGATTCACAATCGACTCCGAAAAATTACTGTAGTTCAGTTGCATTTACTTGAGTGTTAGCAGTGATTTGGTCTATTCGGTATAACCATTCATAATGCTACCGTACGCCTATATAGACTAGGTGGTCGATTTATGTGCTGGCAAATAAGTTTTAAATACTTTTTAAAATACTTGATAATGTATTTGACACATGATTCGCCACAACCGTATTTTTGTGTAAAGAAATGTTAGTTAAAATTATTTCTAACAATGTCAATGTAGGCCTACTTAATTTTCAACTGTCT
The DNA here is from genome assembly GCA_018105865.1 of Metaphire vulgaris. NCBI lineage: Eukaryota > Metazoa > Annelida > Clitellata > Crassiclitellata > Megascolecidae > Metaphire > Metaphire vulgaris. The sequence goes on from CM030834.1 coordinate 16,503,413, forward strand.
AAAACCATCAGTAAAGAAACTGTAAAAACGACTGACGAAATAATAGAAAGTCGTGCACGTGAAAATTGCAAGAAGTCAAAAGTATTTAAATTTCTTAAATACATCCAAATACTGTAAGGTATTTAAATACTATTTAAATACTTAATTTTGGATGGGTATTTCAATACTTTCTTAAATACTGGACAAAGTGTTTAAATAGTATTTAAATACCAAAGTATTTAAATACTTTACAACACTGATTACTATTATACATAGTCTACGACTCTACGCACTCGAATGTAGGCCCTAACGCAAGATGTGGCAAAGATAAGTAACTAAAAATCTCGTGAAATTATATTGCGCCTTTGGTTTAGTACCGTTACAGATGCTGATTCTTCATAGGCGCTGGTTCATATCTATTCATTCAGACCCCAGCTCCCACAGGAGGACCTAGTGAATTTATCCTTTGTTATAAAATTCTATCCCTCTGTAACTCCATAGATACAGTAAGCTGGATCTAGCCTCGTGGCCTTTTCGATGTCAGTCTGACCATTACAGTTGGTGCTGTCCTGCGGTCATGTGCATGGGATCTGTCAATCGAAATCAATGCAACAACATGGCACCACACTCTAAAAGTGCCGCCGGCAATAATTCGACATCAGAAGAAATGACGTTGAAACCGCTCGTGTCGACGACGCGTGATTTGGCTTTAAATCCATAATCCCACCGACATCATGACCTTCATCTTCTATGCGCAATGTTTCAATATTTAAAATGTACACGCTCAGTTATAACGTAATGCTTATGTGAGCCAATAGGCCTATAGATAATTATGAAGGTCTTTGTCTCCTTGTCGATACTGTATATTAGTCAATATCGTTACGCATTGTCTATAGCAGGGGGTTCAAACTCATTTCATATAGCTGGCCACATAAAAGTCTTTGTGGTTGTTGCGGGCCGGATTTGTACATAGCATTAACGCGAACTACATAGAGTAGGCCTGTGTAAAAACATTTATATGAAAAACTGTTTAAAATTTTTTATCTCATTTCTATCGTATTCGTATGCAAAAAATTTGAGTTTCATATTTGTAATCTCCTGTTTTTATATATGTACTTTTGAATGCGCATTAAGTAAAGTAACTTAGCCTAGGCATAAAGTTTTTTCTTGTATTTAGCCAAATACACGCGGGCCGGATAAAAAGCTTTCGCGGGCCGCATGTTTGACACCACTGGTCTCTAGTAGGCCTAATGCTTACGATACACGACCGCACTGTTGTACAGGCATAGTGTGCATTCGTAATATGCGTATGCCTATATGCTAATCTTTTTATATTTCTGCATATTGAAATTGAAAACCTGTCTCTGTAAGCTTACTCGAACTAAAAAAAAGTATCTGAGAATAGAAAATTATGTGATCGAGCAATATAAGGCCTATAACCAAATTGCTCATACATCAAAAATGCTGGCAACAGCCAAGATATGTAATGGTAAATGACCTTAACACATCGGGTGAAATGTAGACGTTGCTTTTTGCTCTTTCATATTCTTAATCGCCCGATAGGTCATATGGGCCTAATGTATGTGAAAATAGCTGAATTAATTAACGGGTCTTATGTTGAATATCTGACCGAACAACATTTAGGAAATGTGTTTACAGCATGGTCCTGTCCACTTCTCATCGTGAGCTGGCCTATGCGGGCAATCGCTCACCCACCTCGCCTTCTCTATCTCGGAAAGTTGGACCAGCGGCGACTGAACTCAAAAGACAAACTGGTCTTTGTCCGCCAATTGAATCGGGTGTCGATATGTCGGCGGATGAGTAGCCTACGTTGGTTTCTTAAGTAGTCGTCCAATCGCTGGACAAACACAGCTGCGCGTTTTGCACTGATAACACGTTTCAGCTCCCACAGCGTCCATTTGTCAGTTTCTGGAAAACAGACTCCTCCGCCGAGATCACAAAAAGTACTTAGAAATGAGACAAATTTCACGCATCAAGCAGAGGCGTAGCAACGGGGGTATATCGGTGTGTATATATATATATATATATATATATATATATATATATATATACCCTCCAATCCGACTACCTTAAAATTTGTCATGTGTTTTTTTAAGATTTTCAAAGTTTTTAAAGATTTATACCCCCTAAATCACATTATACCCCCAAATCAAATTTCTGGCTACGCCCCTGTCATCAAGCTCATATAAAAGAAGAATTGTAGGCAAGTGCATTCCAAATATTTGTAACCAATGAATAATTATCAGCGACCTGTGTGGATGTTTTGTCGTTTGGTTGGTGTTAATGATTCAGTCCATATTTGCCGTTGTATCAGGGCCTGTTTTAACGTGCAGTGATACGCAAAAATGTGCAGTGATAAATTGAAAATGTGCAGTGGCAAAATGCAATTTTCTGTGCTCTGTGCAGTGATAAAATTTCCGGACGACCTTTTTCTCCTTGTTTTTCTACGCAGATGGCCAAAAATTTTCTGAGTCAAGTGCAGTGATCAATTTTCCTTAAAACAGTCCCTGCGTCGTATCCATGCAACTGCACGTCGATGCTGATACAGAGAAATCCTAGCGAATCCTACAAGAACGAGACGCGTCTATGCAAAAGCGACTGTAGGAACCAACAACTAAAATTTCTTTAACCCCTTAACTGGGGATCTCGGATATATCCATCCATTTTACATTGAGTTACAGTTAAATACACGGTTAAGGGGTAAAAGGTTAGGCAGTCTCCCGCACAGCGCCCCGGACACGGGGCGCTGTGCGGGAGACTATACGCCGTTAACAGTGAGATGCTAAGAGTCGAGGAATCGTCAGCAGTCGACGTATACTGTAATTATAATTAAAGCAGTCGCATTTCCGCCATGCCAACGGCTGTTCCTTTCAACTGAATTTACACTTTGAACCATAGACCGCAATGAACTCCACTCAACCACACACACACACACACACACACACACACACACACACACACACATACAGACACACGCAGTCACACACACACACACGCACAAGTAACGAGGACATAATATATGTATTTTTATGTCCTCGGTACTTAGGCCTAGTTGTAGGAGGTGTTTCTACGAAGAAAAAAGTGTTCGGAGACAAAACTGAATATCTCGTTCGGATCATCGCGGTCGGCAGCAGCAAAAGGTCCTCGTAAAGCGTTGTGTAGCCATTGATAAAGCCGCAGTTCCATAAGGGGATATGATGCGGGGATATATCCTCTCCTCTAAGTCAGTGGTTCTTAACCTTTTTACGATTGCGTAGCCCTGAAGCAAGTATAAGAGAACGAAGTACCCCCTACCAGCGTACCATATCCCAGGACAGAAGTTTGTGTTCCGCAATATATTGAAAATAATTATATACTGCAACAAACATTTGTAACATATTTTACACATGCCAAAAAACGATTTTTCTTTTATTTTCTTCTTTAGTGCAAAAATTTCTACAGCATTTGCATAATGTACATGGTAAGTTGTAGTAAAAGTCTTTAAACAGACTTTATTTCTGGATTATTCAGTACCCCCACAACGTACTTCAAGTACCCCCCAAGGGGTGCGGGTACCCCCGGTTAAGAGCCACTGCTCTAAGTAGTTACCCGGACAATACCCGCATGAATAATACGCTGGCATTAATCGGCGGGGGCTCCACTTAAAAATATATCCTCAAAATATTTGTTTGGAACAAAAATACCACTCGAATATATAATTCAGCCGGATATCTTTGCCGTCCAATCAATCAGCTTCCAGGTCAGTAGGTCATCGATCGATTGACTGCTAGGTATTGCGTCCGCCATAGTTGTGAAGTTCGAAGAAAATTTTTTAAAGTTCGTAAACGTTCAATAAAACTCAAAAAAATAAAGTTCGGAAAAGTTCATAAAAGTTCGAAATTCCAATTTAGTCGTCGTCAGATGACTCAGTCTCAGAAGACCAATCGGTGTATTCATCGGCATAGCAGATGTTTTCGATCCTATCCACCAGTCGTAAGTGACAATGCACTTTGACAATCTTCTCTCAACTGTCTTGCATGCGAATCTGTTGCGTTTTTTGTACGTATAAATTCAAAATTTGTATTATCGAGTGCTGTAACTTACTTACCAGCCAATCAATCACGCTGCTTCTTGCAGTAACTTCTAAGTTTTAAATTTATAGGCCGGATTTTGCAGTGATAATTCAAATTGACTTTTATGAACTTTAAAGCCTTATCAATAGAGTTCAAAAAGTTCAAACGATAATAAGGTTCAAAACGCTTGAACGTCACGCAACTATGGCGTCAACTCGATTGGTCATGCGACTGTGTAAAAATCTCTTCGCAAAATAATAAATTTCCGAAACGGCATCAATGTACTACTGACCGAAACTTTCTACGACTGCGACGCTTCCTTTCAATCGAAAACGCAGCTTTTAAAACGCACATCCGGGCCCGTCTTTATGTGTTGGAAATATGACACTGTGCAAGACCCCGCTCTCTCCAGCCTTTTTATGGTTTAAGGCGTTTAATGTTTAATTTTTTATCACGTTATTTTTTTTACCTAGTTCTAGTTCAAATTTATTTCTTCACATTTTTATTTTGCACTCGCAAAGTTTATAAAAGTGATTTTTAAATGTTTTGGTCCTTCGTACAGATTGTTCATTGTTCCCAGGGACGTCATTGGGGGAGGGGGCAGGGACCGTTGCCCCTTCCTGATTTTTAAGAAACAAATTTTTTCGCGAATGATGTGTTTTTCAGTTTTTAAAAAGCAAATTGACTAAGGAGTTGAAAAGACTCACAAATGGAAAGTGTCTTGCCCCCCGTTGAAAACAGTGAGAAGATGTATCTGGTTGTTCCTGAACAGCAGACTGTAGGCGGAGAATCAGACTTGGGCTATCAATCATAGTCTACTTCCGTCAGTGGCGTAACGAGGGCAGAGGGGGCGAAGCGCCCCAGGCGGCACTTGCCCTAGGGCGGCATTTTCGAGATTTTCTAAAGTTTTTTAATAATTATTAGGGTTTTTTGCTTGTCAGACTTTTTTAGAGACTCGATAACTTTTTAAAAAATTTTTGCTTGTCAGACTTTTTTAGAGACTTGATAACGTTGTTTTTTGCTTGTCAGACTTTTTTAGGAACTTGATAATGTTGTTTTTTTGCTTGTCAGACTTTTTTAAAGACTTGATTGGTAAGGTTTTTTCCAGGAAATTTTGAAGTTTTGGAGGCGGCACTCTTTTCTCGCCCCGGGCGGCACTTTGCCTCGCTACGCCACTGACTTCCGTGTTCAAACACAAGCTTTGTCACGATCGTCGGCTCTTACTAAGTTTTGCTGATTTTATTTAACCTCGTCTGTGTGGTTAGTTTTAATGGTTACCGTAGTATTAACCTGCTTCTGCCTATATAAATTATATTGTAGATTATTTTACCACTTCAAGGGAGCGCGACATGAGGTGCGCAGTCTAAGTCCTGTGTCAAAAACGTCTTGAACAGTTAGAGCGATGTGGACATATGATTGTCGACTTTGTCGGCCAGTTTGTCAGTTATTGATTAAAATTGATCTGAATGATTTGTAAAGAAATGGTGTTACGAGTGACTGCGACTTTAGTCAGGAGTCCATGACTTGGGCAGCTGGGCTCTTCATGTGGGATCCAGCCCATCCGGGACCCCGTAGGCCGCCAGGTTCCACTGCCACTGTCTGAGCACATCCACATCCGAATTGCAACAGTGTTGTCGTCCGCCATCTTTGCAATAGGCGTGATTCCCTTTTATCTTAGAGTCCATCCGCCGACTGTCCGGGGGGGGCACAACGTAATGGAACTCGTAAGGGGATTTGTCCCGGTAATATATCCACTAATGATGCTGTACCTAAGTGTTAAAAGGGAAAGCTTCCTTCCCTAATGTCTCCGGAGGACTCAGATTTTTGGACAAACTAATCGTCTTTTGATGAAAAGAAAAGCGTCGAGATCAATGTACTGTACAATTACGTGTGTGTGTGTGTGTGTGAGAGAGAGAGAGAGAGAGAGAGAGAGAGAGAGAGAGAGACAGACAGACAGACAGACAGACAGAGACAGAGACAGAGAGAGACAGACAGACAGACAGAGACAGAGACAGACAGAGAGAGAGGAGAATGGTAGATGACGGGAACAGATCGTGACGGATGAGTAAGGTTACTGAAGGGTAATGGAGAGGTGGAAACTAGAATTGGAAAGGTAGAAATAACGGAACAAGTGACCAGACGAAGAAGCATTTATCATTTATGTGATATATAGATACCCCCAAGAATACCTCTAAGAACGTTAAACCATTGTCCATGGTTAAACTCCCAACAGAATACTCCAGAACCACTCCCGAACTTCTATCAAGCACTGCGATCTGCCTTAGGGCTGTCCATGGGTCCAACCCAACCCAACCCGTGGGTTAACCCAAACCCGGGCCTTCTATGATCTACCCCGTCGTGGCAGTTTGACTCTACAGAGCCAGACGTCGGTTGACCGAACCAAAACAACTGGTTGATAATATAATCGATCAATCTATGCGGGCCGAAGATATTCACAATTAATCTCACTGCGTTCGCAACAATAGCAATGCAACTAAGTTGTGAAGTAGGTCTACTGTATATCCGTAACAGCTCAACGATGAAAAAAATTGATCGTGCGGGAGATGGTTTCTGAGCGACACTGTGTTACGTCCAAAGTTATTCGTCTTCTTGTCGGACATAATCGACGTCCGCTTCGTAACGTGGACACGTGAATAAATTACAACGGTCTCGTCCGTCCGACACAAAGGCTCTCTGCTGGTGTCTGACACTCGGCACTTTGTCATCGGTTACGAGCTTTTGGTCAAAGCGTCGCAGACGGTTTAGCAACCGATTTCTTTCACCTGTATGCAGGCTGGACCGTCGACATGTTAAAATTCGAAAGGGTTTATATACAAACCCTGCCAAATAGAACAAACGTCTTGTGTCAAAGTGTCAGATTGTCGCGTTCCAGGTGTTCCGATTGTGACTAAATACACAATAGTGTCCCTAAGTCACATGAGATCTACTCTCGTCGTGACAAAGACAAGTCGTTTGAAAAACTGTGATAAAAATTTGATTGAGAAAAAGTAATTGAATTCATAGTCGTGCTCTCGGAAACGGTAGGCAGAGAATGACCATTGCTCCAATCGACGTGTATTTAAAGCTTATACGAACGATGGTGGGTCTATCGGAGCCTTCTGACGGTTCTTGCATGGCACATTTTTCTGGTGAATTAACGGCAAAGGTCTAGTGTTCGCAAAGACCGAAACATTCACGAATATCATCGTATACGGTAAATGAGTTTGTTGTTACTATGGAAGAGATAGCGACGGAGAGATTTGAGGGACGCGTTTAGCAATCATCGCCTGGGCGCGAACGGTTCTTCGGGCCGAAAACTTTTTCGGCATTTATTTTCTGCGGGCGGCAACCGATATATATTCGGCGTTAGAGACTTCGCGACCAGAATTCTTCGCCTGACGATTGAATTGCAGGATGCGCATGTCGGAGGCGGCGGCGGCGGCGGCGGCGGCGGCGGCGGCGGCGGCGGCGGCGGGGGGAGGGTTCTTTCATGTGCCGTACGGGGCTGACGCAAGAAGACACGATCGCACAAGGACCGCCGCTTCCTCTTCATTCGACGCCCAGGTTCGGTGGGTTAACACCGCTCGCCGATTCAGTCAACACCTCGCCCTGGTGCCTTTATTCGGCGCGCGCTTAGAATCGTCTTCTTCTTTTCACAGTTAAAACATCGCCCTAATATAATATGGACTGCTGCCTTCGCTACTCGTGTGTTTGCGGCGCTACGCATGCTTTGCACACTCGTGTCTCTCTCTCTCTCTCTCTGGCGTCACTCTGTCGTCCTTATTTGTCATTAATTGCGCGTAACTTGTCTACCTTAAACATTCGAAATCGGATTCTTTCTTTAGCTGTCGTCTTAGCAGCCCAGTTGCCGTGTATGACAGGTAAGTAAGGGTTCTATTGGTGTTGACTACCGATAAAGAGGTTTTAATGGAGCACCAAATAGATTTTGCATCGAGCAAAATCCAGCAGTTGTTTTGAAAGGCAAAAAAGACATGTCATGATATTTGTCTATTGCGTTTTGTTCTCTCTTGTTTACACAGGTGACTGCAATCTGCCACAAAATACAAATATATCTGACGTACAGTATAGGGATAGCTTCGAATATCTTGATTTACCCTTGACGCTTAATTTTAAAGTAAAAATTTGAATCCATTGCTAAGAGGCTACAAATTGTACCAACCAGTTTTTCAGAGGAAACAATAATAGTCATCACTGATCACCGGCTGGATACCCCTTTGCTTTGTGCCAGCACCAAACGAAATGCGATGCTCGGATGTTATTACATAGAAAACAGTCAAAAGCAAAAGTCATCAAAGTCGGGAAGATTGTGTCACTGACTTTGAGCGATTACCAACTCATTTTTAAAAATATATAAATAGTACGCCCAAATTGCTGGTCTTCGCAAATTCACAAAGGTTGTTTCGTCTGCATGACTGCGCTCGACGCGAAACGATTTTCTTGCAAATTTTAAATATTATTCGTTAATTTTCCATGGCATTCGTTTCGCTATTAGCGGGCTCCAAAAATAATCTGATGTACCTAGAGTAACATTTGCTTTAAGCCCGAAATAAAGGGATGCATTCGCCTATAGGTTCGCGCGGTGGTATCAGGTCATTAAGCGACCACATTCTCTCTGAGCCGCAACGACCACGATGATGATGAATTGATGATGATGACGATGATGACGACGACGACGACATTTCGACTACAGAGGGCGACGACGTTCTGCACTTCTCGGGTTCTGTGGTTTCGGTCGAAGGGGTCATTCGGTGCTAACAGCACATGCTACACTGCCGTCGATCTCGCGGTGGCATTGTAATTTATTGTTTAGCGAAGAATTCTATTTCGCCTCATAGAATGTGTTCGGACTCTTGAATCTATCTCTCCGGCTACCTACTGTGTTCATTTGGGTGGACAATGCATTCTTATGTCAACAGTTGTTGTGACTCTTTTACAGTTATAGAAGCTACTAAGAGTCCAAAGATATCTGTGATTGGGGATGACACTGTCCAGTAGCTTGCAGAGAGGGCCGTGGAGGGGCGGTGGCCCATTGCGCACAGCAGAGGCGCATAGAATGGACTTGACGAACTTTTTCTTGCTAGTCAAGACTTTTTTGCATGAAAATCCTTAAAAATTATTCATTTGGCCCCGGACACACACAATAGGGGAATTTAAAAAAATGACTTGGCGACAGTGTTTCTGCTTTGTCAACACCGATGCCGGACGCCCCGTCCAACATGACTACGGCACCGGGAGTCCACAACCCGCTGACACTGCCTGCGAAACCATTCAATCAAAAAGACAGTCGTTAATTACTGTATACACAAAAATCCAACACGTGTTCGAAGCAGGTAACGCCTGAAGCAAAACTTTGCTGGTCGAATGGCTTCAGAAGCAAAAACTTTTCAATCTATAGCTGTGCATCGTGACGAAGACAACATGCACGTCTAAAAGTATTCAGACACTGTATTTGCCATTTTCTCTATGTAGGGCCTAATACCTTAGCATTAAATAAAATAGAGGTGTCAAAATCTCGTAAAGCGAGTGTGTGTGTGTGTGTGTGTGTGTGTGTGTGTGTCAGACGAACTGCAGAGGCTGAGAGAAGGAGAGAAAGAAAAGAGGAAGAGGGAGTCAACTAAGTCCAGCGTCGTTTCTTTGTCCCGTGAGGGGGAAAAGGGTCTTGCATATGACCATTCGTACCTCGATAACACTGATGAAGGAGGGCCGGACGGTGTTTGTAATCCGATGTCAATATTTGCAAGGACTCAGATTCGTCCGATGGTCGGTTGTTTGAACAGTGAAACCCGTCCGAAGGGAGTCTACTTAACATCGCCGGTCATAAGTCTACGGCGCATTATAGACGGGTTCGGCGTCAACTCTCGAGGTACTACTACTCGAGGGACTAAGGTGCTGATAGCCTTTTATGTGGAAGCATTTGCCGACCGCGGAGCGTTTTACGCAGAAACGAAAAAAACTTAGGAGACTACGATGCCGAAGGATCGCCCCTTTTGGCACCAAGTAACCGAAAATTACGATAGTTTGAAAATGGATTTTTCTATTTAAAAAACGAGACATAATTTGAAAATAACAGACAAATATGTTGCGCAAAGCGAGCATCTAAGTCTAATAAAAGAATTAACTCTATCAGAATTTGAATTTTAGGTTAGACAGTTGTTTGTTTCGCTGTCATCAGGTGACATGCAGCCTCGGTGTAGCTCCAAGGTTTATGAGAACATGATAGTGCTGACACATCAGTGTTTATTCTAGGCCTTCTCTGGGAGGGAATCCCCCCCAAGGTTTAAAATCCCCCTCCAAAATTTTATATGTTGGCTGGGGAATGGAAATTCCCCTCCCAAAAGCGTGGAGACTCAGACCTAGTCCCCCCCCAAACATTTCAAAATTCCCCAATGTCAAGGTGCTGACACATTGACATACTGTCTGAACCATGTCGCTATATGTCGCTCGAACTCCGCTGCGAATTCACTTTGCGCAGGTACCAACAAATGCTTAATTCTAACCGCTACTCTTACTGCTGTTCTAGCAGGGACAGTTTTAAGAAAAATGTATCACTGCACTAGACTCATAACATTTGTGGACATCCGCTAAAAAAACAAGCAAAGAAGGTCGTCCGCAAAATTTATCGCTGTACAAAGCACTGAAAATTGTATTTTATCACGGCACATTTTCATCTTATCACTGCATGTTAGAACAGGCCCTGTGTTCCAGACTGACTCTATCAGATTTACCTAATTCTTACGAGTTCTTTAGTCGAAAACAAAACTGCCTGCCCTCTTAAACAACTCTAACTCATGCATTATTGTAAAATAAGCGAGCAATAATTATTAGCGAATTTTACAATGACGGTATGAAGCAAAGATTACCACTATATGCCTCGTCTCTGTGTGAATAAAGTCATCAGATGCGACGATTTAGGAGTTAAATATATTAAATAAAAGAGTTAAATTAAAGAGTTGATATAATTCACTTCAGTGAACGAATAAGCCAAACAGTATTAAACGTTAATGCGACGAAATAGCAGAACCTCTTTTGCACCCAGCGGCTTTAAATGCAATCCAAATTATGTCGTCTTTCGGAGAGTTTTTCCGTTTTTCTAACTACCGGTAGCGGAAAAACAGCCATCATAATGACGAGAGAGCAATAATTTTTCACATTTTCAACGTAAAGGCCATTAAACCAGGTCCCCACCGCTAGTGTCTATAGGTGTAGGCCTACGTTCACTTAGAGTATATCAAAACGATTAGGTTCCTTAGATAAGGCTTGTCAGTTGCTAGTACAGTAGGACTATTATCTAAAAGCGTCGAACTTGCTGCAGTTTCATCCGAAGTACGCCCACTACACAAATATTTGGAGACCTGCATCTGAGCCGATAATAATAAAACAATTCCATTCGAATGTTGATTAACCGACAGATAATTATAATTAGGCTAGTGGCGGCATGGAGAGCCCGGGAGATCCGTGCCCCCTTATTGAATGTCTACCTTCCCAGTATCACCCCTGTCGGGACCCTATAGTTACTACTACATAGTACATACCTAGCAACAAATAGTTGGTCCCCCATGCTTAGAAGTTTCCACCTCAACGTCTCCCCCCCCGCTTGCCAAATTCTGGAGCCGCCACTGATTGAAATTAAAGACGCGGTAGATTTTTCTAAAAGCAGTGGGGGCTGGTTAATGTCCATGAAAACCCAAACATTTTTATCTTCGCTAGGGACATCTTCGACCAGTCGTCAGGCCCGCCGATAGAGAAATTCCGGGCCCCTGTGCAGACTAAAATTTCTTGACGACCTTTTTTTGCTTGTCAACTTTTTCACGCCGGGCCCCCCTTTTGCTCGCCGGACCCCCTCTTTAGTGTTATTATTAATATTATTGTTAATTATACATATTCATCATCGGCCCGCCGCCCCCCCCCCCAGACCGCCGGACCTCTGTGCAGTTGCCCTCCAGTCCCCTCGGCCCTTCCAGTCGCTAACCACAATGCCCAGAAAAATAACATCAGATATAGATTAAAGATTTAGTCGGCGGCCGATGTAAATAATCATAAGATAATCATAAGAAACGCTGATGTCTTGCTGTGCATAATGCGAAGGCAAATATCTCTATACTGAAGACACATTCACAGTCAGACAGGCACTGTGAACAGCAACACGAATACGCATAAGTGTACTGGTCTAAGTAGGAGCCTCTCATATTGTGTCTAACACTAGTATGTGACTTTTAGCGCCGAAGGCATTGATAAACTACTGTTCAAATATTGACAGGTTTGGGGAATGCAAGGCCATACAATTGCAAGTGAATTCTCACGACGGACGGTGAATATAGCGCCTGTTAGAAACCCGATAATAGAATAGGAAAGAGGGGCTGGAACTGTCTTCTCCAAGGTCTAACCTGTATGCTAATGTATGTTTTGCCAATTAACAACAAAGAACCAGGGAGAGAACATCGGCCTATAGGTTAACCAGTCTAAGTTTTTATTGTATGAATTGTATACCTGGATATATACATGTATGTATCCAGGTATTTTATATGGGCTACGTGTATATGTATATGTATATATATATACATCCATGAATTTTATATACGTATATATACATATATAACGAAGATAATACACACATAGCCTCTGAATTTTTGGCATACCTGTGAACATGCAGGTTAGTCCGTAAGCACGCAAGTAAGTAAGTAAGTAAGTAAGAGGTCGTAGTCAATTGGCGGATTTTAGCAGCGAGTTGTGATCGACCTTAATCTCTCTCTCTCTCTCTCTCTCTCTCTCTCTCTCTCTCTCTCTCTCACTAAGGACCCACGTGTGAGCCACCTGCCGGCGCTCTCTCCTCCTGGCGTCCTCTCTCTATCATCACCACCTGCGATTCGCCGCCGCCTTACGAGCGCACAGGACTAGGACCCAAGATGTCAGATAGGAGGACTTTCAGTTAACGGCCTGGACGTGTCGGAACGCTTTATGTGGCGATGTCGAGCATTCTTTATGATTAGATCGACCATGAAGATTCTTAAAGCAGGTCTGCAAAGACCCGAGGCTCTGAAGGACTACAGGCGGTGTTTTATACAGACCTGATAGGGGAATCTCCATCCCAAAACCCACAAAAATATCCCCTCCAAAATTACAGCACTGACACATTTTTGCATTGAACTGTACCTCTGAGCTAAAAAAATTCATTCACCTTCAATCAAGTCAATCCCCCCTTTTTCCAGGGCGTGAAGTCTGGATAAAACACTGACTGCAGGACTAGAGGCCTTTCGAGATAGGCTGCTCAGAGCGACGTAAATTGTCAAAAGTGCTCAAACAACTGAGACAAGAATTACTACATGACACTGATGTGGCATTGTTTGGGACAATTCTGTCCGATAGACTCTACTAGAAATACGATCCTTCGTATTCTTGCCTACAGATCGACTTCGTGACGATCAAATTCTAGGTATAGGCTACTTGCGTTGTATATTTTCAGCGCTTAGTGTCTCTACCAAAGACGACCTCTACTACAGCCTATCTATCTTCCATAACCGGAAAATCGGACTGACCAACTGGACCTGACAATAGGGAATTACAATTTTACTTTAGAGCGACAATTGACTGATGCCATGTGCATTACTAAAATGGTGCTTCAGTTATTTCTTTAGATACTGTAGCTCGTTAGTTAATTAATAAATGGAATTAATTAATTAATTAATTAATTAATTACAGACGTTGCCTTTATGTGTAATTTGTATACAGTCCCTCGCAGACCGTCCTTCGAGAGCTTTCATATTAGAATATGGTTGTTAAGTTCTCTCTCCCAATCAGAGTTCGAGTAAACTCTTAGTTTCTAATTTCAAGTTGTTTGACTTTGCTTCACACCGCGATTGTTGCATCGTGCACTTTTTCTCTCTAGGGGGCTACTGAATCCGCCTTTCGTTGCTATTTCTTCGGCTAAATCAGTGCTAACAAATAGTTGACCAATTCAGACGTTTTCGATGATTTTTACTGAAACGCTAGCACCAGTCTACTGATCCCGTAGACTAGACTACCAGTACAATTCTTGCTCTCGGCCACAATTGCAGCATATAATTCCACGCGTCAGTCTACTCGTTTATTGATATCGATTATTGATATCGATCAATCGCTCGTTGCTGATTTCGTGTTGTTGTTGTCGCTAGGCGTTTATTCGTCAATTTCTAACACAGAGGTGGGAAAACTTTTTCCTTAAAGGGCTGCATGAAACCTAATATTATATTAGGCGGGCCGCACACACAATAAGCCAAAATGTTTATAAGTAAGATGCTGACGTAGGCCTACATCATCATCATAGGCAACTCTTAGTATCATTTATTTAGTCTATAGCAGAGTAGCATTATGGTATTAAACATTTCTTGCTCAAATATCAAATGTTGATGGCCGTTTCTAAGATTCTGAAATAAAGTGCAAAGTTTCCATAAAATAATTTCAAATTATCTCACTTTCTGCCGCTCGTATACATATTTGTAAACGATCTCGCCGGCCTCACGGAATCCGGTGGAGGGCCGCAATCGGCCCGCGGGTCGTAGTTTGCCAACCCGAGTAACAGTGGCTTTCAGTACAGGAAAAATACTACTAAGCCACTTAAAATCCAGTTACCAACACCACCACCACCACCACCACCACCACTACTACTACTACTACTACTACTACTACTACTACTACTACTACTACTACTACTACTACTATTATTATTATTATTATTATTATTATTATATTATTATTATTATTATTTTATTATTATCTGGTTGACAAAGACTACACAGCGACAAAACGAAACATTTTTTTCTTGCGAAGACGTTGAAAAACGAAGTTAAGTGAGACCAAATAATCGAAAGCTAGTCGTTCGAGGGGTCATGCATCTGGGAAAGATACACGAGATGTCAGAATTCGCCAACGAATCATTTCTACTTCATATAAGAATGGCAAGTTGGTTTCTATGGAACGTCGTATAGCTCCTCTACCGTGGCTTGTCTTCGGCTCTTGATGTTAAATAGCCTATGCGTTAACTGATCTATCTGGCAAATCAGATGTTTCTCTTCTTCTTCTTTAGGTGCCTTGTTTTACAACGTTGGCGACCATGGACTTCCACTCCTCTCTGTCGTATGTCGCTTGTAGCAGTTCTACTTCTGATATTTTGTCTTTCGCGTCGCATAGCAGGTTTTCGATGAATGTCAATCTTTGTCTCCCTCTTGCTCTTTTCCCCATCACTTTACCTGTTGTGACTAAGTTTTCCATGCCTTTTTTTCTCATTATGTGTCCGAAGAATTCTAGTTGTCTTTTCTTTATAGTATTTAGCAATTTCCTTCTTGAGTTTGCCTTTTCCAAAATTTCCTCGTTTGATGTTTTCTCTGTCCAAGAAACCTTCATCATTCTCCTTAAAAACCACATTTCCACTGCCTCTAATTTTTTCTTCATCTGTTTGGAAATTGACCACGTTTCTGCGCCGTATAGCAATACCGACCATACATACTGTAAGTTTCCAAGACCCTTATCCTTGTTTCCATTGATATTCTCTTATTTGTTATTGGATGTAATATAATCCGGATATAGCATTGACGTAAATAGCATCGTATCTTGATTTGGATACGTCGCCGCAAAAACTAGTTTTACTAATTTTTAAGTGAGCATAGACGCAGCGTAAACTTAACTACTTTACTCGTCCAAGTGAGAAGTAATTATAATTAATCATTGCTTCTGGATTTGATAAAACTTTGAGATAATGATCGCCACGACGCCATCGATTGAAAGCTGGTTACACGATAAAAGTTTAACGCTTGCTCGCATAAATTGGCGCTCCGTTGATCTGTCACTGGACTTATTCTGTTTGTAGACGATGTTTGGCCAGCGTTCGGTTTTTCTCCTTGCGCTAAGCGCGCTAAACGGAATTGTCTCGACTGGAAACGACCTGCAGAATGTACCGCTCAACCTCTACCCGCAACAACTTCAAGCACTCAACGGTAAATCTGATCTTAGACGTTTCAATGGGTTATTGATATTTGGCAGCATTTAAAAAACTTTCAGTTTGTCGGTCTCTGATTCAAGGAGTGCAACGGAAACAGAAAAAGCTCAAATTTTGGCAGAAGTCACTAGAATTATTTGAGTGTAGTTTGTAGAAACGTAGAATGTCGCTGTCGCGCTCATCTGCAGTTATAAGTATAACTTCTTATCTTTATTCGATGGTCTCAAATAAATGTAACCAGTAGTGGCGTAGCCAGATTTTAGCACCAGGGGAGCGGCAAACATATACAGTAAGAAAGACGCCGCCTGGAATCTTTTTCCCGGACAGGTCAAAAAGTAATGACGAGCAAAAATACATCCCCGTGGAAGTGGTAGAAGGTAACCAGGTGTTTTCTACTGAAGGTACATTCTTTGCCGCTGTTCCGTCATATTGTCAATATTGACACCATTCCTAGATGTTGCTCAATCGGAGCCGTTTGGAAACCTATTTAGCGCGTTATTCTATATAAGTTCTTGTTGCATTCTTTGATTTACTTGTTCGTCTATTTATCGGGGTTTGCGCACGAGTTTGTCTCTGGTTTGCGAGCAGACTGTCACCAGACCGGTCCCCTGGGAATGATAACCGGCCAGATAAAGGACTGGCAGATCACCGCCTCCTCCATCTACCCCGAGGAGTGGGACAAGGGTTGCGACGAGAAATACGCTCGCGTCTACCAACCGAACGGCCTCGGATGGTGCGCCAAGTACAAATCTTCCTCAGAATGGCTGCAGGTGGATCTAGGACTGCCATCGAAGGTTCGCTACTGTTACTCCTCCTCCTCTCCTCTCCTCTTCAGAGGCGTATCCAGGAATTTGATTGAGGGGGTATAATGCAATTTGGTGGTATAAATCTTTAGAAATGTTGACAATCTTTAAAACACGTCAAAAACTATAAGGTAGCCTGATTTTTGGGAGGTATATATATATATATATATATATATATATATATATATATATATATATATACCTCCGTCGCTACGCCCCTGCTCCTCTTCTCTTTTCTTTCGTCTCTTGTCCATCTTCTTAGTCTTCTTCTCCTCACTCTCTTTCTCTCTCTCTCTCTCTCTCTCTCTCTCTCTCTCTCTCTCTCTCTCTCTCTCTCTCTTTCTCACATGAAGCTTTGACTCGATGCAGAAATTATCGAACCCATTAGGAGAGTTTATTCATAATTATACATTTATTGATATCACATTCTTGCAGTTACATATGTCATCACAAGATGTGTTGCTTCGTTCGTTTGCTAGTTAGAAGTGCAGTTGGAAATTAATAAGGCGAGCACTTTGCGATCTTATTGACAGCTCACTGTTTGCCGAGTTGCGAAATGACCTGCGATTAACCGACTAGCCTACTTACCGAGTACTCGCATTTATTTATACGTTGCGTCAATTGCAAACATGACCGGGGGTAGAATAAGGAAACACTTTTTTCGTATGCAAAGCAACCCCCCCCCCACTCCCAATTGCACCTATGCATCGATTGACTGATAATTAATACGATAGTAACGACCTGCAAAATCAACATCCTGACGCTGTAACGGAAACACCGACGGAGTTCTGTTTATTTTTGGCAAACGCAGAATTCACTGACACAGTCGAATTGTTAACACACTTTCTTGCATAAATTTGTACCTCATTAATTTGCCAAACTGAGCTGCCATATTAGGTCAACTCTGTTCAGAACTTCCGTTGGTAGCAAATCACTCATGGGTGATTGAGTCGACCGAATATCTGCAGTGCTCAAAGCAAATGTTATGCTCGTTATGCACAGAATGCCTACTAGATCTGTTTCGACACATGTTTCTGCCCACTTCAAATAAGAATTAGAAAGCCCAACAGTGTTATGCTATAAAAAGTAACTATTAAATTTGATTATTGTCGATGAATGAGATGGCGTTAAAATTATTCCCCAAGGATTCAGAATAGCCGAACATGAACAGTTCTTGCTGATCGAATCTCACCTGGATTCGAACTGATGAATTTTGCCAAGTATAAAAACTGTTCAACATCCCAGCTGCTCGCAGCAACACAATAGTTAAGTGTTTCCTTACAAATAACCGCCGCATAGGTCTAATTGACTGCACTTTCATTAAAAAATTGAATAACAATAATCTTTGACAAGTAACAAATTAAATCAGTAAATATAAACACTGGTTGATATAAAAACACGACTTTATTTTGGTAGCTAGGAAAAGACTCTTAACTAATTATTTCAAAGTGACATTATGATCAGTGGTGGATTTACCACGGTGGTACAAATGTACCATTTGTACCGGGCCCACCAGCAAAATAAAAATTTAGGGGACCATCTTTTCTATTAACAATATTTTATAATGATTTTTATAATTTATTTATTTAAACAACTTTATTTTCTGAAATGCAACCATTTGTCACTCAACGTGTCCTGAAAAAAGAAAATGGGTTATCGCTACTATTACTCATACACCTAATCTGTAACTCTTACGCTCTTCTGGAAGTTTCCCAAGCAAAGTTTTAAAAACTTGACAAGTAAAAACGGTCATCTGACCACTTTTCACACTTGATCTGTAAGTTTTTAGAAAAGAGCGTACCGGCCGGGGCTTAAAAATGTAAATCCGCTATTGATTATGACAGCGTAGAATTGAAAATGCCTTTCTAATTGAGGTCTGAACGTCTTTGGCATCGGTGGTGTTGATTGCGTCTGCCTCTCACAATCCATCAAGGATTCAAACTTCACTTAGGCTACGATAATTGTCAACGAGAGAAGGAATGGGAAATAGGCGAATGGGGAGAAAGTGTCTCAAAATAAAAATAAAAGAATGACTCGAAATGCTTCAAAATCAATTATTTGTCTATCTATACAGAAACGTCTAAAAAACCCAACATCTCTCTCTTTCACCCTCCTTCCTCATCCCTCCTCCCTATCTCCCTCCTCTCCCTCCTCCTTACCTCCTTCCCAACTCTCTCTCTCTTTTCTTAAAATACTGGTAGGTGGTAACCGGTCAGAGCCTAAATTGCAAAATGCTTTTGTGTGTCAGAAGTCGCCTTAATATAAAACAGTCATCAATAAATTTCTAACTTCGCAACATCGCAATAAATAATTTGAAAGTGCGCAACATTCGATTTCAAACGTAAAAACCCCCGAGGCTAGGAATTGGCTGCCGTCAGAAGGGCCTTTGGTGCTGCTCGTATAACAATGCGCACATTAATATTGGTCGCCGCATGATCTGCCCGAGGGGTCGAGGATACGGCGGTGGTCATTCAGAAAGTGGCACTTCTCTTAATAGAAGTTGCCTCACCTAATCGCACTTCACAGATAGTCATTCTTCGAAAAGGGTTTATGCTTGTACTTCGAAGTTAACCCAATTACTGTATATTTAATACCGAAGACACTTCGGTATTTTCATTTAAACGCAAAAAGCAAACCGGGAATTATAGTATAGTTTGATGCCGGTAGCTCTTGAAATCGTAAACAGTTGGCTTAAAAGCAATCTTAAGGCTTCTTCAAAATCCCAACCCGTCGTTCTATGATGTTAGTGCAGTGATGTATTTGCAGGGAGAAAGGAGAATATCTTGTCACCGCGTCATGTCCTCTTCTCGTGAAATAATTTAACTAACTTATTTAGAATAATGAAACAATTAAACTTTCTTCTCCTCCTCTCCATCCTCCTCTTCCTCCTCCATCGGTCTGACTCCCAAATACTAGCCTACTCTATTCCAGTGAAATATAATATTTAAGATTAGCATTTACGCTTTTTAAAATTTCCGTATAGTAAAGACCTAAATAGAGATGCACGGGCTATAGAATTTGATAAATTTTAAACGCTGAAAAACTCTATGGAGTCCGGCTTAATATTCACTGTAAAAGGAAAGATTCGTCGAAGATATTTTAAAATTAAACTTTCTGAGGATTAGCCTACTTGGCCAGTTAGTTCTGCACAGAACCAAATCATGTTGAAAAGCTCGTCTGCGATTTCAACGGTATAATAGATTAAGAATCTGGCGGTTCTGACAACTGAATGAAAGAAAAAATCACGTATAAAGTTATAAACTTCCGAGAAAACCATTAAATCAGGATAATTGCTGGTTATAGCTATCTTATAGTTTGTGACAATATATCACAAGCGACAGTCACGCAAAGTAGGCCTGCAAGAGACGAAAATCAATTAGGCCTAAGTTACGTCAATTAGGTTACGTCTATATTTCGGTAGGCCTATAATACAAGTCATGCAGTGTTTATTCTAGGCCTTCTCTGAGGGAATCCGCCCCCAAAAAAAAAAAAAAAGTTAAAATCCCTCCCCAATTTTTTTATATGTTGGCTGGGAAGGATGGAAATTCCCCCCCCCCCAAAAAAAAGCTGTGGAGACTCAAACCTTGTCCCCCCAAACATTTCAAAATCCCCCCAATGTCAAGGTGGCTAGAATAAACACTGCAAGTCATGGGTTGCTCCACGTTGGGGATGACTGGGGATCAGTGTTTAATCTAGACTCCTGGACTCCGGGGGAAAACTGGAAAAGCCGGGGGGAACTGACAAAGCCGGGGGAATTCTGCTAGAAGCCGCTGTTAATCCATGTAGTATTCCAAAATTTCCGGGGGAAATTTGAAATTTCCGGGGGGAAGGGCAATTCCCCCCGGAAACGGTCTAGATTAAACACTGCTGGGGATGCATTCCCCACCGGCCCACCAAAAATGTATCTTCAGTGACAGATGATCATCTAAACGGATTAGCCCTTATGTATATCCACAAAGATATGGACATATCCATAGACAATGTCATCGACAAATTCGCTTTCTGCAATAGAAAACTCGACTTTGCACTATGACTTTAGTACAACGAGACTAAAATGGCTTGTATGCATTGTCAATTCAGAACATTATATTTTATAAATTAAATCTACAGATTTCTCCTAAACTGTTTACATATAATTCCTTTAACAATTGGCGGGATCTTTTTAGAAATTCATTACACCCCACCAAAAGTTCTTAGAACCGCCACTGATACAGGTGAACATATTATTTCAGGTGACCGGACTGATGACCCAGGGTCGTAACGACGGGTCGGAATGGGTCACGTCGTTCATGGTCTCGCACAGCACGGACTCCTACACCTGGCTCTATATCAACGACCAGTATGGAAACCAAAAGGTACAGCTATCACTGAATATGAAGGATCTGCCGTCCATGTTTGCATGAAATGGACCGATTACAATGCACTTGAATGTGGCAATCGTCCTACAGCCCTGTATATCCGAATACAAGTTGGTACAGTTCATCTGAGATTTGGTACAGTTCATCTGTCGGTAGAGCTGAAATTATTGAAGGTTTGAGGATGGAAGCCCGTCATTGAAGTTTCGGGTCTTTCATTGGGGTTTACATAGGCAAACGATAGATGTAGTCACTCGTGTCAATTTAAGAGTAGTCAACGCTCTGTTAAGACTTCTCTGGCTTTTGTCTCGTTAGCACGAGGCCGAAATCCCTTGAAATCTTATAAAATTAACCATTTGACTGATGGGGGGAAAATTAATTGCCGGGATTTTAGAGGAGCAAATTACGCTGAAAATCTCAACATCTTATGTTTAGATTTACAAACAATGAATGCAAGGCCTACTTATTAATGAAGGTTTTAGACTCAACCGTCACGTTATCAGATTAATAACTTCGAAAATGTAAACGTTGCTGCTTCTTATTTTTCTAGTCAGTAAAAGCGTGCCTAAAACGGTCCCCCGGAACTAGGCCTACGTCGTTTTCGCATAGTTCGATGACTTTGTGTGTGTGTGGGGGGGGGAGGGATTACTTTGAAGTGGATAACAACAGGTATTAGACAGCCAATGTTTGCCTTTGCCTTTGATCTTACAAAAACCGAACGACGAAAACAAATTCGGTTCCGATCAAAAGAGATCAGAGGAATAGACAGGATAAGGCTCTCGCGCGTCGGTGTCGCCAGAGTCTACCGCGTGTCTGGTCGGTTTCGCGGAGATGAGAGATGGACGCTAAATACCGGCACGATTTTAGAATTGTCGATGCATTGTTAATCAAGTCAACGTAAACCTATCGGTATCACTTAATGAATTATCCAAATAGAAATAGCCAACTATAGTACACTTTCGGTGGTCAGTGACTTTTTAGCGATTGCAACAGTGATTACCAGCATCAGTGATTCAGTGGCATAACCAGGATTCCAGAATGGCGAGCACAACGACATTTTCTGGGCCAAAAGTCTTGACGAGCAAAAGGGTCGTTCAGGGGCGTAGCGACGGGGGTATATCGGTATATATACCCCCCAAAAAAATCAGTCTACCTTAAAGTTTTTTATGTGATTTATATGTGGTTATATGTAGTTTATATGGTTTATAGTGAAGGTCTATACCCCCAAACATTTATACCCTCCCAAATCATATTCCTGGCTACGCCCCTGGGGTCGTTGTCTCAAGCGCTTTTAGGTTTCCGAATCTCATACTACTATCTCTACCCCCCCCCCACTACTCACCGGTGTTTTGCGCAAATTTCACGCCTGGTCTCGGTCCGAATATGGTAGCCGCCCCTCCTCGTGTCTCTCTCTGTGGCTATACGCCAATGAAAATGCATGCATTCCTACATTAGGATTAGAGCGAGCCATTGTTTATCGTTAGTTGCTCGACGTTCTTTAGAACACTAAGTGTTTCGATGATCAAGGAGCAACTGAGTTTGGATCAAATAAAAGTACTTTTCGAAATATCCAGCCGAGAATTCCTATTTTTAATGATAGGCCTACGCTAAGTGTGGTGTCGATTAGTCTTTTAACTTAGTCATCACTACTAGCTTTTATAGAAGCAGTATATTGCAATATATTGACCAGGGGCGGTTCCACGTTGGGGATTACCGCGGATGTATCCCCCACCGACCTTTTTTGCTTGTCAGAGTTTTCAGGGTTTACCCGGGTCCGAGCCGCTACATGTCGCCGGCGCCGGGGACTTGTTGACCTTTTTTTGCTTGTCAGCCTTTTTCGGGATTTATGGCAGAGTTTACTGCGTCCGGACCCCCCACAAGGCGCCAACTTCATAGAAATTCGTTGCATCCTCCCCACCAACTTCCAAGAAATTCATTGCATCTCCCAATCAAGATTTCTTGGAACCGCCACTGATATTGACGATCCTTTGGCAATTTATATAGACTAAAGATAATATGTATAGGCTAGTATAAAAGACGTAATCATAATGCCACCGTTTGGTAGAATTGTCTAAAGCCTTCGCTTTCCAAATTCAAATACTGTCACCCAATGGCTTTTCTTCATTTTCCAAAATGTGATAAAGGTGATGCATTGCACAGGTGTTTGAAGGTAATTCGGACTCCTATTCTGTGAAGCACACCTACCTTGACGAACCAGTCTTGGCGAGGTATATTAAGTTCCACACGGTCCAGTGGAATCGTCACCCAAGCATGCGGGTGGAAATTATCGGATGCCAAGGTAACCGATTTGACTAAAATAAATGGCTTAATTATTGCATCGGAAATCATGCTCGTTGCTTTGGCAGAATCTTCTGATTTCACTTCAGTGAGTGACTGGTATGCTCATAGGCCCCCTTAGATTGCTCCCCCGCCGTTTCTGATTGATCTCTCCGGATTGGCCTGGCTCTAATTCAATTTGGATTTGGTGTGCCAACGGATGATGCCTTAGGCATTATGATAGTGGCGCTATAGAAATTTATTTATTTATTTATTTATTGAAGCCATTTCCGTCAAAATTTTGCGAAAAAAATTCGATCGTTCAGCGATTTTGTGGCAGTTGGTGCGTTTGGTGCATTGTAGTTTGCAACGCGCCAATTGCTCTTCCTCCGTTTGGAAAACTGTCGGCTTCGAGCGAGAAATGGCAGAAGAGTGGCAGCTCATGTCGCGCCGAAGACGGTTACATCATCACCAACAAAGGATGGTGCGCTAAGCAAGACAACCGTAGGTCGACAGGCGAATTCGAGTAGTATTTTTACATATTTCACGACAGAGCCGTAGCTTGAGTATTTGGCGCCCGGAGTAAGATATATATTTTTGCCCCAACAGTTTAAAAACTAAAAAATTAGCGTTGACCTCTTTTTTTAGCTTATCAGGCTTTTCACGAAGTTGGAGGGGGTAAAGTAGTGCAGAAGGCGCCAGGCGGGTGATAACCTTTCCTATACTTGCTTCGACGGGCGTTTAACTTGATACTGTACAACCATGGTTTGTGGCGCCCCCTCCCCCAAGACGGCGCCCGGGCCAGCTTACCCGCCTGCCCTCGCCTAGCTATACGTACGGCTCTGTTTCAGAAATTCAACAGTCGCGTAAAACCGTTCACGAATTATTTCGGTTTAATAGCCAGTGTTTATTCTAGGCCTTCTCTGGGGGGGGGGGGTGGAATTCCCTCTCCCCAAGTTTTAAAATTCCTCCCTCATGTTTTTTATATGTTGGCTGGGGAATGGAAATTTCCCCAAAAGTGTGGAGACTCAGACCTTGCCCCGCCCCCCCCCCCCACATTACAAAATGCCCCCATGCAATGTCAAGGTGACTAGAATAAACACTGCAATAGCTATTTTCAAAAAGGGTGTTTTGTCGACAGACAAGCAGTGGCTTCAGTTCGACGTCGGCCCGCCGACGATCGTCACGGGACTGGTGACGAGAGGACGAGGCGATGGAACGAAGAAGACCTGGATCACTCGATTCCGAATCTCCTACAGCAACGACACCGACGTCTGGCATTTCTACAAGGACGCGTCTCACCAGGACGTCAACGTGAGTCATTTTCGTTGCAGCTGTCTTAAGTAAGTAAAGTAAAGTAAAATCTCGTGGATTTCTATAGCGCCTTGGAAAGCAGCACAACAGTAGCTGCTTATTCTTAGGCGCTCAGCCTCTCTTAAAATAGCTATGGCAACTTATTGCAACTGCTTCAGTTTAATAAGTCATACTGTGTTTCTGTTTTGTGTTTTCTTGTCATTAGTTGTGTGTGTGTGATTTTCTTTTATTATAATGGTTATGTAGCCTAAGTAGTACACTTACTGTATATAAAGCTAAGTGTGTTCTTTGTGACAATTGATTTGCGAGTCCAGTTGGCAAAACTACGTTCTGATCGTTTTCAGCGGTGCGAACTACTATGCCGTGTTTATATACGTAGGCTAAATGTTACAACGTTTCTCTTGCATTTCTTACGGTGGTCTTAGAGCCGACTACACTGCAGGCGTCTTCTGTAATAGCCACTACAGTCCATAATTAATCAAATGACAGAATATGCTTTGGGAGTGGAATGATGGCAGATTGTTAACAGGCTGGAGAGTCAAACTGACGGAACAAGGATCTAACCCCGCTGGAGCCCCTAAGGTCCACTCAGCGTTCATTCGTCAGATGACAGTGGTAAAAATGCGTAGAAGCGTTAAACTTCGAAGGTAAAACGCAGGTCTAGACGCACGACTGGCTAACTACGACTGACTAAATAAATGGCCGTAAGCCACATGCGTCGCTGTACGTCAAAGAAAACGGAGATCAGCGCGTGCATAAGCGTTCTAAATCGAGTATGGGACAGTGGACACTAGCTTAGGCGTACAGGCCCGTAGCATCACTCCTCGAGGCCCTGAGGCAGCAATGGGCCGAAGGTCTCTTGAAAGTTTCACGAAAATGAAAATGTTCATGCTGATCTTCGACAAGGGACCCCCCCCGAACCACTGGTATTATGGTATAGCTTAAGCACTTTGGATTAACCAATCTAAAATATAGCGACTTGTAATGATTTCAAATTTATAATACCATGGCACCTGGCATGTAATGCAACATATAGTACCATACCGTAGCTGTCTGCACATTAGGCCTACTTTAGCTTAGTTAGAGCACAGTAGGAAAGAGCGATAAATCGTTGGCAGCTGCCAGCATCACATAATTAACCCCTTAACTGGGGACCCCGGATATATCCGTCCATTTTACATTGAGTTACAGTTAAATACCCAGTTAAGGGGTTAAGTTCCAACTTTCATCTTGCTTTCTTTGAGGCAAAGTACATAATTAAATAAATGGTGTGTGACAATTTATAAAAATAATATTGAAAATTAGAGCAAGGTAGGCCTAATGTTCATTAAACCATGCATTTTCAATGTTTCTCCTGCTCGTCATGTCCCCCTTCTCACTGCTCCAGGTAAAAAATCTCACCATGTATATAATACTATTATTATTATTATTAATTCTGACAATTTCATATAGCGCAATACTATTATACTGCAGTATGTAGATTGTAGGGCCTATCATTCTGAGCGTGTTTCTGTTGGATTCTAGAATTTTTCTCTATATTTGCGATTTAGGCCTAATGTATTTCCCAAGCAATATGCTTGTAGGAATTTGGTGGTAACAGTGACAAAGATGAAGAGCGCTATCATTTCCTGTCGTCTCCTTTTATCGCTCGTTACATCCGCTTTCATCCGACCGAATGGCATCGTCACATAACCATGAGAGCTGGTCTTCTCGGCTGTCCGTTCAAAGGTACAGACGTGGTCTCATCAGAGGCGTAGCGTCAGGGCCATATTAAGGCGGGGACTGAGGGGGCTGTAGCCCCCCCGGCCCATCATGAAAATAGGCCCACCGATTTTCGAGATAACCTTTTTTCGAGATAACTTTTTTTTGCCTGTCAGCACGATTTTCAGCACGATTTGGAAGAGAGATAACCTTTTTTTGTTTTTTTGCTTGTCAGAGATTTTCAGTATAGGCGACGGCCTTTTTTCTCAGCCCCCGGCCCACTCGGACCTTAATCCGACCCTGCGCAGCGTGCCAATGGCTATTGTGGCTTTAGCCATGGGCGGCACACATGAGGTGGGCAGCAAATTTTGGAATCGATGACCTTTTTGCTTGTCAAGAGATTTTCAGTGAAGGCGGCAAATTTCAGAAGGGGCGGTAAATTTCAAATTTTGGAAGCGACGACCTGTTTGCTTGTCAGGAGATTTTTTCAGGGAGGGGCGACAAATTTTGGAAGCGACGACATGTGCCATGGGCGGCATGAGTGCACGCTACGCCTCAGGGTCCTAATCAGTCGACCGAACATTCAGTATTGCTCAGGGAAAAGCTGAATTGAGTGAGCGATTACTGACAACACGTAAAATGCCGTTTAAACTTACTTCATAAAATACGATAAAGACTTAACTTTGTACATACAGTTTAGGATGCTATGTGCGCAGAGGCGTAACCAGGGTTCCTGAATTGGGGGGGGGGGACACGTCGACATTTTCGCAAAAGATCGTCAAGGAGTTCTTTGCACATTCACTCTTACATAACGCCAGGCCACCTACCCCGCATAAAATTTCTCTACGGCTTTGAGCAAATCGCACAACCGGTCCCAGCCAGAATGGGGGGGGGGGGGCGTTCGCCCCCGTGGCTACGCCCGTGTATGTGCGTTTTGGCACATTAATTTTGATGATTTCAAGTGGTCGCCAGCAATCGTTAAAGATTAGTTGACCTACTGATGATTGCGATGTAATCGGGTAATGTTAACTTGTAATAGGCGAATGCAGCTCCGGATTCATGCGTGTTAACGACTTCACGCCGTGCGGTAAGCTTTCAAGCTGCTCCTTCAGACGATTGCTAACAACAGTTGTATTTTAACCCCTTAACTGGGGATCCCGGATATATCCGTCGATTTTACATTGAGTTACAGTTAAATACACAGTTAAGGGGTTAAAGTCTGTAGTCGTTTGCCTCGTTCGTCATTCAGTCAATACGATACTTTTAAATACCGATCCCCTACGAACTGCCAAGATTGAAAACCCACTCTCTCAGTAACATACACCACACACACACACACGCACACACGCGCGCGCGCTTGTCTACTGCATTATAAAAATACAACTAGGTCTTATTAGATTTAGTAGGATCGGTCGTGTGTAAAAACCGCTGTAAAACATCCATGCATTCCTCTTTTCATTTAGATGATGAATTTGTTACCATGTTCATATATGTTGTTTTCGTGTCCTCAGGCCGACAACAAGACACGTTTAGCGTAAACCAGCAAATTACCAAGTCATAACAGACCTCATAATAAACTTCCGAACACCATTTCTATAATAAAGCCTAATAATTGCGTATGAAAAAGTCGAGTAACTGCAGTATTTTGTACTGTAGGCTATAGACCTATGTCTAAACGAATGCTGTATCTTACAGGGTCAGGCTATTTTTCTCGGATGAGATAGCTTACTTGGATGACTTGTACTAGGAGTATTTAAGGATATTCAAAGATTAGGAAATCAAGCCTACAAATTTTTGTGATGCTATCTCGGTGAAGTGGAGAGTTCCCCCCAATACTATTTTAATATAGGCCTATGTCGGGTTCATAATGACTGTGTTCATCTGCCCCTGTGTCCTGTGATAATTATAATCAGATCGTATGTTTATCTGTCTCGTGTTCATATGTCTATTATGTTCTTCTGACGTGTGTTCTACTGTCCGTGTTCACGTGTCACGAGTTTATCTGTCGTGTGTTCTCTTGTCGGCACAACATATCCAAGGGGCTATAGCTGCTTGGCAATTCCTTAGAGTAACCGCTTTTGATCTGTGTACGACGTTGCAAACGTGCTGCGTTTTTAGTGGAGAATCTTGCATTCAAGAAAGAGTCGTGGATCAACAACCGGAGACAGGTCAAACGTCACGTTCGAAACCAATGGATGCACGGTCACGCATCGAAGGCGGTCGACGGACACACGGACCACGGACTGACCAGCTGCACCGTGCTCGACAATTTCTACGTCGACCGTCCAGTGTGGATGGTCGACCTCGGAAAAAAGACGAAGATCTCTGGAATAATGGTCTTGACCTGGCTCGGAAAGGAACAGAGTAATAGCCTATCAATGGCACTTTTGTGGCACCAGCTCTAATTCAATTCAACCAGTTCTAGTACTCAGATGTATCGATGGTAGGGCCTACTCCAAAGTTACACTGTAGAGCAGCGGTTCTCAACCTGTGGGTCGCGACCCCCACGGGGGTCGAATGACGATTTGCCAGGGGTCGCCTGAGACCTTCAGAAATATAGGGTTATCTCTTTTATTGTTATTGCCCAAAATTTACTCATTGGTAGTTACTAGTTGTTTTACTATAATTGTTATTCGAGGATAGACACTGGAGACAATTGAATAATAATTATTTCGAACATTTTAATTATTCTTTTTTAGCACTTTACATTATGAACGAAAATAATTTTTCGGTTGGGTGGGGGTCGCCACATCATGGGGAATTGAATTAAAAGGGTCGCGGCCCTATAAAGGTTGAGAACCGCTGCTGTAGAGTAAGAGACTCAAACGATTGCAATTGTATCATCTTAGGCCTATTTCCTATAGCAGACAATAATGACCGCCGTAGACTTCGATTTCTTCTCTACTTGTAATTTGAGCTCTACTTTAAAATTTTTAAAATGGCAAAAGTTAGGCTAGGCTACAACAATTAAGCTTATTTCGTGTTCCGTTTATGCTGTTTATATTGACTTAAATTATATTAGCTATCTAGGCTATGTCGGTCCGTTACAGCTGTTATCTTTGATTCTACAAAGCACAAACACAACCAAAATGGCACAAATTAGATTTCAATTCTTCGTAATTTTGTACTTGGTGTATTTAGCAACTGTAACTGCCAAAAATGCTCGAAATTTTACAGCCGAATCGAAAACGACCTACAAGGATTACATGTACAATCTGGAGAAGCTGGTCGTCTACGTGGACAACAAAGCGGGCAAGGAGCAGATCGATAGGCCGGAGAACCTCTGCGGCTTCGTCTCGAGACTCAACGACGCACTCTTTCAACCGAAGCTGCACGTTCAGTGCAAGAAGCCGATGAAGGGCCGCTACATATACGTCGAAGCGTCCGGAGTGGCCAATAGACACAGCAAAATGTTCAGCGCAGTCCTCTGCGAAGTCATGGTCTACGAATGAAGACTCTTCTCCTTCCCCTGCCCCACCCCAAAAAAAACCCTCTTCCCGTATCCGCACTCTTTTCTTCCGATTTAGCATAGACACCTCAGTTTTTGCCGATTTTACTTGAACGACTTTGTAAGTTTGTATTTTTTCGATCATTTATAATCATTACAGTGGCGTAACGTAGGGGGGCGGGGGGCACTTTGTTGACTGCCCCCCGGGCCCCGGGCGGGGGGGGCCCCCCAAAGAGGGGTCTAAGCTAGGGTTAGGTTAGGGTTAACCCTAACTTTTTAACCCTAACAACCCTAACCATAGAAATGAACGTGCTGACGACCTTTTTTTTACTCGTCAGGGTAAAAAAAGAGGTGATGACGTTTTTTTTGCTCGTCAGCTCGAAACTTTGGGGCCCCCATGGCAAAGATGCCCCCCGGGCCCCCAAAAGTCACGCTACGCCACTGAATCATTATTATATATCGATCATATTATATTATTATTATTATTATTATTTATAAATCATATTATCATTTATAATGCATGTATTTAAGGTTTTCAGACAGGGACGTCATTTGGGGGGGGGGGCAGGGGGGGGCATTTGCCCCCCTGATTTTTAGGGGAAACATTTTTTTCGCCAATGTTTGTGTTATTTAGTTTTTACATACCAATTGGCTGGCTAAATAGGTACACTGGAAAGCAAAAAAGGTCAGCCACAGCCCCTAAAGAAAGGAGTGCTTGATGTTGATGTCGAGTAATATCTGAAGTAACTAAAAGGACCGACAAAAAAAGGCCGCCAACTTTTTCGCAAACTTGTCAGGTCGAAAGTCTTTCCCCCCCCCTGAAAAACATTGAGATGACGTCTCTGTTTTCAGATACTTGTTTTTTGAGCCACTGATGTAATAAGAGACAGCATTTATTTCGTGCGACGGCGCCGAACAACCAGCGGAACAAAGGTGTAGTTGAAGACTGTCAGACGAAAGCCTGAAATCTACAAGATTGCAGTATAAAAACTCCGAATTATTGTCGAAACTGCAGTTTTAGGTTTAACTGCGGGGATTGTTTTGGTTGTTTTTGTGTTAATATCACTTAACTATCTTTTAGCATAGCAGAAAAGAATGACGATGACGGATTGACGATAATAATAATAATAATCTTTATTCGTGACAAGCACAGCAACAAAATAGTAGGCCTACACAAACAAGGAATAACACAAATCAACTGAACAAAACTAAATAAAATAAACTAATAGACCCTAATAAACTAATAAACTAAACACAAACTTTACACAGTGCAGCCACTATCACTGCCCATCCAGCCAGTGGCGGCTCTAGGATTTGGCAAGTGGGGGGCCGTTGGGGGGGCCAACCATTTGTTGTTTAATGTATGTAGCATTAAGTATAGGGTCCCAACTGGGGGGCCAGGTTCTCAATAGGGGGCACGGCCCCCCTGGCCCCCCCGGTGGAGCCGCCACTGCATCCAGCCACCCTCTGCTCTCCGACAAATAATTATTCTAGTAGCCTAATGCATTCGGCAAAGTACAACAACAACAACAACAATAATAATAATGTGATTTTAAGTGGTTTAGGAGGCTAAGTGTGTGAACGGAATCAACATTTGTCCCCCGACCCGTATTTTCTCTCGACGGCTCTGCCCGCCTCGAGTTAGATTCCTCAATATTAAGTCCTAACACCTAGCCTAAAGTTCTAAACAAGTTGACTTGTTGGCCGCCTGACAGACAGTGGCGTTACCAGGATTCTGAAATAGGGGCATACCAACATTTTCGGGTAAAATAGAAAATTCCCGACGCGCAAAATGGTCGTCAAGTTCTTCACACATTCACGTATTAGCTTAGATCATGCTAAATACCTCTATCAAAAGTTTACCCCTCTCAACAGTTTTTTCTCGCGGGTTGTTTTTTCTCGCTGGTTTTGCGCAAATTCGACGACCGATCACAGCCAGAATATGGTCCCCGCCCGGGCTCCTTCCATAGCTACGCCAATGCTGATAGAAGTTCGTTTGCAACCCGGTAGGCCTTCATATTTAGCTTGTTTTTGTATGAAATATAACCTGGGTTATTTCTAGGATTATCAATTTGGTGGGGTTGTTGTTGTTGATATATTCTGGGTGTCCCTCCCTCCCCTTATGGCGAGCTATAGCATCTTAGCTGCATCATAATTCGGGGGTGTTGCTCTCAGCTGGGATGGGGTGTTGGAGGTGCAAAAATATTTCTGAATATAACTGTTATGTAGACCTACACCAAAGATAGGCCAGTCCATTGGATGCAGCTGCATTTAACAGATAGGCCGAATTAGCAGGTTGTAACTACACGTAGTTGCAGAAGGAAGAGCACGCGGAAGACCGAGAATGTCTTGGCTGGAAATAGTAACATCCTGGACTGCCATTGCAAAAATTACTACGGGAGACGGAAGATAGACAGAAGTGGAAGATGATGGTTCATAGTGTGGCCAAACCTCGGATGGCTAAGAACAGAACAGAACTAGCTGCGTAGTAATTTAGAGAATTCGCTTTGTTAAGAAAACTTCACAAGTCAAATATAAATTGCTGTAATGTATGAAGGTTTTTGACTGAAGAATTAATTATATGACAGTTTATCAATCTATAGGGCCTACAGCGTCGTACACGCAGGCTATGTCTATTGTAATCTCAAATGAACCAATAGGAGCTTGAATACAAATGTCTTTAAACTGCTCAAATTGATTGTATTGTATATAGGGAACTAGGTCTATTAGACACTTTTAACAGTGTCCTTCTGTGATTATGTGGTTTCTTTTCAAAGTATTAAATTTAATTACCCTGTCTGCTGTAATCAGATTAAATGACCTTTTAGATGCAACGTCCGATTGTTGGGGGATGGGGGGTTCAGCCCTCAAAAACTGGTCTGAACATCATAAGATATGTATCCTACTAAAAGTACCATTTAATTCACTTCCAACATTCACATATACAGCATAAATAAGAACAAATCAGAAAGCCTACATAAAAAACCGAACAATTCCACATCGGCAACAAAATGAAATCACCAAAAGTCCCCTTCCCCCCGATCAAATACTTTGAGACAGTTGCAATAAATATTACAAGACCAAGTCTGACTCCCAAACCCAAGCCTGTGGTTTGTAACTCGAGTCAAGACAATACTATTAACAGAAGAAATCATATGTAAAGCAACACTGATTACACTGAAAATGATAAGCCATCTGAAATGAAATACAAAATGAACAGTGTACTAAGTACTTGTTACTAAATTAATATTAATGAAAAAGATGCAAAAATTAAGCTCGTAAACCGATAACTAAAGACAAAAGAACAGTACAGTATTAAAATATCAAAAGTTGTTTCCACTTAAGTAGTACCTAACAAAAATTTGAGATTATATGTCTGCTATATCATTTTGTAATTACATTCTCTGCTATGAAAATTAAAAAATATGAATTAAAACCATATTATAGAGCTTTAAAGCACAATTTAAATATGATGATTGCTTATATATATATATATATATATATATATATATATATATATATATATATATATATATATATATATATATATTATTAGTGCTTCTCTGAGTAATTGAAAAATTTTAAATTCTATATTTCACTTTCTCCAACCTGGCAATAGGTGATGCCCCATATAGGCAGTGTATACCAAAAATATTTTGCCAAAAAAAGAATATTTAGGACTTGCCCAATGCATTCAAAGTTCTAGTAAGTATGTGTTTGCATTAGTGCTATATTAATACCATAGATATATGATGGAAATGCTGCAGCAGTGTCTCAGGCATAGAGATACAGACAATAAACGAGTGGAACTTGCGAAATCGGATCAAAGACCTGTGCTTCGACACCACAGCTTCAAACACAGGAACAAAAAATGGTGTTTCTGTGCAACTAGAAACTGAATTTGGTCAACAACTTCTTAATTTAGCTTGTCGTCACCATATCTCAGAGATAATGCTGGAGAAGGTTTATGGAATCCACGATGTATTGCGATCACCAAATTTAGAATTATTTGGCAACTTCAAAGACTTTTGGCCGAGAATAGACCAGGCAGCTTTTTCTACAGTAATGAATGATGAGGGCACTGCAGCCGTGATTTCACCATGGAAGGATGGTGTCATACAGTTTGCCACCACTCAGCTGAATCAGTTTCAACCACGAGATGACTATTGCGAAATACTAGAGTTGTCGATTGTCTTTCTAGGTGGTGTTCCTCCAAGAGGTATCAAGTTTTGATATCCTGGAGCTATTCATCGTGCTCACTGGATGGCAAGAGCAATGTATTCAATCAAGATGTGGTTATTCCTCAAACAGTATGAACTATTGCAGTCACAGCCAGGGTGTGGAAATCGAAAGTCGCGTGGTCCCAACTATAAAGACCAAATATGGAATCATCTGAAAAGTGTCTGCTTCTTTGTCACAGCAGTGTATCTCAAATACTGGATTGAGAGCCCATTACCTACTGCTACTCCAAGAAATGACCTGGCAATGCTATGTTCTCTTTATAAAGAAATCGCCAAAGCAGCAATCACAGCATTTCAACATCATCTTTGGTACCTGTCAGAAGTCTTAGTGGGATTTGGGTTTTTTGATGATGGCATCTCTGTTGAAGAAAAGAAACTGATGGTATTGTCACTGAGAGAAACCCAAGGTGTTGAAGAGCCTTTGAAACAAATTGAATGATTTGATAAACCATTGACAAAGGGACTTCATGACTTTGTGACCACATCAACACGTCAATTTTTCCAACTCCTTGGTTTGTCTGAAGATTTCTTGCAGCTCGAACCGAGCGCATGGCATTTTGATGAAGCATACATCGAAAATCAGAAGATTGCTCAGTCCGTTGCAGTAGTTAATGATCTTGCCGAACGTGGAGTTGCTTTAATGCAAGAGTTCAACTGTTCCATAACCCGCAATGAGGAACAAAAACAGTACTTGCTTCAAGTAATTGAGGATCATCGCACCAAATTGTCAGCACCTATAAAGACTGTAGCAATAGAAATTGCCAAGAAAACATAATGAACTGATTGTAATTAGTTTTACACTTCATTATTGCATTTCTTGTTGATTGAGACTCAATTCACTATGTACAAAATAATTACTATGTTCCTTGTTCAACGTTCGTTATGTAATACAATATAAAAACTTTCATAGAGTTGGGCAAGTCCTAAATATAAATATTTTGTCAGGATTTTTTGGCAAATGGTTTAGTTTATTTAGTATCATGCAAGAAAGGGTTGGAGAACAGATTTGTAACACTTTCATTTTTAGAATCACCCTAATATATATATATATAATATATATATATATATATATATATATATATATATATATATATATATGAGCAAAAAATAAGAAATAAAATTGTCAGATTGTTATATCAACTCTTTTCTAAAAGTCAAAATAAGGTCAAAAATAGTAATATCCTATATTAAAACATCCACTTTAACTGAAAATTTCCAAGAACATCAACATATAATGACTAGATAAGAAATTGCAAGCATAAGCCTCTTTTACAAACTAGTCCTATCTATAAAGTTCAACTATACCAGATGATTTTATTAACAGGATCAATCAGTGAACATAGCTCTGCAATAACTGCACTGCTATCCAGCAACAAAACATCATATCCTGGAAACTGTAAACATGATTTGCACAGTTTTTTAAAAATCTGATATGGTTACAAAATCTGATAACAGGATTAAGGGTCTCCACTCTCCACATTTCAATCCAAACACAATAACAAACTTCAGCATTGCTTTAATATTGAAACAAATGTACATTGAAAACAACTGTTATATTCTCTGTAAAAACAGCTTCTACTTCTGCTGTAATTCCGTTGCGCCATAACTCCCTACTTACTTACCAGCACCTCTGTAATCTTGCACAAATCCATTTGATAGTCTATAGCAGAGGTGCATAACTTATTATTTCAACAAAAGATTCTGCTCAGTGTCTGGTTCATCATATCCAGAATCTTGACTACTGCAACTTCCATTCATTAACGAAATGTACATCACAACAAATTCTCATGTTAAATCAAGCTAAACAATTGCAAAGAACAACCTCAACACCATCACTATATGCAGTTTAATCTGGAAAAAGGAAATGTTTTAAAATCTCAAAGAGCATGCTGGATTTTCTAAAACAGATAATGACATTTCGAGAAAACAAAACTTCTCAAACATAATAACTGAAAAGAGTATTTAATGAAATATAAAACGAGTTGACTGCAGTTCAGTAATTTCTCTGGAATGAAAATAAAATAAATATCACTGAAATACCATTGCAATTCACCAGCTGACAACTTAATAACAATGAAGATTTCTAGTCTATCATGTTCACACAATAAATGCAGACCTCGTGAATTTATTAACTGTGCACTCAATAAGGATATTTTATTTTGAAGACTCCAAGCGACCAAAAATTGACAGCAACAAGGACTCAACTCATCAAAGCTCTTCAGTGTAAATATTGGGCCGTGGCACTATTGCGAGATGATCGATATCGGATGCAGTGGTGCTCAAAGCATGAGTCTACACTCTACAGAATTCCAATTTGTTTCATATCCAGGTACATGGCCTCTATGGTCTCAATTCATATTACTGCATTCATCCGAGTGATGAATTTCCATGTGCCTGACTGTAACAACCACATCAGTTGGGCTTCTCTAACTTGATCATCCAGCTAAACATCTGCACTCCACGTAAAATGCAACCCTATACAATACACTTCATTTCACCAAATGGCAACCACTCATGGAGGCCAAAGATCAGTGTTAAACACTGTAAGTTACACAATATTTCCCTACTGAAACCATTATTATTTCATTTGAGGTGTTCCTAACCAAACGTATAAGGCAACCTCATAGCTCTAACCCTGAACATGGATTATGATGCTAAGTTTGAAAATACACATCACCTTACTCAATAACAATTGCCAATTCCACTAAATCAGCAGTAAATGACATAATTATGGAACGGCTATTTCACAATAAAAGTGGTACAGTATCACAATCAATCAAATTAACAATATTTCCAAGGTAAAAATCTACTTTTCAAAATTGGATTAAATGTTAATTCCTTTGAACTGATGAAACCAAATTTGTTTTGACATTCTAATAAATGAACAACTTAAATTCTGGCAATGCGAACACAGCTGACAATTCTAACTGATGGCATGGAAAAAATATCAAGTGTTTATTGTACTCATTGTTACACAATAAACCAGATCTACTATGAACGACCAATTACTAGAGAAACAATAATTGTCTGCTAATCCATAAGTCACAGCAGACAGTTCTATGGGAACAGCAGTTCTATGGGAAAATTTATTGTCAGCTACATATTCAAGGAAGACTAGATTCAAATGAAGACATTGCGCTGAAACTTTTTGCGCAGTTTTCCACCTGGAAAATAATTCAAATAACAAGTCCATGAACATTCGCTTGAGACATATTTTAACTTACTTGGGCCCACGTGCAATGCTCTATTTCTCCAGTTGCCATTTGCTAAGAAGAGATAATAAATCTGGATTTTCTGGAACTTTTCCACTCCTACCCACATGTCTCCACTTTTGATTATCCCACCAACCCTATTTTGACAACCTCGGTAAATCAGTGCATAAATTATGACTCAAATACCATAAAGCTGAGCGTGGAGACAGTTCAAAACTCCCAAAAATTAGTTAATACATGTTAAAGCAGTCTAAGCAAGGTTTTAGAAAGACATTAGCAAGACTGGCCAGAGTCTGGTGAATGGTATGTCAACCTAGCATTCACAGGTATCCACTTTTGAGTGAACATCAGAAGCAGATGACCTTAAATTCAATCCTTAGCTTAAACAAAGAAAATGGCAAAATCATAGTCATGGGAGAACTGGAAAACATTTCACAAGACAAAAACTTCATGGAAACAATTACCAGTTTGACATTTGCTATTAATAAATTCACACAGTCAATGTAACTGATTACAGTAGTGTTTTAGCTGGTTGCTATATTGCACATAATAGCTGCATCTCACCTACTGTCTTGAATGTGAAAACAAACAATTGTTCATTTGCTATGACTGCAATATAAACGTTTCACTCACTTGATTCCACAAAAAAATGCTTTATCTTTTTTCTCATCATCTTCATGTTCTGCTTCAGCGAAGATGTCATTTCAGTCATTTCGTCTCTATATTCCATTATGCGTGACAGAAAATGATCTAAAACATAACACATACTGTAATAATGATATTTAAAATATCATCTATCATTATGCAGATATGCCAGACAATCAATCAACTGTACATATTAAGACAATTATTTGAATCAAGTAGTACCACTAGTCATGAGCACAAGCCTCATTTTATAATGTTATCTGTATCCCCAACTTCTCTTCCCCGTCCTTATGTCACATTTTAAAAATTACAACACAATATGCAACCCATTAACTAAAGCATCATCCCAATACGTACAGCAGTTATCATTCGAACTTAAGGCACAGCCAATTATCCCAACTGACCATGTTTCATTCCATGCAGCTCCTCAGTAATGAAAACCTCAAACATCTGCGTCCTCACAAACCATTCCAGAAACATCTGGATGCTACGAGATGCAACGGCACTGGTGAACTGATCCACCTAGTAAAGAAATCAAGCTCAGTTCCAAGCAGTGTTTAATCTAGACTCCTGGACTCCGGGGGGAAACTGACAAAGCCGGGGGGAACTGACAAAGCCGGGGGGAAACTGACAAAGCCGGGGGGAAACTGACAAAGCCGGGGGGAAACTGACAAAGCCGGTGGATTCTGCTAGGGGACTGCTGTTAGTTGATGTAGTATACCAAAATTTCCGAGGGGGATTTGAAATTTCCAGGGGGGGAAGGGCAATTCCCCCCGGAAACGGCCTAGATTAAACCCTGGTTCCAAGTTATGATAAAAAAACATTTAAAACATATAATCCTAGACACAGAAGTGGTCAATTTGACTGCAGGCATTATTATCAATAGCCACAAATGAATTCACCGGAAGCAGTTGACAGGGAAAACTAAAAAACATTACATTTTGCTAAACTCTTGAATAAAGACTTCTGATTTTGAAGTTCTCCAGTCTTACATCAAATTCTAGCTTGCCATCCTGATGTGTGGATATGAAATCCGTGTAATGCCCACAAGTTTCTATGAAGAAACGCAGAAAAGCTTCTGTTACAGCTGCATCACGGACACCAGTGGAATCTACAAGAAGAAACAAATTAACCCTTAACAGCTTAACAGCCCTGTGCCGGATTTTTCTGGCGTAAAAATATTGCTCATGCCATACCGCTGGATTTTTTCTGGCAGTCTCAGCCACAAGCTGAAAATGGGGGTTGGAGTCTGGAGTTGGGGAGGAGAGGTGGTTTTGTGATAGGGTTGGGGTGAGGCTTTTGTGGGAAGGGATGAGGTGGGGGTTGAGGAGGCACGAAGCTGGGATTGGGCAGGGGAGGAGTTGGGAAAAAAGTTGGGTAGGGGTGGTTGGATAAGGAAGAGTAGAGGAGGGGTTTGGGGCAGGGGATTTGTGGGGCAAGTTGGTTCAGGTGTAGGGGCAGGCACAGGGGCTGGAGGAAGGGAGGGGCTGAGATGGGAGTTGGGTGGGGAGGAGATTGGAGTTGAAAAAAGAGGGGTGGGAGGACCATGTGGCGTTGGGAATATTTGTATGTCTGGCAACAAAGAGGTTAAATAGCATTTTGTGACATTAAACAAATCGATACAAGGTTATTACCACATACTGTCTTACTGAATCCACGTTAAATAATTCTGAAACATTAAATTATGCATAAAACAATATTAGTTCTAACCACAATCATCTTTCAATGCAGTGGACAGGGCTTTCTGAAGCTTCTTTGGTATGATATGTTCCTCATCACCATAGCAACGCAACAAAGAGCCTCCATCAAGATCAACCACCAAAATCTTAAAATCAAACAGAAATACAATTAAACTTTTAAAATAATCTAGAAGGCATCAAAAAACCAAACTCAGGCAAGACTGAAATCATGTTAAACAAATTCCTAAACAATGAGCAAATCTGTGTACCTAAGAATAATAATCGTAGACATCTTCGTTACCATGACTTGAACATAATCAAATGTGATCTGGTGTAATCATATAACAAAGGCAGACACTTAGAATCTAACATCTCAGCTTACTAAAAAATATCAAAATGCCACAATCATGACTATAGACTGTGCTTGAACAATGGCCATGAACATCTTTCAATTCAAGCACAGTCTTCAATGGATCCTAAAACCATGGTAGCTAATCTGAACAGAAAATGTGGCTGATGACCACCGAAAGCAAAGCAAGAGCTACCGGTATACATCATAAAAGTGATAATGTTCAAGAAATACAAGAACAACAACAAAAGAGCTGATCAGCCTGACAAATGAAAATGGAAGATTTCTATTAATATTAGAAAATTCCAGAAATAGGAATTCATAAAGCAATAGGTACCTCTGAGCCGAGTGCCTCATTCTGCAGAAGTCTAGCGTACGTTGATGACAAAATTCCAATAACATATGGAGTAGGTGAGTCCAGAATATCTGTCAGACAGCTTGGAAGAACTGGAATGAAGATGTGCTGCCACTCGAATGGGTATAAAAGTGATAAAATGGTGTGCACACAAGAAGTAAGCGAACTAGCAAAATAACATCATATTCAATTAACATAAAACTGAATGTCTTGAAAATATATCTTCATAACGCTGGTCACACACACAAATCAGTAATAATTAGTGCTGTTCAACTATTAATTTTTTAATCATGATCAATTGTGCAATTAAAATAATTAATCACCATTAATCGCATTTTCATTGGAAAACATCATTCGCAATCATAAGTACTTATGATGTATACAAACCACTGTGCCAGCATCTTAAAAAACAAACTGCCTGTTTAACAGTGACCATTTAGACTTAGACGTCTTCTGTTATACTTCACTCTCTTTGATTTTCTCATCCTTATTCTCTACTATTTTATCCATCAGTGATTTAGAAAAAAAATTGCCAAACTTAATTTCAAAATGTTAACTCCGACGACATGACTAACCGGCAAACTGTAAAAGTTGGAAGACACATGACCACACCACAGATAAGTGATCATGCATAACAGTCATTATATAGCACAAGCAGCATCCATGACAGTTAACTGTAAACAAAGCTCGTGATGCACTTTTCAAGCTCCGAGTCTCATAGCGAAATATGATGCGGCTAATTTTTATTTCACTTAATTTTTTGTAATGCGATCAACAGTTTTTAATGCATTAAATCATGATTAAAGTGCAGCACTAATAATAATCAGACAAATAAATAGAATATATTATGGCACCATTATATAAATATCAAGCACTGAGTTGTCATCTTTCTTATGCACAGTTCACATTAACTTTATTTCTAATGATGAGACAGCCAGAATGAAAAGCTGAATGAAAACACGTGGAACACATTTTTAATAGTCTAGAAAACTGGAAAACTAGACAACTGTATGGATTTGATAGCAGGAACCAGCAAAGTTAGCTTCTTGTACCAAGTGCATTATGTCAGCAAAGACACTAACTTTCCAAGTTAATAGGAAGGTCTGCTCACTATTTGTAACTCTATTTTTCACCTACCAAAACTTAGTCTACTGCCATGAAGTTTGAGTGCATTGCAATGTCTATTATCAGTATTTCAAATGCTAAACATAAAACTTTGGTAAAGCTTTGGTAATAAATTGCCAGGGTAAACAGGGTCAACATATTGTGTTGTGTATGCTAATAAAACAATTTTGCATAATGAAACATAAATTAACCTACTTAAATAAAAGCGAGTAAAAATAAGTTGGTGTTATGATAGTCTTTGCTTCACATATAAAGACTTGTTCATTTGAAAGACTTAATTTACCTGAGTTTCTGAGCGCAGAATATAATATGCCGCTCAAGCAGAATAGAACCAAACACTTTTATGAGAGCATTTGTTGACAGATATGACAAAAGAGAATCACAAGATACCTAAATAAACCACAAAAGATACAATTTCAGGCCGACAAATCCTTTAAAACAAATCACAAATACAATTTATTGTTATGCTTGTTTCATTCATTTTAACCTCTTGACTGCAGCATGTCGACAAGCGATGTCATATAAATATAATTAGCCAATGCGGTATGGTCGTCAAATGTTAGTATGTATTCCCAGTATCCTATAATGGTCTGTTGGCCACAGTAGTGAGCTGCCTGATGTTTGCAGTATTGAATAGATATTTTTGATAACTAAGCAGCGATTTCTGGCTGGAAATCAAGTAACTCACTGCCTGTATCTCTGTAGGCAAGTTTTATGCCCGGATGTAAGTAGTGAATACATTTCCATGTTGCAGTCAAGGGGTTAACTGGTATTCGATCAATTAGCAGTCAAATGCACAGCATAAGCCAAAAGTGCACCAAA
This sequence comes from Metaphire vulgaris, assembly GCA_018105865.1. Classification (NCBI taxonomy): domain Eukaryota; kingdom Metazoa; phylum Annelida; class Clitellata; order Crassiclitellata; family Megascolecidae; genus Metaphire; species Metaphire vulgaris. The sequence goes on from CM030834.1 coordinate 16,545,780, forward strand.
TCCATACCACAAAGTAAAACTTTAATTCAAAGATCAGACGATGAGATGACAGTCTACTACAGCTAAGCAGGGCTGACCCAAGAGTGTTTTCAGTCTAGATATAAATTGATATTACAAGACCTGCAGGCAGATATACAGGCAGTGAGTTCATGAATTCCAGAACACAGAAGCTGACACTGTCCAAGAACTGCACGTATTTGTACCAGCGTGAAACTATTGCAGACTTAGAATTGGCTGTCAGAATATAACCAAGTTGCTCATAAAGAAGAATTTGGTGAACTAGAACACGACTCAAAACTGCTTATTCCACAGCAGAAAGCCAGTACAGGTATCTACAGACTGATGCTCAACAGACTCATATTTTGGAGGTTTAAATATAAAAGTTCCTAGTGAATATTAACTATTTAAAACTCTTTGCTGTTGACTTTGAAGTTAACAAACAGGTGTGAAATGCAATTAATGTTACTGGACCAAAAGTTCTATAAATGTTTGTAAGCTAGTGCTGTTAGGTCAATGGGCTGTCTATGCTGTTGCTCTGCATACACTTCAGGTTAAGGATTCTGTCCAAGCCAGTCTATCGTGCTGGTGGGTTATTGCTTTGAGTTAGCTCATTTTATTAGAGCAGTAGGCTACAGTGGGTCCATGACTGTTAAAAAGGGCAAAGCATAGCAAAGAAAACTAACAACGTTATGAACGCTGTTTTGTCAATATAAATTCCATCTTGAAATTGCATAGTCTGATTAACCACTAAAACTTGTGTCTTTCAAGATGTGACCTTAGCTCCACTTGTGAAAAATAAGCACAGGTTCCCCAGCACAAACTATTTTGGAACAAAAGTACTGAAGCGTGTTTTGTGAAGTGAGACCAATGGAGAAGAGAAATGAATATCATACTCATACAAACAAATGATCCAGTGCTTCATTTGCTGCCTGGCTATTTATTTATATTACTATAGTTCAAATATTGACAAATTTTGATATTCTGCAGAAGTTGAAAAGAAATAAATGAAACTCACAACACCTGGGCAAGATTCAACAGATCGTCTTATAATCAAAGGTTGTTTTCTGCAATCGGGTCCCTGAGAACATTGACAGCATCAATCCAGTGTTAGAAATTCAATGCAATAAGCATCAGACATAATTTAATTTAGGCTTTCAACAAATCAGAAAATGAACTGCAAATGTACCTCGAAATAGTGGTTTTTATTCACACAGATTTCTGCTCTATGTGACTTTTCATGGCATACAAAAGAACAACTTTTACACATGATGTTATTCAATTTTCAATTTTCTTAATATAAAAATGTTGATAACACATTTAATAAATAAAATCTAGATTCCTGGGAGTCCACAAATTTCATAATCCTCAGAATGTAAATATTATTATATCTCATGAAAAGTAAAGCCTCTCACATGCATCTAATGTCCATACTGAGTCAAACTGATGTCCCTACTTTCTACTGCAGCTAATACTCACAAGATCAATATCTCAGAAATTATAAGACATGATATGTTTGGTTGCATAAAGACAAATATGGAACTAATAATGTGAAGATATACAGTATATATGCACAAATAACACAAAGAACTTGGACAGAATATAAGTTCAAACATTTCCTATGACATATCGTGATCATCTAGAATAGGAGTGTCAAACTCATTTCACGTAGCGGGCCACATAAAAGTCTTTGTGGTTGTTGCAGGTCTGATTTGTACAGAGCATTAACACAAACTAAAGTAGGCCCATTACACAAAACAGTGCTCAAGAATTGCTTAAAAAATTTCTATTTCATTTCTATCGTGTGTAAAAATTTGAGCTTCATATATGTAATTACCGATTTTCATACATGTACTTTGTGAACATTCCTTAAATAAAGTAACTTTGTTCAAACACAATGCTTTTTTCTTGTATTCAACCACATACACGTGGGCCAGATTAAAAGCTTTCGTGGGCAGTATCCGGCCCGTGGACAGTATGTTTGACATCCCTTATCTAGCAGATTAATGGATTAAAGAACGCAGAACACACTAGAACACAGAGAAATGATTACGACAGAATACAGCTCGGCTCTAATGTAACGTTCTTGAAAATACACAACAGGAAACAAACTGCATGTATACAGCTTACTGTGACTATGAAAATCTCTTTGTTAGGATCTGGACATAAGTGTGAATATGCTGCACGAAGAAGATCTTGTGCATGTTCCTCAGATACCCGAAACCGATCCTCAACTGAAAGCAGCAGCTGTTCATACATGTACGCTTCATTGATTGGACTCACAATACACAAGGCAGCAGGCAGGCGATTGCCACTACCAGATGGCTACAAAATTATTTTAAAAATTGTTTCCCAATAAAATGTCGTTTAAATGACTATGCATAACATCATCCGGATTAAAACTATTACTCTGCCATATTTATTTACGACATTATTTACTAATTGGTGACAACTTCGAAGTTCAACTTAATTTCATAAATAATCTGGCATTAAAATAGTACTAGAGTGCAAAATGAACTTTTAAATCTGATGTGACATTGAAGCGTATTTCAATAACAAAGATAAAAGGTAAAGTTTTCCAATGCCCAATTTTGAGCATTGGAATCAGCGCTAATCTCCAGTCTTGTGGCATACAGTGACGCAGGTGGCATATGCTGTTAACCTAGAGTAGGTTGCCAGCCAAACATCTAGACCTCTGTTACACCAAGCAGCTGAATGCTGCTCCTCATTTTTATTATCACCGCTTTAGCAAGTAAGGTTGAGTTGACCTTAGGGCACCAGCGGGACTCGATCCCGTTCCGCCAGCATGCCAGTCCCGGGTGCAACCGCTTCTGCCAGGAAGGCTGGAGAAGAAAAAATCATTAACCATTTTCCAGACATCTGACAAATCAAGTGAAGTTCTCTGACCTTTCAAACACCAGAAACTTGTGTATTTTAAAAAATAAAATAGAAATTACCAACAGCCGCCTGCAGTAACCGTACTGACGCATCCCAAGTTGATTTGTTAAGACAAATGAGAACATCTCTCTAAAGCAAGAAATACACTGGCTTCTTATAAATGAGTAAAATTGTAGGAAATTGCAAAAACAAATTCTGAATCAACTAAAATATTTACGACTCCTTCCATTACTGAAGCTAAACCCGTCATGTAAAGCAAATCTGCATAACAAATTAGCCACAATCACCCTAACTGCTCCCACCCGAATACAATTTTCTAATTAATTTGTGCAAATCTCACCACTAGCCTGGGCCTAAATAGGAGTATCTGCCCCTCTATATCCCATCATGGCTATGCTAATGCTAAGTAGTCTCCCAATGCTGTAATAAACAGAATATTGTGGAAAGGCCCTTAATCAATGCACACAGACACACTCACACAAACTTAAGCTTACCCATCGTAAATAGTTACAGGTCTCCAGATCTCAGCATCAGGAAAACAAAAGAGTTCCACTCGATCTGAACTGACACCATCTGCTAACTGACAAAATCAAATTGGATGAAAGCTGCATTTTGAAATAGTAACAGATTTACTTTTTCTTTAATTGCATATCAGCCAAGAATTCTAGTTTCAAAATGAACCCAAAGTCTAGGAACAAACTTTATGTTATGCTAAAGTGTAAATTTTATGTGAAACTTCCTCAAAGCAAATCCACACTTTGCAGTAAATTTTACTTCCAGGTAACTCTTAATACCTTCTCTGGATACTGGAACAAAACAGTCGGATAGCACTTTTTTTTCTCGTCAAGCTGAAGTCCAACAATAAGTGCAAAGTTAAATAATGGCTTGGACTCTTTCAGTTTCACCCTGACATAATTTGCCACCAGATGAGTCTAAAACATATCAGTATAACATAAAGAAAATAACATGTACAGATTAAAAAAAAGAAATTGCCTTAAAATACCTCAGTAATGAACAATAGAGCATATCCAGAAACATGCACCATGAAAACGAGACACATTTGACAAACTTGAACTTCTTAAACCATAGAAACATTAGACACTCATTCCTGAGAATCTAATTCTGGCCTGATTAATTTCTTAATAATAATTAATGAAGAAAACAAAACTTATGAATCCTTCAACTGGTACAGCAAGTTGTTGAGACAACTGTATGCAACAGCATTAAGCTGTAATTGAGATTCCACCTTCAGGTTGGATTGCAGTTGTATGATTGGATACTAATAACTAATTATTCTTGTGCAATTCCCTAAGAAGTGCCATCATAAACTGACTGATCCGGGCCTAGGATGATCTGCCAAAATAGGTATTGCGATCACATTACGTGCTCATGCAACAGAGAAAAGACTGTAATTATTTTCAAGATAGATCTCCATTTAAAATTTAATTATAACCTTATCCTCTGCATTAACATTCAATGTATTTGAGTATTATTATTATTATTATTATTATTATTATTATTATTATTATTATTATTATTATTATTATTATTAAACTGACAATTTCTTGTGCGCCATATTACCAAAATATCAGGAGCAAGGGCACATTACAGAGTCCAATAAAAATAAATAAAATAACAGTCATCAGCAAAAAATTTAAAAACTATTGGCTGACATGAATTTGCTGAAGTGTCATAACTTTAATATTTTTCATATATTTCATTAAAATTTGATTAGTTTATCATTTTTATGAGTTTTAAAACTTCTGGACTTCAAACCATCACTGACTTGAATTATTAAGTTAATTCTTTCCATTAAAGTTGATGTTAGGACTTTTCTCACAAGTTGTTTTTGAAATAGTTAACCAAAGTATTGTAAATACTTTTGATAGATAAAATTCAATTCAATTTAGTAACAATTTCATGTCAATGAGTTCACCTCTGTCTAAAAGCAGTTCTATTTTCACGAAAAAAAACAAGTTCCCTAGACAACAGAGCTTAGTAACTACAACTCTACTGATTCGAAAGTAGATTAGAGGTGGAATTGTCGCATTATTCCTACAATACACTATATTATTATTGCTCTTCATCCTTTGCTAAACGTCACTACATCCATTTCGCCGGCTAAACAGTTGGCTATTATCATTTAGATAAATGAATTATTTTGAAATTCAAATGGAAACCAACCGTTCGTTTTCGGACATTTGAAATGTGCTTAAGTCGTCGTTCCTGCTCATCTTTTGTCACCTCTGAATCGCTGTCTAAAAAAATAATGAATAAAAATCATAACAGAAGACAGGTCCTTGCGTACTACATGAATGAATTTCTGATGCTCATGATCTTGATATGGAAGCATCTCTAAATAAGCATATTAAACAGCTACACAATGACATAAATTACAAGCAGCATATCAAAGTGAATTCAGTGCTAAAATATACCCGTAACTATGGTGCCCTAATTTACTCTGCCAACAGACCCATATTGATTTCATAGCTTCATATGCTTTATATACAAGACACCATATAATAGATGTTCTATCATAAACTGTAAGTGCATAAGTCATCACTTCTGCTTGCCTTCTTCAACAGTTTCCGGAGTGCTGTGAGTGTCTGCAGGCTCAACATTAAGGCGCAGAATAGAATAAGCTGAACTGATTTTTGCCTGCATTGGCTAAACAGACAAGAGAAGTAAAAGATTCAATTTCTATTATTATTTAAAGCAACTGAAAAACAACAACAAATGTACAAGCCACAGCATATCTCACACATCTGTCTAATGGAGCTTTGAAGACATCATTTGATTTTGGATTTTAAACCATGTGTACAGGGCTATATAAATTGTCCTGGAATAATAATAATAATATAATAATAATAATAATAATAATAATAATAATAATAATAATAATTTGGTTACAACTGCAAATAAAAGCATTTGACCATCCCCTGCATTGTAACCATGTGCATTAGACGTCAACTGCCAACAAGCAGTACACCAAAATACAAAAGCTAGAAACAAGATATTAGCCAGAAACCTGTTTAATTAAGATTATACTCTATTCCTTTGTTTCTGCTCTGCAGTAATCGAATTTTGAATTAAAATTTATTTTTTTTCTCTCTCAAAATATGTATTAAAGTTTTAAAAGACATTATAGACAAAAACAAAACAGAATCAAAGAACGGTTCATTGATTGCAGATAAAAGACTATTTACTAGTATTAGTTTGACTTTGAGAATATTATTTTAAAGTCCATCATATTTTTGATTCCTAAACATTTGAAAACTAATTCCCAGTAAATAAGATCAAGTCACAACGGATACGGAAATGTTTTGTCCACTGTCAATATGAGGTAATCCTTAAGTTTTCGTACTGACGTTGCTTTAAGTTTGATTCATTCACTTCAAACCTAAAGGTTTTTTCTGAAATCAATTTTCAAGCTCATGCAACAGAGTTTTAAATTTTCACTTACCTAGGTGTGCATATAAAGGACATATTTATTACAACTGCTATTAAGATACATTTTTATTCATACAGAGAAATCGATCCCTGGGAAGGAGTAGGCCTAAAATGTTTTTTCATGCTTGAAATATTATAATGGGAATATAAGTTCATATCTTGCATAATTCTTCAAACAATTAAATAAAGTCGATTACTAGCTTAAAGAGAAGAGAACTCATTAAGACCAATACCAATATTATGTAACAATGCAAGTTTTCTAACTTAAAATATTATATTTAAATTAAATTACTTAGTTAAATTTGATATATACTTGCCAATCAACACAATGCAGACAATTACTAAAATTTGTCGCAAGGAAAGAACAACTCCAAGCAATTTAAAAAATAACTCTGTCCAACATTCCAGACTGATTTAACAAGTCAATCCAAAATGTAATTTCAAAAGATCTCTTCTTAAGTAACAGTAAAATCTTTTACAATGTTCATACTTCAAAAACATGAATTTACCCTAAAGTCTTCAACGTCCATTCCTATGATCTGTAAGCTACACGAATACAGGAAGAAGACAAGCCTGCATATATCAACTAGCAGCTTACAAGGGGGAATTTACTATAAAACTACCATGAGAATAATTGAAACAACATTAGGCATTGCTCTCAGTTAAGCTCCGCCTTCTAGCAACTATAAAGGCATAACAAATGAACATGCTACCTGGCATGCTTACTCACAACTATTAAAACCAAATACATGCCTGCACTGAATCTTCATCAATCTGTCAATCAACGATTCATATGATCTAAAGTGCTGCAAGACTCCGCCCAAATTGTTTGCAGCTGAAAATTGATATCAGTACCTGTGTGTTTACACCTTTGCCGCCTTGATTCCAATACTTAGCATCAGTGCTAGTTTTAGACAATTGCTGAGAACTTGTCATTGAGGCACAAGGAAGTGGTGCCTAAAAGCAGAAATAATCAGAATTGTATGCAAATATTTAAGACATGCAAATAATCACAGGACACATTAAACTAATCCTCACTAAGAAAGAAAACGTAGATGACCCATGGAAGGGACATTGAATGGCAAAAGTTCTTTTAAAATGAAAGATCGACAGGCGGGAATATGCGATTACAGACAAAACAAGCACCAGTTTGCAAAGGCAAAAAGCAAGAATAAAAATAAAAGAGCAACTTCACTGAGGTAGAAAATACAGGTATAAGATAGAATGGAACTGCAACTGTTCAATTTTATACTCAGCTTTTAATTCCTACTCAGTCTAGACCAACAGTTTCAAGACTGTACAAACTCTTAGTTGTTGCCATATTACATAAGTTTTGTGTTTTAGCATTCCTACTGATTTTTAAATATATTGAATATTGACAGTACCTAGTATCTTCATTAATGTAGATCTGCATGTGTCTACATTGATTTAATTGATTTTATATGACATGAACAAGTTTACTTCTGCCTGTTTTATCACTTCACTGCACATATTAATTATAAATTTGTACTTGTGTTTTCCATCCCTCCATACATTTTTATAACTGCTATATTTCCATCTACATTTGGATTTTTTACCATTAATTGCAAATTTACTTTACATTTCCATATTTACATATTCAACAACTTGCATTTTCAGTTCACAGATGTGTGAAGGGAAGGTAAAGTAGAGAATAGCAAAGAAAGAACATTCGACAATAAATCCAATAAGAAGTAGTCAGATGCTTGGTCAGTGGGTTGATTTTTGCAAAAGCAGTTACAGTAGATCAGACTACTCCCACTTCAGAATATTGTACCTCCAGTGGATCACACAGGTAAAAAACTAACATTTTCACCGAAGGTCGGCCTTGAGCAATGGTGTGGTTAAACTTCCTGATAAATTGAGCATTGTACTTAGTTTGCAATACAATATTTCAAACTGACTGAAGTCCTTTGTTCTGGAAATCCTATGTCAGCACTAGCAGGTATAAATTATTAAGGAAAAGATTTTCATATTCACGCCATTTAAGATGACAACCAAAATTCACAAATGTCAATACATTTGTAAAACAATTAAATCTGCAGAATAGCCAGTAATGTACTATTGAGTAACTTTTTCTGAGCTGTAGTTTATGCTTACTGGTAAGTAATCTAAATAGCAGAATATAATAGCTTCCAGTTTCTGTAAAGAACTAACTCCACAAACGAAAGACAGTATAAAATATAGAATAAAACTGGAAATGTTGAGCCAACTAACTTATCAACCTTAATGTAAACTTAGCATGATTTAAAATGCCTTAGAAAGCATTACTGCCTGTGTGAAAGCCACTAGGGGTGCTAATGGGGCTTGAACCCACTCCGTTAGCCTGACGCTCCAGCACGTAACCCACTCTGCGATCTTCTGTAGCACATTAAAGTTAAGAATCACATTTATTAAAATATCTAAATTAAGGCCTTATAATGTGACCCCAGATTGACCTTTGATAACAGCATTGGTCCTTCCAGATCAAAGATATTGGAACTTTAGTGTATAACATCTAACAAAACAAAGCTGTAACAAGCACAAGCACACACAGTACTTACTTAAGCTTTGATTTACTCAATCAAGGAGACAATGTGGCAAACAGCTGAACCGAATTACTTCCAATTATGCATAAGAGCTAACAGCTAAAGTAAAGTGAGCTTGTAAGGAAGATGCATTATAAGTAAAGGCATCCAAAAGATTAATCATGTTAAATCACTGCAGCTGCATGGCATACTGAAGTATATACTGAAGTACAGTATAACAGTATATGCAAGTGAAAAATGAAATGCCAAAACCCAATTATAAGCATAAAATCACAAATGGAAAATAAACAGGACAAAACTTCAGCAAAACATGTGCAAAAATTCTTCTATCCCTTAAAATTAGATATACTGAGATTTAATGAAAGTTGAAATGGACAAAAGCCACTGCAATAGTGTCGATTGTATGCATTCACAATGTACAGTTTATATATTTTATAATAGTAAACACTGGCCATTTGATAAGCTCTTGTAATCACCACATAAAGAGATTGCCAGTAATAGGAATGATAGCATAAGGTGTGGTGAAGTAGGGGACAATGGTGGAGTAGTGGTAGGAATCTTGCTATGCCATCAGGTCACAAGTTCAAGTCTGACCCTGGCCATTGCCTTAGAGACTTAAGGCAAGTTCATCCACATTTGTCTGTAAGGAGGGGAAATAGAAGAAAGCCTCACTCATCCCATCCTTTGGTGGTGAAAGCCAATTGGACCTGTCTTCGTACAGAGAATCAACTTCTAAGGCGTACAATTTAGTCAATGACAATTTGCTGCTAAATATAAAAAACTGCAATTAAAATATGAAATGGAATACACGATATTAAATCACTTTTGAAAATTTACTCTAAAAATTATGATAACAGAACACAAAAATCAGCTCAATCAATTCTTAACACGGCCATACCTGACGCAGAGGTTGCAGTGTCCCTCCTCCTCCTCCTGTACTAGATGGTGCTGCTGGTATCTGTGGTTTCTGGGTCAAGCCTGGAACTTCATACAGAGGATCATCAATTGGAGAATCAAGTGAACTCTGATTAGGAAGCGCAACAATTAATGCATCCGGTTCAGCATAGGTGTCTTCTTCCACTTTTCCTTGCAAAGACAATTTCCCGTTGTGCGGTTGCTTGGCTTTTGACTTCTTTTCACTGGATTTCTTCTGCTGAAGTTCATGTTTTTTGGACTCTGGACTCTTGGACTTTCTCTTTTCCCAGAATCCTCGATCACTGTTACGAAAGTTTGCAGCCCCACGCTGGAATGGCTCGAAGCCTGGAGAGGACTCCCTGGTTTTCTTCAAAGGAAGGGTTCCCGTCTTTTGTACTATGGAGGGTGGAGGAGGACGAGGTGGAGCGGGAAGCTTGTCACCTGTAGAACGTCTTTTAATAGGATCACTCACTTTTAAATCGGTGTTGTCAGCTTGATAGAATGAGTTACGATTAGACTGCTGGTCAGAATTAGTATTGAATGCACTAACAGACTTGTCATTCCTTAAAACCAGCTGCTCAATCTCCTCGTATAGGCTCTCTGTAGCAAGTTTACCACTAGAACAATGTTCATTCTTGGCAGTTTTCTGCCTCAGGTATTCGTTATGTGCAAACGTCCTTGGAGGTTTCTTTGGTGGTACGACCACAACATTCGCATCAATAGGACCAGCGTCAGTGTTAATGAGATCAGAGGTTTGTTGAATTGACTCGGAAATAGTTTTCAATTGACTAGAAGATGACTTATCTGAATCACATGATGATGCATTTTTCAACCTTTTTGTCCTATCAACTTTAGCATAAATAGGCATGTCCTCTTTCATTTCTGACAAGGCAGTGCTCAAATGTGGCGATGAAGAGGAGTCTGCATCAACAGTCAGACCAAGCGTACCTTCCTGTTCTGCTGTATTAACATCTCTGTCCACCTCATGACTAGAATGACTGGGGTATTCTTTTACTACATCAGTTCTGACACAATTTTCCTTAGAACTACCCTGTTGACTAGTACCATCCCATTGACTCTCATCAGCCAGAATAATCTGACCCGAATCGGTGCAACTATTGTCACTGATCAGCTCCACTGAATTATATTCAATGAGGCTCTGTTTATCACTGATACTAGCCTTGTTCTCAACAATTTCCAGCCCCAGTTTATATTGCAGATCTGACTTTTGGCTAGCAGTGTCTTGTGCATCGGGATTTGTAAATCCAGAACAATGAGAATCTTGATTGACACCGTGCATTCGAAGTGAATGCATCGAAGGTTTTGGTTTAACTAATGGCTTAGATAAAACAGACGAATCTGGTGTCAGAGTGGAAACCTGATTCTCTGCTAGTAAATGCATGACATCTTGTCTGCCTTCCTGTTTAACGATCTCCCCCTTTTCACCCTTACCTTGCGATTCTAGTTCCGGAAACTGAGATGACAAAGTTCTGTGACGTTCTTTTGAACGCACTGGTCTGGTTATTGGCTTTAACTTTTGACAGTCAGAAAATGACTGTGCTGGCCTAGCTGGCAGTGATGCAGAATCTTCCTGTACTATTTTTAGTGAACAATCCTCTAATTTGTCACCAGCCTCATCAGCAATCACAGGATCTTTAACTGACTTCTCTGATGATTCATAATCACCAGACAATTTACATGACATTTTGACAGTACATCCCTGCAATTGTGTTCCATCCTCTACAGCCCCATCAGTATTCAGAGGAATGTCACTTTTCCTCCTAAATGGCCTAACAGGGCGCTTAACTTCACTAGCCATGAAATCAAACGACGTTCACGGTAAATCTAAAACAACATTTAGAAAATTTAGAAGTTTAGAAGCATTATCAGACATAAAATGCAATAAAGAGTGTGTCCTGGAAATTCTGAGTCAAATGAAAACTGACAAAAGCCCTGGAATAGACAATATACACCCAAAATTTCTGTATGAGGTAAGACATGAGGTTAGTTAGGTAACAGCCACAATATCCAATATTCAATACTTAAATCGGGAATAGTACCTAAAGACTGGAGGGATGCAGTAGTCACTCCTATATTCAAAACGGGTATCTGTGGGAAGCCAGGAAATTATAGGCCAGTGAGTCTGACCTGTATAATATGTAAAGTTCTGGAAAAATAGTAAAAGCAAATATATTGGACCACCTTATGAGACACAAGATTTTAAAGGATAGCCAGCATGGGTTTATTAAAGGAAGATCTTGCTTAACAAACATACTGGACTTTTTAGAGGAGATTCATGACAAGCTAGATGAGGGAAAAGCAGTTAATGTAATATACCTGGACTTTGCAAAAGCATTCGATAAAGTACCTCATTCAAGACTGACAGTCAAGCTTCAGGCCAGTGGAATTAGAGGTAAAGTTCTTGGATGGATAAAAAATTGGCTTCAGAGCAGAAGACAGAAGGTAGGTATAAGAGGCAAGTATTCAGATTGGGCTGAGGTCATAAGTGGGGTGCCACAAGGTTCAGTGTTGGGACCTCTATTGTTTTTAATATACATTAAAGATGATATCATGTCAAAAATTTCAAAATTTGCTGATGACACAAAACTGTGTGGACAGAGTGATAGTGCAGAAGCAAAAATTTTACAACAAGACCTTAATAGACTATCCCAGCGGTTGGCAGATTGGCAAATGCTTTTTAATACAGATAAATGCTTGGTGATGCACATTGGAAAGAAGGGAACAGATCATGAATTTAAGTTATGTGGATAAAATAGAGCAAATGGATTATGCTACTGGTAAGTCTAAGTGACTGCCAACCTTCGAATTGAAGATGGTACACCATAATGTGACGATTAAGCTAATAAGTGGCATGTCTGCAAGGTCCAGTATGGTTCATCGTACCAGCCAGTGCGTTAATCCCAAGGTTCTTTGGTTCTTCAAACTTCTTTCATAATACATGCAGTGATCAATGTTTTTAAAAGTTGTCGAAAGACTTCCACCCATAATTAACATTTTCGGCCATGTAGGGTTCATTCTCGATCAGCAACGGAGGGACAGTAAACCCCCAATTTCACGACACAAACAGCACTTTTTTAGTGCAAGAGTGATGGGCGGATGGATGAACTGGACGAGAGGATAGTAATGGCTACAACTGTGAACGAGTCAAAATAAACCTCAGTAGTTTAAGCTATTAGATTGGATGGGAACAACAGTGGTTCTCACACAGGGCAGTCCCTACTGAACCACTTTAAACCTTGTTATATTATATTATAATTATGCTAGCAAAAGGTTTCTTGCAACATATGAATATTTTATATCTGTATATCTCCATTGAGCAAATGGACTTACAAATTTGCTTATACATACATACAAATTGACTTATTCAGACCCGTAGGAAGTGGGGATGCAGGGGTGCAGCCGCACCCTGGAAAAAAATAGGGAATGTGCTGCACCCCAGGAAGATGAAGCTGTTTTTTTGGCCTGTCAGGATTTTTGAAAAGAAAATAAGGGATAAAGGAAGGTGATGACCTTTTTTGCTTGTCAGGACTTTTTAAACAAGCTAAAGGAATGGTGATGACATTTTTTTGCTTGTCAGTACTTAAAAGAAGATAAAATTTGCACCCCCTGCTAAAGAAAAATTTCGACATGCCTGGAGTTTTCACCATTTGCAATGCATTCATTAATTGATAGAACAATAAATTATTGCTTCACCATTAAACAATTATTGAGCAGATGATAAAATCAACTTTTAGTGCTCTAAATTATTTAAAACAAGCAACTATTGCTGATTGATATTTCTCACCCAAAGTCATAAGAGGCTATGAGAAATGTGTTCTGCAATTTTGAAAATAAGCATAATTGTCACACAGTGCAGGGCCTGTTTTAATGTGCAGTGACACACAAAATGTGCAGTGGTAAAATGCAATTTTCTGTGCTTTGTTCGGTGATAAATTTTCTAGACGACCTTTTTTGCTTATTTTTTGCGCGGATGCCCACATATTTTCTCAGTTTAGTGCAGTGATAAATTTTTCTTAAAACAGGCCCTGACACAGTGACAATGAAGTTCTTGAAAATATCTACTCCATGAAATTTATTGCAGTAATGAACTCATGCAAATAGGAAGGGAATAACGCACGACTGGTTCCAAGCTGTCTCTTCGACTTTCTTTATGCGTGAATCAAAGTATTTTTAATGTTCTGTCTATGTACACTGGCATCGTTTGGGTCAACGAAATTGCAATCATGTAGGTCATAAACACAGATTGTGTGTAAACACTGATTTTCTCCAAGTCTTATTTGTTCTGGTGATAACTACTGGTGCAATAGTTGTGCAAAATTGAGACCTCCCTGCATTTTGAACTTATTATTTCTACAAATTATTCGTTTTCATAATAAATTTTAAAAATACACTTCAATGCCAGAGACCAACTACAGCCACAACAATTAAATAATTTAGGATGCTAAAAGCCGATTTTACCAATAGTAGTATAAAGTATATTATGTACACACACACACACACACACACACACACACACACACACACACACACACACACACACACACATATATATATATATATATATATATAGTATATTAGACTAGATTAGACATTCCTCTTGCTCATCATTCCGGATGGCAATGGGATCGGCCTACGGGTTCTAATCCGAACACGATATGCTTTCTTGCTAGCATAAATGGATCCTGAATCTGTTAACATATAAGGGAATGATGATCCTTCCGGATGACAATGGGGTCGGCCTATGGGTTATAATCTGATTATCTGAGCAAGATATGCTTCCTTGCTAGCATAAATGCATCCTAAATCCGTTAACATATAGCAACACAAAAATCTAAAATTAATTCATTAGCTGATGGGTGATGGCATATTGGGCGACGCATTAATTATTTCTGGATCTAAGTTCCGACGTCGATCTAGCGATTACAATACACAGACACTTCGAAAAGTCGAAAGCTAAAAAGAGAATCAACAGCTTTTCTCTTATTCAGTGAAAAAAACAAACCTTTTTGTTCCTAAATGTCTCGTCAAAGTGTATACAAATACTCTACATTTCCTTCTCCGCACAAGCATTTCCATCTACGGGCTTAAGGAGATGACAGACTGTACACTTTTCCAGGTGTGTCTGTGTTGTCAGGATCTCCTCTATGTAGCGATAATATAGTCAATTCTTTGGCGCTAGTTTTGTGAATGCGTACTAATGACCTTTTTGCCAGCACTTCTTCGTCATTAATAGACCTATGATAAGGTGGTCAATGGTCTTAAGCCACTAAAGCAACCTATGCTAAACAAGACTGTTTAGACTGCTTTTAGGTCTCAGTCTCGCTTGTAGACTAGTCATCAAACTAAAAGCACACTTGATGCAGAATTTTTGGACTGTAAAGAAACTTATAACCATCTTATTTTGGATAAGTTATCTCAGTGTATAGATGCTTCTTATTTAGGTTCTGACTAGGCCTACAGAGGTTGATGCAAATAAGTCTCTTGAATTTCTTGTGGTGTCATTCAATCTGGCATCCAGCCTAATTGGTTTGCACTGATAAGGTCCGAGAATAAATTGCAAGTCTGCTATGAATATTCAGCATTGTCGGTGCAAATGTCAACGACACCAGCAACAGTGAGTATAACTATAGCCTGGGTCCAATCAGCAAAAACGGAAGCACTGTATAGTTTGAACTAGACCTAAATATTAATTATATTGCTTAATAATTTAAATTAATTCATAAAATGCTAATTGTGACCTGTTGATTTTGTTAAATCTATTCTTTAACTAATACACCCACAAGTCTTGTGCTGTACTCATTTTTAATAAAATATGGTTTATTTGATTCATTTGAAGTTCATTGAGTGCTCATGCTACTTCTGCAAAACTCTTGTTCACTGTTTCAAGTAAACTATTCTAAGCTCCAATTTGGAGTTTTGGAGCCTGGTTGCAAAATATTATACAAAAATGTGGTTTAGAACTACTTCGAAGAATCAATGCACATGTAGAGCAAGAAGACCCATGTATACATTTGCACATTACAAAAATTTGGACTACACCACATAAAACTTGCTATTTTCTCATAAAAACAATATACTGTATACTGAATTTTAAATGGTGATCAGCAGTTTTTAAAAATAATTTCATTCAACAAGTTTCAAAGTTGTAGTCTTAAAATATAATGCAAAAAACAACTAAAGTAAAAAAGGTGCAAGGATTTCAGTTCAACAAGTGATCTATCTGGCATAGAAAAAGCAAACAAACACAACTTACAATATCAGGCTGAAACTAAAACAAACACTGCATGCAGAGATGTGTATGGTAGTAGCCCCATTCTGAGTAAACTTATATACTGTACATACACAGAATGGAAGAAATAAGAAACCCAAAACGAATTTTCAACTACAAGCCAGAGGGGAAAATATCTAAAGGAAGACCAAAAAGACAATGGATGGATGGATTTGAAGAGGATGTGAATATGGCAGAGATGAATCTAAATGGGAAAACTGACGGAAGACACCGAATGACTTTGGAAGAAATAGCAAAGGACAGAGAATTTTGGATAGATGTCATGGAGAAGTCAATTAGCTGAACACAGCTGGAGGCCAAAGACCTGACCTGAGTGGCCCCAAATATGCACAGTAAAAACAAATATTGCCTAGTAAGCACAAGAAAAACTGTTCAGAATTATTCAATAACAGAATAATAATGAATAAATATTTTAATATGTTTAACTGTAGAGTCTGTCGTTATATATTTCATCAATAATGCATTTTTGACATGCTACATTATGACATCATCCAATACAAAAAACTAAATCTAAAGACTAATAAAACATAAACATAAAAACTGTGCAATAAATGTTTAATATTCTTACAATTAATGAATCGAGTCACTTAAAATTATCTTCAAGTTTTCAAAATCTCTTCAAATGCAACGCTTAGATCTCTAAATCACACAGCATATTCAACAGCATTTAAGAAGAAAGTTAACCACGGATTATAAAGACAATTCCTTCTAGTCATTGTCAAACTTAGAATTCCACTGTGTTTGTATGTGTCGAATTCAGTAAATCCTCGTCTCCAACTGCTCACTGACTCTGCTGACGTCTCCTTGCAGTCCTCTGTCGATCAAATCTTGCTTCCATCTCTTCAAGAACCTTTGGAGTGTATCGAACGACCAGTTTCACTGATCCTAAACATTACAGATGATTGTGTCACAAAAAGATTCAGCACATGGACCATCGTTCACTCTGAGGACTGCCTTTCTAATTTCCAAATCTCATTAACTACAGTCCTCCCACGTTATCTCACCCATCTTTCTCGCCAAACTCGCCAATGAAAGGCCCAGAACAGATTTCCTCACATGTAATTTCCCTTTTTATGTCGCCCACTCCCCTCCCATTTGTCACCTTCACCATGATTAAAATGAGACAAATGTGTTTCCACCCATGCAATCTTCCCCTGCTCGTTCACCAATGAATATAAATAAGTGGAGGAAATCTGTCCATACCATCGCCTTATGCTGGTATGGTTGAGTGTCAGGAGTTCCGCAGAAAGTCAACTGCCCACAACTAATCGGGGATCACATAAGAGGGAAAGGGCAAGAGACAGTAGAGAGAGATAAAGAGAGACAGAGACGGAGAGAGGGAAAGAGAGGTCCCATCTGTGCAATTGATTAGCAGTCGGCTTTAATAGGGGCTCACATCTGAGAGAAAGGGCAAGAGCATAGGAGAGGAGGGAGATAAAAAGAGACAGAGAAGAAATGGAGGGAGAAAAAGAGAGGCACAACCTGTGCAATTGCTTAACGACCATCGGCTCTAATGGGTGCTCACATAAGAGAGAATGGGCAGGGGAGGCAAGGGAGAGAAAGAGATGAAGAGATTACTGATTGACTTGCCCTCATTATGTTGCCACCTCCACCCCTCGCCAAAATAGAACTCCGGACTAAAATGGGCAGCATAATGTGGTAAGACTGTATTTCAAACCTGCCTTCTAATTGCAATCAAACCATTATGTTATACAAATTAATCAATTCATTTAATTGTATAGCTAAATCTTTTCAAAATGATCTTTAATTTTATCTGTAATAATAATAATAATAATAATAATAATAATAATAATAATAATAATAACATTATTCATCTACTGGCTACTCAGGAGAAGTGATAACAACATGCATCAATGTCCCATTGTATTTTTAAATATGCTTCATGATGCCCTTCTTATGCACATTTGTAAGCACTTTACTTGCTATTAACCTAAACCTATGTTTTGATTACCTTGTGCAGCCTTGAGAAGTTCAACTGCCTTTTCATGTGGTTCACCTTCTACACTCTGTAAAGCATAAATTTCATTCAAAATATAATGCAGACAAAAACATTAACATCAATTTATTTATAAATCGTTAACATCAAATGGCCAAATACATTACTATATGCTACTCGAGAAACTGCCCAAGATAAAATGGCAGATTCTGGTAAATAACTGTAATTCTAAAGATTTAGTCACAAAACTTTCTCATTCCCCAACACGTTCAGGCAGAAAAAGGACTGTCATTTTCATAC
The DNA here is from genome assembly GCA_018105865.1 of Metaphire vulgaris. Lineage (NCBI taxonomy): Eukaryota > Metazoa > Annelida > Clitellata > Crassiclitellata > Megascolecidae > Metaphire > Metaphire vulgaris. The sequence continues at coordinate 16,564,153 of CM030834.1, forward strand.
CACTCCGTTAACTGAAAGCAGCTGATCTCCTCTCTTCAAGGTTCCATGTCGATCAGCGACGCCTCCAGGGATGATACGGGATATGTAAATGGGAGAATTCTGCTCCTTTCCACCCATTACGTTGAACCCTAATCCCTCTTCTGTCTTTGGAAGTTCAACGACTCTTGGATGTGCATGGCCTTCACTTGCAGCAAAAGCTGCAACTGTTGCCTATGGTAACAGCATTTAATAAACATTAGATATCCTTGATATAAACACAAGGCTGAATCAAATTTAATATTGAACAGACCAGTTACATCAGTGATGGGCACAAATTTTTATCCGAGGATCGCAAAAGTGTCTGCGACAAAAGCCGAGGGCCGCACAATTTTTGTCGGCATTTAGAATTAAATTTTTAAGTAGACTCCAAAACTACTTTAACACAACGTAAGCCTATTATACTGTATACTGTTCAGTGTAAGTAAATTATTAATAAGCCAAGACTGTCAAGTTGAAGAAATATTGGTAAATATTAAAAGCATTATTTCTAGTTAACGATCAAGTGCCAAAGTGTAAATTCAATTTGAATGCTGAATTTTCCAGGGAGGCGTTGTCAAAAGTTTCATATGTTTTAGAGGGCCGCATATTAATGCAATATTTCTCGATGTCGGGGGCCGCACAAACGGGCTTCGAGGGCCGTATTCGGCCCGCGGGCTGCACTTTGCCCATCCCTGAGTTACATAATTAATGCAGATGAAACCTATATATAGGGATATCATGTTCATTATATCCAAAGATGATTGTGCAATCAGCAGAGATTATGTCCAGCAGAGGAGAGCTTACACATGCTGCCTCTCTTCACTCAAATGCAGTTAGCCAAGCACCAAGAAATGTGCTCTGTTGCCTGTGACAAAGTCACTTCAACCAAATATATTCAACAATTTTCACACATTTCACAAAATACAGCAGGTCAAACACAGCGTCATATATAGGAGCCACAACTGGTAACTTGACAATATGTTAAACTCAGGAAATTAACAAAGAAATGTAAAAACTCAATAATTCGGCAATTGGCTGATTGTTCGAAACCAATAATTGGCCAGCCGATAATCGACCAGGGCACAATCTCTACTTATAACTGACCTTCAGGCTTTCACTCCAGCTACTACGGACATGATTACTGACTACAAGTTTCATGCTGAAGCAAGTAATATCTGATAATAAATGTATGATTGATTGAATAATCAGTGTTCAATATGAGATAATCACATTCTTTAAATAGAAATTTACATAAATTAAACTGATACATTCAGTTATGTATACCTTGGCTGTAGCATTAGCTCGTACTTCAGGACTTCCCGAGATGTCAACTGTTTCATAGACGTGTTCATAAACTTCACGGACTGCGGTGCAAAAGTCGCTTTGAAGAACTTTCTGAAGAGCTGCAAGTTTTGAATTCTGAAACTCGCCAGCTATACAACAGAAACATAACAGAGTGCATAATCTATCCCTACAAATCTTCAATTACCAAATAATTCATCATATCAAAAATTCATAACAAAGAACTGTATCTTCTTTTCATTTACACCTGCATTGTAATCATGTAACATGTGGTTACAGTACATAATCTTATAAGATTAATGTGTCTTGTAAACATGTAATTGCAATGGTTGTTAATCAAAGATGGAAGCAAAACAACCAAATCAGGACACTCTTTTGGACTGCTTAATATGTACCAATATTCAAAAATCAAATTCACTTTGTGCCTATATCCCAAAAGATATATAGTCAGCTTCTGTTAAATTACAATGAGCAAAAATTGGACTGCAACATCAAACTATTTGGTGAATGCAAGGCAAATTATTACCATCTTACCTTCATTGCTAAATTGCAGCTGATCTAATGTCTGTATGAACATTCACATACTAAATAAGTCGCTAAAAGAGGATTCAGACACCAAATGAATAATACCATAAGCATTATATATATATATATATATATATATATATATATATATATATATATATCACTTTAATTTTTCTCTGCAAGGAAAAAAACAGTTTATACTAACTTCTTTGTAGTATATCCAGAAGTTCAATTGCCCTCTGTACGTCTAAAAGAAATACAAAACTTGGTGAAAAATAAATTCCTTAAATTATTTCATCCAGTCTGCAGAACCGGCAGTTGTGGCCATTGCGATGATGGGCCCAAAAATTCCTCATCACACTTGGATTAGACAAAAGTGCAATGGTGTGGACCTAACCCTGTGGTATACATGGGGATGCCCAGCACAGCAGTGCAACACCACTGCAGGATGCATCTCTTCTGCTGAAGTCACTAATGCTGTTGCCCATGACATGGCAAAAGGTGTCCCAACAAGATGAACAAACACTCAGATTAGACAGGCCAGCCAAGAGGTGGCGTGGGGGAAAATGCCCTGGGGCCTGGAGATCCGTAGTGGGCCTGAGTGGGTCCCAAAAAATTCCATCTCATGCAATCATCTCGTGCAATATTATAAATTTACAATAAACTTTATAGATGCAGGGCCTGCTAAAAGCAGCTAGAGGCCCACACTGAAAGGCAATGCGATGAGGCCCTTTAATGTCTTGAAAAGTTTGAAAAGCAAAAAGGTCACCGCTTGTTCACATTTGATGTCTATATATTTTGAAAACTGTAGAACTTATTGAGGACAAACTTTCTACAAAAAAAGAAAACTTGAAAACTTGTCAGGGGCCCGTGACGGCTCTGCCCAGAGGCCCGGAATTTCTCTCAACAGACCTGTGAGTAAGTAGGCTACACACAAACTCTGCCATGAGTTGCCGAACCAATGTTACCAGTTGGCGCCATTTGGAAGTGCAGTGTTAGCCTTGTACGGGAGAGGCTATGGGTCTTTTGACAACACGACGTCCCCAACGTAACGGCCTCCTAACAAGTTTGAAAATTAGTCTCAACCCAAAAAGAGGCTTGAATTAGCATTAATTAATAATTCAAATAGCCAATGCTTTACTATTTTTCCTACCTCCTTATGAAATTAAAGACATTAGTGTTAACCTTAAACCTAAAAATACTACAGGATTTGATGACATAAATCAAAAAGTGGTCATTAAAAGTGCTAATGAAATCTCTGAAGTACTGTCTGAAATTGTTAATGTCTCTTTTAATATGGGATTGGTACCTGATGAACTAAAAATTGCAAAAGTAATTCCCATATTTAAAACAGGAGATACATCTCAAATAATAAACTATAGACCAGTATCTATACTACCCAAATATTTGAAAAGGCGATGTTCAATAGACTCCTAAATTACTTAGATAAATATAATATGCTTTATGATTCTCAAATTGGCTTCAGGCCCAATCATGCTACATATATACCCATACTTAAATTAACAGGTGAAATTTCAGAAAATTTTGAAAATAATAAATATACTATTGGCATTTTTTTTGATTTAGCAAAAGCATTTGATGTAATAGACCATAAACTATTATTACATAAATTGCAATATTATGGAATTAAGGGTACTTCTCACAGCTGGTTTTCTAGCTATCTGACAAATCGCATGCAATTCACCTATGTAAATTCTACTAATTACAATAAATTAAATATCAAATTTGGTGTTCCTCAAGACTCTATTCTAGGGCCACTCCTATTTATTATTTTTATAAATGACTTACCAAATGTTACATCTTACTTTAATTACTTATTATTTGCAGATGATACCAATTTAGTGGCTAGTCACTCCAATTTAAATGAACTCATCTCTCAAATAAATATTGAACTACTTAAAATTACTGATTGGTTTACAAATAATAAACTATTATTAAATATTGATAAAACCAATTTTATAATTTTTAGACCTAAACGCAAATTAATACCTAACTGTAATCCTAAACTGAAAATCAATAACATAGAAATTCTAAAAAAAATCTACAAAATTCCTCGGAATAATAATTGATGAAAACCTTAACTGGAAAGAATATACAGATTTGCTGATTAACAAATTATCTAAGAAATTAAATATTATTAGGCATATAATGAGATTTATTAATAAAAAAAGCCCTTTTAAGCATTTACTTTACAATGATTCACCCCTACCTAACATATTGTAATACCGGTATTAATTGGAGTTTTAATTATAAATGTATTACTGAAAAGATTCAACAAATTCAAAATAAGTCACTCAGATTAGCAATTAAAGAAAATCAATGTAGCAATTCAATAAATCAATATAAAACTTTAAATATTCTTAATATTGCCGATATTCATAAACAACAAACCTCAATATGTTTAAATATACTAACAAACTTTTACCACAGATTTTTTTATAAAAATGAATATTTTAAAATAATTAACAAATTACATAATCACAATGTAAGAAGTAAAAACCAATATACTATTCCTTTTGCTAAAACACTAGAATATTTACTATAAAAGTTTTTGGACCTGGAATATGGAATGCCCTCCTCGCCTATATAACTAATATAATAAATTTAAATGAGTTTAAAAGAGAAATTAAAAAATATATACTACTTTCCAAATAACAAACTTATCTAAGTAATTAATTAAATTTATTGCTATCTCAATGACTTATGTTAAATTTGTCTACTAAATATTACATATTTAGAATTTACTAAACTTCTAAGTAAGAAACTTATCAAATTAATATCTTAAGGACTTATGTTTATTGTATGCTATTTATTTCTCAGACATATTAAGGACTTATGTTAATTGTCTGCTAATTATAGTTATTTCATATTTATGATTTACTATAGTTACTACCACATTCAGAAGCCATTGACGTCTATTAATAGACACCAATGGGAGAAGCAGATTATAAGTTGCCACCCCAACGGCCCCCCTCTTGCCATATCCGCCACTGCGTTCCCGGGATTTTCGTTCGTAAGTGTGGGGACATTGGGGGTGTCAGTGTCCGGTGTTGAGTCATACACTCGTACTGAGTCGTACTCTCTTACTTACTTCTACGTCTGTGGTACTTTTAAACTTATCTATGCATATGCTACTTCCGCCTGGTGCGACAATAGTCACAATACAAAATACGTTGAAACAAAAGTTCTTTTTTCGAATAGTTCTATAGGTGCGATTTAATTTTTAATTGGTGCATATTGCTAGTGGTACTATGTAGTTTACATCTAGCATGTAATAACTTGCGCGTGTATTGTATACAAGTGCCCTTGGCTGGTTGCCGATTGAAAATAATTTTAAGTGCTATAGAAAATAGAAAAAAAACAGAAAGAATATGAAGGTGACGACCTTTTTTGCTGTCAGCTCATAAAAAAAGAAAAAATAAATTTTGTAAAGTTTGGTCACGATCGAAACCACAATCCTCCTTCCTGAAATCCTGGCTACACCATAGACTTTAATATCACAAGACAGAGTCTATGGTATCAGAAAGTGAGGCCAGTTTGCATGGATGGTGTGTCAAGAAATGTTTATCCCGCTGAAATCTTGAAAATTTTGGTACACTGTTGGAACGGATATCGTTTAGCCGTTTAACTTATTTAGTGTGGACTAGTTGTTTAAAATATTGTGTAATTGATCGTCTGATTTATGCGAATAGCCGCGACGTTGCGCAGTCGCTGCCTTCGAAAATTACATAGACATAGGTCACATAGTAACATATGCTTATAGTCGTATAAATCAGCACTGCACAAAACGGCTTCAAACTCAACTAATAATCGACCTAAAAATCTACTTTTACGATACGATTATAGTATTTATATTCGGAAATCAATTGGCACGAATAAGAATTGTGGAAAATATGAGTAAAAGATCAAACGGAACACATTTAAAGCAACTATGGTACACCATATTAAAGCGGTGACGTCGTCCATATCTAAGTAGGCGCTGCACTCAAATAAATATGATAGCGCTAAAGAATTATGAGGTCTTCAAGATATCTGCGGGATAAACATTTCTTGACACACCATCCATGCAAACTGGCTTCAACTTTGGCCTGACTTTGCCATAGATAGACGGCATCCAGTGTATTATAATAAATCTATGGGCTACACCACTGCATGGCGTCCCGGATTGACGTAAAAGAAATCTGGTCACACTAAGGTGAATGCCTACGTAATCTGCCTCTTTTCACCCCCGGAGGCTAGACAGCAGCTAGTCAATACCATATCACGGCTTCAGTTATATGCTTACTATAAAGACGATCGTTATAAACAGTAAACAGAAATCAAAGTCACGCAAAAAAAGCAGAATTTTACCTTTCGCCAGAGTCAATGGCTCCCTTGTGCTTGCCATTTTTAATATTAATTGCGCGTTACCACTCAGAATTTTAGAATAACGATGGCAGTTCTGTTTTATGAGATCAGAGACGGCGCCAAGAATTAAGTATGGAAGCACTTGCTATAACTTAATTATAAGCTTCTTAGATTTCGCGGCGATGATATTCTTCTTATTTCTTTTTTCCCGTCGTTCTCTATGGCATCTGTGACATCATCTCGGACGGATGCAGCCAGGCGGAGTGCGGCAGAGGCAGATACTTCGATCGGGAGTCGTGTCACATGTCCAAAGAGACCAATTAAGACGCCGACGACGGATTTGATTGCATAGTCTCCTGGCCTGATCGTGGATAAATCTCGTCATTGCGCACAAAGTCGAACCATCAGTGGCGTAGCCAGGATTTTCGGGTAGGGGGGCACCAGAGCGAGCGAGGTGGTCTTGGAGCTGAGCCTCCAGTGGGGTCCAGCTGGGCCGAGGCAGACCCCTTGTTCGAGGGTTAGGGGCGAAGCCCCCTGAAGCTGAAATTTTTGCAATTTAGTATAAAATTTGCACATATTTTTGCCAAGATCAGATTACAAACTTACTAGTCAATAGAATGAATAGATCAAGTCAATGTAGGTGCATTCGTGTTAATCGAAAGGTACTTCAAACTTTAGAACAAAGAGCCAGGTTGACAATAAAATAAAGCTTTAGCATCCAAGTTTTGTTGATCAAAAAATTGACGATGTCAGTTTTTAACCGCCAGTCAAAGTTTATCTAAGTTCCCATCTACGCTCACAAAAGTTAGCAAACTGTAAGACCAAGTCATCGGTAGATAATGAAAGCACAGTAAGATGTCTTTTTCCACTGTTGCAAACAGTGGCGTAGCTAGGATTTCCGGAAGGGGGATTTTGAAAAAAATTTCGTCGATAACCGCCAAGGTGGTTTCACCCCAAAAATCACCTCATAAAATAAAAATTGCATGGGAATACATAAAAATTTTGTTTTACGCCGTCCAAGGGGCGTTTTAACCCCAAAAACCCTCCGTGGCAACGCCACTTGTTGCAAGTATCAAAGCTTCAAGGCGATCTTGTGACATGGTTGATCGTAGCTACGTCTTCAGGTTGCAAAGCTTAGGGGTCGTCCATAAATGACGTACGCGATTTCGGCACTTTTTGACCCCCCTACGTAACGCGATGTAACAAAAAGTCAGACCCCCTAAAGTATGACGTAACAACGGACCGACCCCCTTTTCGTCTTCCGAAAAGTCATTAAATTCCTAGGTATTTACCTTGACCAACACCTAGATTGGAAATACTTTTACAAAGAGCTAGCAAATAAACTGGCGAAAAACCTAAATATTATCAGACACCTGAAGTATTATCTTGATCACAAAGCACTCCAGCAACTGTATTTTGCATTAATTCACTCTTACCTATCTTACTGTACAATTGTATGGGGAAATAATTACAAAACTAACCTCAGAAATATTCAAACAATCCAAAATAAATCAATTAGACTTGTGTTCAGAGAATGTAATTATCTAGACACTGACAGTTTATATAATAAATATAAGATTCTGAACATTAGCAGCTTATTAAAAATGCAAACCCTATTATTTGTCTATAAACACATCAATAATTTATTACCCCTGTACTATTCATCTAACAAACTTTTTCATAAAAATCCTGAATGTAAATGCAACCTCAGGAATTCAAACAATCTATTCATTCCCTTTGCTGCAACTAATAAAAGGAAATTTACCACTAAATTTATAGGACCTAGACTTTGGAACGACTTACCCCTTGACCTAAAACTCATAAGTCATTGGCACCATTTTAAGAAGGCACTTAAAAGTTATCTCATAACTATCCAACACCAATTAGGTCAGCTCTGAAGATCTTTTTTCTAGTGTACGCTGTTTGGTGGTATATACATTTATCTGCTTGCTCTTCTACTGATGATATATGACAGTAACATATAACTGTTTCGTGGTATGGTAGCTTCTTAACCTCGTTCTTGATATTGGATATTATCCAGTACTAGGAAGCCAATATGATTTTAACCAATACTCTGAATGTACTTGGTTGATCACATCGCGGGCTTTGCCCTTCGATCAACCGATTTTTTTCTCTTAACACTAGATTTGCATCTAATTAAGGTTGCAGTGGTAATTCTGTATCAAATTATTATTTCTTAATCTGAATTTCAGTTGTCTTATATACTTATAACTGATTTAATATGACTACCTAATCAAATTATATAGACTTCTGTTATACTACTGTACTAGTAATTGCCACTGGCTACTAAAGTGTTCATGTATGATGTGGAGAAGAAATAAACTGATTCTGATTCTGATTCTGAAAGTCTTGACAAGCAAAGAAAAGGTCATTCATCTTTCTATTTTTTCCCTCTCCAAACATACTGACAAGCAAAAAAGGTCGTCCTTGTATTTTTCCCTCTCCAAATACCCTGACAAGCAAAACAAAGATCGTCACATAGAAATTTTGTGTTACGTCACATTTACGGAACCCCCTCCAACCCCTCGTCACACTTCGTAACAAATGTCCGGACCCCCTCCCCCTAGGCGCGTTACGTCATTTGTGGACGAGCCCTCAGAGAAAGCACGTTCTACACCTGCAGTTGCCACAGGCAAAGTCATACCAATCCTGTACAGTAGCCTATATGAGGATCATCAGGCCCCGTCAGAGGCTGAAGGAGGCCCGGGCCCCCGGGCCATTTCGAAATTTTGAGGCCCTGAACTCCAACAGTTGCGGACTATTGGAGTATTATAACTATGGACTATTAGTCAGTCCACACTATCCAGTAGCATCGTTTCACACTTTTCTTGGGGGCAAGATAATTTTAGAAAATTTTCTGCAAATTTTGACACATTTTTAGCAAGCAATTTTTGCAATTTTGGACCAATTTTGTCAAATTTTTGATATTTTTCAAATAATTTTTGGCAATTTTTGGGTAATTTTTGCGATTTTTGCCGATAACTTAACGAGTTGATCGAAAATGTTGATGTACATGTTAATTCTTAGCGCGTTTGCAGCATCAAACTGGACAATATCGCTCATTCAAATGCCGTGGAATATTTTTCTTTCGCTCTTCTTTGAATTCTGTATCCATATTGGCTACAAAACACGGGGATCAGCACCGGACCCTATGGGCATTGAGCCTACGGGTGAAATCTTTATAGGCCTAATCCAATGTACTAGTCAGCTCATCTGCTTTCTATAGTACGTCTTGAAGTGTCGACTGGCCGTGAGGTCCGTCACCCAAATACCAATCTGTGAATAACTCACAGACCTGGAATGTCGGGGGTTCACCGCCTGTGAGCCCCGACATTCATGGTTTGAACCAAGCTGAGCAAGCTCTACATTATAAACACGCTGTCAACGGTAAGAAGGCGAATATCACCAATCAGCATGGCCAGAAGTTCAAGTTACTGAAAGGGTCGAGGGTGGGGGGGTAGGGTATGAACATTCTCCTCGGATTTGCACGATTCCCATGACCCAGTCAGACTGAGGTAGGGTGGGCACGTGCCCCCCCGTGCCCCCGTGGCATACGCTAATGTCATTGACTGCTTAGAACTGGACCTAGCCAGCCAGAGAGAGAGAGAGAGAGAGAGAGAGAGAGAGAGAGAGAGAGAGAGAGAGAGAGAGAGAGAGAGAGAGAGAGAGAGAGAGAGAGAGAGAGAGAGAGAGAGAGAGAGAGAGAGAGAGAGAGAGAGAGAGAGAGAGAGAGAGAGAGAGAGAGAGAGAGAGAGAGAGAGAGAGAGAGAGAGAGAGAGAGAGAGAGAGAGAGAGAGAGAGAGAGAGAGAGAGAGAGAGAGAGAGAGAGAGAGAGAGAGAGAGAGAGAGAGGCCAGACCAGTGTTATTTCTAGGATTTTGAATTTGGGGTGTGTCGGGAAAATCTGGGGGTGTCGAAATTTTGAAGTCTCTCTCCGAAAAAAGGCTGAGGAGCAAAAAAGTTCGTCCAAGGCAGGATGTGTACATTACCAAATTTTTTTGTTTTTTTTGGGGGGGGGTATGTTGGGGGTGTCACTTAAAAATGTTGGGGGTGTCGACCTCAAATTTGGGGGTGTTGGGGGTGTTAGAGGTGTAAAAAATATCCCTGAGCCAGACTTTATTGACTAAGCCAGCCAGAGTTGTTACCGACTTAGAAATCTTTATCTTTTGAATAGCAGCTTATTCTTAGGACGCAATGTTTCGTTCTACAGTGAGAATTGACTGCTAACCTAAAATGTGAGCAACACTGGTCCATGTCCATTGTCCACTGCACGGGGTGGTTGTGGTTACTACCAGTCAGTGGCGTGCCAAGAGTGGCGGACGCCTGGGGCCAAGAAAATTTGGATACCCCGCCACGGTGCCACCTCAGGGCCAGGTGTTAACAAGCCAAAAAAGTCGCCAAGACATTTTGGATGCTCTTAGGCTTATTTGGTGTGGGTACCCGGAGCCAAATCGATAATTTTAAGTGGTTTCATGTCTCGACGAGCAACTAAGGACGCCGAGTCATTTTGGATGGATTCCCGTGGCCACCGCCTCCTCCCCCTTCTGCACGCTACTGCTACCAGTGGGTGATTGGCCAGTGTTCATTCTAGCCCCCTTGACATTGGGGGGATTTTGAAATGTTTGGGGGACAAGGCTTGAGTTTCCACACGTTTGGGGGAGGGGAATTTCCATTCCCCCAGCCAACATCTAAAAAATTTGGGGGAGAATTTTCAAACTTGGGGGGATTTCCCCCTAAGAAGGCATAGAATAAACACTGGTGATTGGCTGATTCCGGAATTTCACCACATTCCCAGCAAATATAACTATGTCTAAACTATAGGCCTATCACCATCTTTGAGATCGGACGCTCCAACTCAGCACAAAACCTGTAATAGGCACACCACCCGAGAACAGTAGACTGTAGACCTACAGTATGCCAGCCAGGGATATTTTTACACCCCGTAGCACAACACCCTTCCACACGCCCCCTCTCCCAATTGAGGTCGATCCCCCTCCAAAAAATTGGTCACATGACAATGGTATGCATACAAAATGCATACTAATTAGTTCCGGACATCCCCTAATTTGAGGTCGACACCCCCACCCCCCAATTCACAATCCTAGAAAATTTAGAATTATCCTTGATGCCAGCCGTTTGGTGATATGTCCCAGAGAAATGTCTAATATGGTTTTTATGACAATCGCTATGTGGCTTTGCCAATCATCCTAGAGTTTGGCCACCGAAATTATTATTATACGCCTACCATTGCGAGATAGCCAAGTCTTACACTGTTCCAGTAGCGAAGGCTACTGGGCTACAGAATGGGACCCTGGAAGTTGCTGAACTCAGGCGTAAATCGGTCACAGCAGCATAGGCCTACTAAGAGGCGCCCATCCCCTCTGGCTGCTGGAAGCAGCTTCCCCCCTTCCCTGTCCTCCTTCCCCCTCCTACACCTAAACGGGGATCCGGCATGGATTTATATACATCACATTATTATTATTATTATTATTATTATTATTATTATTATTATTATTATTATTATTATTATTATTATTATTATTATTATTATTATTATTATTATTATTATTATTGTTATTATTATTATTTGTGGAGCAAACCTCGTTCCCTCTGACCACCAGAGGGCAGGGTCCCATCGTTTTGCCCGCAGTCGCTAGATGGCGTGGCGGGGATATAGAAGGGGCACGCGGCCACCTTCCTTGTTCTCGTTGGGTAACTTGGGTTTGATTCTTGGTCACTTGGAGGCTGGTTACATGGGATTGTTAGCCGTTTTGGCCGGGCTCGAGGGGAAACTGATTCCAAAACGTTTAAGGCCGATTGGAATACTAGAAGATTATGATTATGTAGCTGGCGTTTAGTTGAAAGTGTTGTTATTACATCAGTGCTCGAATTGTGAGAAAATGAAAGGGGGGTCATGGCGAGTATTATCAGAGACAGTCCCACTGCCTTATGTAAATACCACTGGTATACCATTTTAAAGGGGTGTTGAACCCCCCCCCCCCCCAACCCTCCAACCCCCCAGCAATTCGAGCTCTGTATTACATGTCGAAAATCTTATGTAATGTAATGTAATGTAATGTAATGTAATTAGCTATTTGTATTGCGCCTAATCAATCAATGTTAGCAAGCGCATTACAATTAATGTCAATTATGTCAATTATTATAAGCACAATTAAACAGATGTGTTTTCAAATGTTTACGGAAAGCGACGGGCGACTTTATGTTCCGTAGCGCTGGTGGAAGGGCGTTCCAGGCATGGGGTCCGGCGTACGAGAAGGCTCGTTGCCCCATAACTGTCCGAAGACGAGGTTTCTGGTATTGACTGGTAGAGGCTGATCGTAGGCCTGGTCTACCAATGGCGGTTGATGTTGGCTGGAGCAGATCGGCCAGATAGGTCGGACAAAGGCCATTCTGTGCACAGAACATCAGCGTGCATAGTTTGTGTTGTATCCGTGACTGGACTGGAAGCCAATGAAGTTCACGAAGCGCCGCTTGGCGTTCGTTTTATGACATCGGCGGCATACTTTAGAACCAAGTCCTCGTCCTTCTAAGTGACGAGACCGAACCACGAGTTTAGGACATTCGGTCATCATCCTGGGGCGTAAGGGGAGCGATCTACCCCCTACCGTTTCATTATTATTATTATTATTATTATTATTATTATTATTATTATTATTATTATTATTATTATTATTATTATTATTATTATCATCATCATCATCATCATCATCATCATCATCATCATCATTATTATACGAAAAACTAGCAGTATATAACACTCGACACTGGACATCGACACCCCGCCGAAAATTTATAAGAAAAAGCCTGGGGTCCGGGGTATAACCCCGGAAAATTTTTGAAATCAATAGATGCTCGTATTGAGTTTCAGTGCTTTTTGGACATTACATCGCACACTTTGGTGCACCAGGATAGGTCTCACACCAGTAACTTATAATTCTCAATTTCTGGAAAATTCCAACAGCCACAAAGCACTAATAGATGTAAGCCCTAAGTTGAACTAAAGAGAGATATCGCAGTAATTGCGCTGGAAAACTATTCAAAATTACCTGCAAATTATCTATTTTGTTTAGTATTTAGTTTTTAAATTAAAATAGATTTCTCCAACAACCACACCTACATCATTTTTAGAGGCATTAAAGCTGCAACAACTGCAAAGGGGATAGGCCTAACTAGATTTAAGCAGTGCTTTTTTCTAGAAAAAAGGTGCCGGAACGCATCTTCTGTAAATTCTGTAATATAAGTTAACAGATCATAAGTTATAGTCAGTCACCGGGACTCACCGCCTGGAAAAGCTATAAAAATAATTTAATTTAATGAATACAAATTAAAAAATTAATATAATTCAGGAAAAAAAGGTTCCGGAACGCCGTTCCGGCGTGTTCCGGCAGAAAACAAGCACTGGATTTAAGGCAGCTGACTGAAACAAGTTATTAACAACATCTAATTGCACTGTTTCACAGTCTTTGATGGATTGTAATTTGTTGATAAATTTTGATAGATGGATTGTAATTTGTTGAGGTCTTTGGAAGGCTATAGTGGAGGGAGTTGCAGTAGTCTAATTTGGAATGTAAACTTTACGTGAGTCTATTGGTTTGTTATACATGCAAGTTATTTATATTTCACACGAAGTTTACATTCTGCATCATTAGAATGACTGTACGTAAAAGTGACAACAATAATACAATGTTATGAATGCCTGATAATAATGAACTTGAACATGAATTGAGTAACGGTAACTTGCGGTAAGCTTATATGAAGTTACAAAATTGCACTCAAGTAAAACCAGTAGGCCTAATTTACTTGCACAGCCATTTAGGGGCCTATCGAATTAATATGCTACTCTAAATTAATACCAAAACTCAGGGGGGAATTTCCTCCCCCTAAGTTTTCTAGGAAGCATTTGCTTCCTTTTCCCCTTGTGTGGGCGCCCCTGGACCTGCTGAAGTTCACTGAGGCATTTGCGGATTTGCGGGCAGTGCATGGTGACGGTGTAGCCACGGGATGGGTTCGGGGATTGGGCCCTTCCGGCCCAACATATTCTGGTCGGGGTCAGTAGTAGAATTTGAGCGAAGCTGTTGATTTTTTACGGTGCGGGGTACAGTGGCGGCTCCACCGGGGGCCAGGGGGCCGTGCCCCTATTGAGAGCCTGGCCCCCCCAGTGGCCCCCCCAGTGGCCCCCCCAGTTGGGACCCTATACTTAATGCTACATACATTAGACAACAAATGGTTGGCCCCCATGATTAGAAGTTGCCCCCAACGGCCCCCACTTGCCAAATCCTAGAGCCGCCACTGGCGGGGTAGAGTGATTTGTCAACCGAATCGATCTGTACACAGCTGTATTCCAGCTATCGGCCACTCAGTAGGCCTAATAAATCATAATTCAAGTCTTGAAAATATGCACCAGAGCTCACCGTCTAATTCAAATTTCTGCTGCTCTAGCAGTCTAGCTCCGCCCCATGATCTCCAAAACTCTATAGGCCTAAACTTAGTCTGCATACTAAATGGAATTTGTGTGTGTGCGCGTCTGTCTGTACAATATTCATCAGTGGCGTAGCCAGGATTTCCGGAAGGGGGTCGGTTTTCGGTTTTGACCGCGACCAACTCCGGAAAAATCTTGACAAGCAAAAGAAAAGTTTAACTCCTCTATTTTTCGTGACAAGCAAAAAAAGTCGCCGCCTTTTAAACCGTTACATTCTATAGCCACGGGGGTTTGACCCCATAATCGCGTAACAAAATTTAAAATGCATAGAAACTCATTAAAAATATTTTACTATCGGCAGCCAAGGGGTTTTAACCCCGAACCCTTGGCTACGCCACTGGTCTTCATGTCCATTAGCGCAGCCAAAAGAGAGGAAACGGTCTTTGGCCCCTCTGAGCAATTCAAAATTATAGTGGGGAGATTCCTGCAGAAACACTACGAAATTGCATCTGATACATGAGCGTCCGGAGGGGGGTACAATTGCACCCCCTGGAAAAATTGTGGAGTCATGAAACAAGTAAAATTGTTTGTTTCTTTCGTCGTAAAACCTTGTTTTGCACCCCCTGAAAATTTTTTATTTCTTTCGCCACAAGACCTTGTTTTGCACCCCCCTGAAAATATTTCTGCGGACACCCATGATCTGATAAGTGGTAAGGTGATTGCCGAATGTCTTACAGTCTGCAGAACTTGCTCCAAAGTTCAAGGTGTGAATCAGGGATATTTTTACACCCCCAGCACCCGCCACCAATTTGAGGTCGACGCCCCCAAATTTTCTAATCTAACAATGGTATGCAGACTAAATAGCTCCCGAACACTCCCCCAATATTTTACCGACGCCCCCCAAATTCACAATCCTAGAAATAACCCTGGTGTGAATCTAGCATCACCCTAAATTAGGGTGTTAGAAGTTCTGTCCAGGACACCTCTAGGAGAACTATAGTAATCTCGAAAACATTTATTCAGTTGGGGGATTGCCAACATCTTATCATATAGCCTAGTCTGAACCAGTGTTATATTCTAGCCACCTTGACATTGGGGGAGTTTTACATGTTTGGGGGATATGGTTTGTCTGCCCAAAAACTTTGATGCAACATTAAAAATGTTTGGGGAAATTTCAAATTGGGGGGATCCCCCAAAACAGGCCTAGCATGAACACTGAGTCTGAACAATACGCACCCGATCCAGAGGCTTGAAACTACAGTAGGGCCTAATATTACTCTGAAAGTTAAAATTGGCAATTTCGGCAAGACCCTATTCAGGAAGTTCACCAAACCTCAAGTCGGGAATCACGAAAATCAATGCATAGGCCCATGGGTGTCATAGACGTAGATTCTATTAGGTCTCTGGGCTCGCCGCCCACTTTTTGAGGTTACAATAGGTTAGGGGAAGGTTGGCCCTCTACAGGGGTCTGGGCCCCCATTTCTGAGAGGTTAGCATAGGGAAGGCGAAAGAATAGGGGTTGGCCTCCCTCTTTTTCACCCAAGTTTACGCCATTGATGACTGTGTAAAACATGGAGCAGTGGAATTCAGTACCGGACTTTCCGAAGACCGTCTTCAATGGATTGTGTAGGCCTAAGCCTACTGTTTGTGAAGGCCCATCATCCCATGAGTCTACCAGAGATTAGAATGCTCTCAAGTAAGATTGAGCCATGAGCCTCACATTTCAGTGTTACGTTTGACCTACTGTTGAACATACAGTACGGCTGAGAATAGTATGACCCCTCTTGGTTTAAAATTGGGATGATGCGGGCCTAAGTAAGCGCCAACCAGCTTTAGGCTCATAGCTAGTCAGACGCGTTATTAATATTAACCTAGACTGCTATGGTGAACTTATAGGCCTAATCGCAAAGAACTGATCGACGTTCTTCTTGTGACGCTGTGCTTAATGACCTTTGATCGCCAGTGCACGTGCCTTTGTGTGAAACGTTCATCCATTGGTTAAGCCGAAATGATCTAAACAACTCGAAGCTATGTGTTCGGGTCCTGAGTTTACTTTTAGCAGAAGACTCTTCGAAAGGCACTCTCCACGACGTGATCGGCGATACAACCGAAGTTTCTATTGGCTGCCGCTGTAGTTTGAAGTCGTCGAGAGCTGCGTGGTCATTGGACCAAATTTGTAACGCGCTCCGCGATTGGACGTGTCGCGTTATCTCGTCGGCGACGTGTGATGAAGGAGCGGGTTGTCGGCGATCGATGCCCCGCTGGTCGTCATCGTCGTAGGGTAGGGAAGTTTTCGACGGAATAGAAACCCCGATGCGGACTTCGGTCGGAGTTCGGCGCCACTCCTGCCACCACCACCGACACCGCTGCTGCAACCGTCAAGCGAATCGACTATGCCGCATGGCAGCGACAGAGGCGACGATTTTGCGTCCACGGACGAGGTGAAGGTGTACAAGGAGGAGGGCGACGAAGAGAACAAGTCGTCGTCGGAGAACCTCTCTGAGGAGAAGCTCGGCTTGTTGACGGAAAGCGAACAGGTAGGGCAGCGTCAGGCGGCGACCATCAAAGGCGTCTGTCGCCCTCTTTTGATTGCCGGTGATTAGTAGAAGTCGAGGGGTCGATTTATATCGCTATTATGATATCTGATTGCGGTCTCGTGGGCATCAGCCCTTACTACCCTCAGGTTTAAACAGATACGGTACTGTAGGATTTCATTAAGACATGAAGTAAAGCATTGCAATTAGGAACTGTCCATTAAATAAGTTTACGTCACGAAAATAGGGACGTTCGAAAAAGTTTGACAGTTGTTGACAGGGGTGGAAGAATCAAGAGAAGTTGACGTCAACAATTTCATTTTTTTACACATAATTAAAAAATAGGACATTTCATGGAATATTATTTATTGCAAGGGAATAAAGCCTAATGAGCAAAAACAGTCATCACCACAACATTTTGACACTTCATGAGCAAAAAAGGGGAAAGGTCTTATCGCCACAAATTAATAACTTTCTAATCTTTTTAGGGGACCCTTCACTGATGTTAGGGAAGGTCAAAAACTTTTTGACTTAATGATAGGGGTTCACTGAAGTTTGACATTTGTTGACAGACAAGGGGAGGGGTCAAAATTTCTCAAAAATTGTTGACGTAATTAATGGACAGCCTTTTGCAAGCAATTTCGACTCTGAACTTATCACAAGATTGCCGGTTGCTATGAATATTAGTATCACACAGAGCTTGTCACTAATAAAGCTAGTAAAGCAAAAGAATCAATTAAGAGCATGGTACTAGAGTAGAATAGAAAAACAGTAGGGAGTGACGCAGACTAGGCGCTTTGAAATTTTGTTTTGGGGTGCATTTTGTTCCGTAAACTTCTGTTTAATTTGTCTTTAATTTGAGAAATTTCCATATTCTTGCGAATGTTTAAAATATTACCCCTAATTTTTGAGTTGTTTTTTAGGTTTATGTGGGTATATTTTTCTTTAACTCTTGCTTTAACTGCGCTAGAATCAACTTGACCTATCATCACTCATCTCATTACTGTTATTGACTGTAATTGAACTTCAGGCCTTCTCTTAGTTTTTCTCACGAGTGTCCACAGAAATTTTTCCACTGGGTGCAAAGCATAGTCTTGTGGCTAAAGAAATGAAAAAGTTTTCTAGGGGGTGCAAAACAGGGTCATGTGACGAAAGAAACAAAAAATACCATACAAGACTGTCAAGGTCTATTGGACTAATTATAAATTATTTAGTGATACACAAGGTTATTTCTAGGATTATCAATTTGGGGGGTGTCGGTCTCAAATTGGGGGCCAGATGTTGGAGGGTGTTAGGGGTGCATCTCAGGCTCGGATTGGGGAAAATTTGGGGGTGTCGGTCTCAAATTGTGGGGTGTTGGGAGTGTTAGGGGGGTGTAAAAATATTCCTGTTGTTACAAGAAACACTATGGAGTAACAAAAGCTTAACAATGAATACAAAGCTTAAATTGTACAATACATTTTTAATACCTCAAATTTTATATGGATTGGAAACTTGGGGAATAAAAAAATCAGACGAAAAAAGTTTAATGGTTGCATAGATGAGCTGTCTAAGAAAAATAATGAGAGTAAGCAAATATCAAAAATTGAGAAATGAAGAGACATCAGGCAACAAACTGAAGCCACAGAAACAATTATCGATAAAGTATGCAAAAGGAGATTAAATTGGTTTGGACATGTTAAAAGAATGGACAACAATAGATGGGCCTACAAAGCACTGCATATGCACAAAGTAGAAGGAGACAGAGGGAGAGGAAGACCGAGAAAAAGATGGATGGATAACACCAAGGATGATCTGGAAGCAAAGAACATGTCGATTATAATTATTGAATGATGCAGATTAACGCAAGATCGAGTGAAGTGGAAATGTTTCATATAGATCTAACTATTGCCGCCATGCAGACAGAAAGTGATGATGTTGATGATGATGATGATGATGATGATGATGATGATGATGATGATGATGATGATGATGATGATAATGATAATGATGATGATGATGACAAGATAGTTAAGCAGATTCTTATATAAATTTATATTTTAATTTAATACTATAGGTCACTTTTTTACTTTTTTAGTAATTTTTCTTGTTTTGGTAACTTTTACTTTTTAGTAAATTTTTAGTAACTTACTTTTTTAATAATTTTACTTTTTTCATAACTTTCCAATTTTTCCAGGGGTGCAAATGTACCCTCTTTCATTCTTTCATCCCCCTCCGGGCACCCATGGTTTTTCTATTAAATTATTTCACTCCATACTAACATTGGCTGCACTATTGACCTCTTGCCAAGCTTGTGAGTCCTGCAGGAGCTGAAGGACAACTTGTGTCTTCACTGTTGGCGACAACTAGATATTAAGCAGAGCAGACTTGTTTAAGGAGATACATCTATTAATCATTATAGGTTTAGATGACTGTAATTTTATTTCTCTTATAAACACATAAAAGGTCTTCATATTGTTATGAAGACCTTTTGTATATTTATATACAGTGAAGGCTGTGGTTGTTGCACATCAGCTGAATAGACAAGGAATGAGAGTTGGTTTTTAGTTACTAAAGACAAATTGTTGACAGGTTTAATATTTAAAAAATTGTATCAGTAGATATTTTATTTCACCCTCAGAAATATTTTTAGGCCGTTTAATTGACATGACTAAAACTAATAGGAGGCCTAACTGGAACCTTTTCACAGTGGCGTCGAGAGGGGGGTGCGGGGGGTGCGGACCGCACCGGGTGACACCATCTGGGGGGGGGGGTGACACCAAACAAGGATGACCTCTTTTTTGCTTGTCACGGACAAGGATGATCTTTTTTTGGCTTGTCACGGTATTTGAGAAGGAAAAATAAGAAAGATTTAGAAGAGGTCCCAAGTCTAAATGGGTGACACCACGATTTTACCGATTTTACCGCACTGGGTGACACCAACTCTAGAGACGCCACTGCCTTTTCATAGCACCTATAATAGAGTTAAGGTTTGAAGAGAAACTATTGTTGAGATCACTACTGAGTCATTGTCATAAAGCTCCTCTAATACCACTATTATTTGATTAAAAAGATAATGTGTAATGATTGACAATGTCAAAAGCCTTCTAGTTATCAAGAAGATCTGACGACTAGGCTGTTTTCTGCTGTGACTTTGTTTGATATTTGGTGAGTGTTTTGTTAAGTCCATTGTCATATCTTGAAATGTTGTGCAGAGATTAAGAGTGATTGAATTGAACTTTACAAATCTTTTTATTTTGAATTCACATGCAGTCATCATGATGCATAACTAAATGTTTCGTTTTCGTTGATCTCATGAACTTGAAAATGCACAGCCAGTCATTTGTCCCACTGAAGAAAAAAGTGCCATCAAGGCTAATTGCTTTTTGTTGAGGAGAGGTGGTATAAGTTGTCTCCATGGATTGTGAAATTTAATGGCTATTTTTAAACCTATATATATCATAATATGATGAATTTACGAAATCTAAATGTCTTTTAATTGCTGATGGAGAGTTTCAGGTAAATGTGCCACATAGCCAAATTTTACCCATGGCTCTTTATCTGGATTGACAAGCAAAGAATTTTGGACAGCAATTTGCATCTGAATTGAGATCAGTCCATGATTTTAAGAATTATGGTGTGCCGGCCATTTTCTACTAGATGCTTTTAACTGAAGGAGTGATATTTTGTGTTTCTGTGTTTTTGCATAACTTTATATGCAACTATCTATGATTTGAACTTTCTGGGAGTGTACTTGCACCCACTGCACCTCTTTGCAGAGTTTATGATGTTTGTTAGTTGGTACCATGCCTCAGTTTTTACAAAGCTGTTACTGTGCGTTTCTTTGGTTCGAATACTTTGAGCAATTAAAGAGGTGAACATTGCACCCTAGTTCATTCTTTTTTTAATTGAAATTAGGTCAACTTTTTATTTAGGCTTAGACAATTGTAAGGCTAGTCTTCAAGTAATTGAACAGAAATTCACTATTACCTAACCCCCCACATTTATCAACAGTTTTGCACAAATCCCATGACTGGTCCCAACAATGGTGTCCAATTGACACAGAACAATTTGGATGATAACAGCTAAAATTTATTGCAAAGCAGTTTCACAGTTTTAATCCATGCACAGTCTATATTGGTCAGTGACAGTTTTTGGATAGTTTTCTCCCTGAAATCTCATTTCTTCGCAGCATGGATACCGGACAGTGCACTGCTTTTAAACTTATTATGTGCTGCCTTATATCACACAATGGGCAAGATCATTGTTCATTCTGTCATTGAATTACAGGGAAAGGGTTCTCTGCACTCATCCGTTGGTAGCTGTTGCAGCATTTCTGATTCACAGTTTGGTTTTGGAGGCTGCTTTGGTAAGTGCTTAAGCTCATGTGCCATGTATGTACGAGTAAATGGGATTTGTTGTTGAACTAACTTCATCTTTAGTCACACCCCATGTTATATACCGGTAGTTATTTCTTCAAATCTTTTGTTTAAATTTGGCCAGCAACAATAACATTTCTATAATGTGTCCATATCTTTATGTGGGTGCATTTGTGTGTGACTGTGTGCATGTGTGTGTGAGTGTGTAAGTGTGTGTGTGTGCGCGCGCACACAGCCCCAGCCTATGTGTCTGTGCAGTGACTCAAATCAGCTAATTTCATGTTAAACTGGATGTAAATTTGGATCTGAACTGTACAACCTAGTACAGTAGTTAATCAACAATGTATGGCCTATTGTCTGTGGTCAACAATGGTTGCAGGTGGTGTACCATTTTGACTGAGATCATGCCCTTGCACCTTCAGTTTGTTTTTTGGGGCTGTTGAATTATCATAATGTTGCTTAATGAATGCCATCAAGTGCAGTGTAATGGTTGCAGTCTTCATTCTATTGTTGTTGTTGTTGTTGTTGTTGTTGTTGTTGCAATTATTCCATTGAATTTAACAGGGAAGGGACTTCTGAATACAATGAAACAATTACTTTGAATTACCATAAACAGGTTTCAGGAGGAGTGTCATGGAGTTTTTGGTTGCAGGCCTGAACATCTAATCTAATCCTAAACATCTATAGCACCACTTTATAATGTGCAGAAGCATCAGCCGCTGGCTCACCAAATCAGAATAATTCAAGATTCATGTCAAATCCAGGGTATTCGGCTGGCATGTACTCACACCAAGCACATTCCAGTGGGCCAGACCAATTTATGCAAAATTTCATTGCTGAAATTTTGAAGTTCATGCCCATGAAACACTGAGCAGACCATGAGCGGTGAAATATGGACAGAGTCAACCAGTGATAGAGTCTAGTGCATGGACGAGCTAAGATGGATTTGTCCATTCAAGCAGAGTGTGACTGTTTGTTCACATCATGAAGAACTTAGAGTGTTTTGGGTAAGGAAGCCAATGCAGAATATTTATCATACGATTGCCTATGTGGTCATACCTTTTTGCCCCACTGTGGATCATGGCTTCTGATCATAGGACTGACCGGAGTTTATTGATCTAAGGCACTTAGAGACCAGAAAAAGACTCATAGTCTAGTCTAGAGCAGATGAAAGCATGGGCTGAGGTAGCAGCAGAAGGAGCATCAAGTGTGTGTCAGATAACTCAGAGCTGGTGGACATGATAGAATCAGGTATGAGTGACAGTTTTGATGTGCTCAGATAAAGTCAGCTCATAGTCGAAGTGTGTGACACTGACATCACAGATTGAGGACAAATAGGAGAGATGAGGGTAGGTTGACGACATTGCTTAGGGATCAAGTTTGGAGTCCCAAAGCAAATGAGTTGTGTTTTTGTCAGGTTAATTAAGTAAGTAATTTGAATTTGAGTGAATCCAGGCACAAAGAGTCCTAAAGACCTCAGTGAAGGCATAAGTGGCCTGAAATATTTCATTATTGGGCCCGAGTAAATATGCTCGAGTGTCATGAGCATACATTGGACCTTAAGACCATGCATGAGTGGTATATAGTTTAGCAACATCAGTGGTATAGAGGATGTAAAGTAGTGGACCAAGAACTGAGCTCTTTGGTTCTCTGCACGTGACCAGCTCTTGCTGGAAGTGGGTGAAGCCAAGACTCCTGGCATATCTAGACAGATAAGAGTGCAGCCAGACAAGGGTGGTGCCTACTCGATGATAAGACGCTGAGAAGTGGTTGAGGAGGATATCATTGTTGACCATGTCAAATACTGCAATGACATCAAGCAAGGTAAGAGGATGACTTCTGAGCAGTCATTCAAACCATGAAAGTAAGTAAGAAGAACTTTATTGGGGACCGATGCACAGAGACTGGATTGATGTATGAGAGTAATACTTTGTTATTAGATGAGGTATGAAAGTAGCTGAGTGATGACAATCTTCTCCAGGATCTTGGAGAGGAAGAAATGTTTGAAACAGGATGATTATGGTAATCACACATCTCAGACAGGTATAGACCCTAATGATTGAGTCTGGATTTAATTACTCCTACTTTTTAAGAGGTAGATAGAGTACCTTGTGTTAATGAATATTTTAGATGTTGGTATCATTGTTATGTGTTATAATATGACAATTTTAATTGATTCTCTGATGCAAGACTTACATGCTGTCTTTTGAGATCACTGTCATGTATATTAAAGACAGGAAAAAGATGTGTCCTTTATGCAGCAATTGCTGCACCAAATAATTATTTGTTATTATAAAATGAGATAATGATAGTGTCAAGGAAGAGACCTTCTTAGAGTAGGCCTAACAGATTTCCACTGTTTAGATGAACTAGGAAATATCCTAGAATTTTTCTAGTTATGGCAGTATTGATAGTTCTGATACTGATAGTGAATAAGAATAAGAAGATGACGACAACATCGATGAAGAAGATGATGATAAAGATGAAGAAGATGATGATAATAGTGGCGATGATGGATATAGTTGCTGTAGTAAAGGCAACAGCCTTATGTATTTTGTTAGCTATTGTTTTAATTTTTTTATTATTTACAGCTGACTACTATTCCTTTCATGGCAGAATTCCATTTGGATATTCTCCACTTATCAATTCCTATTCGTATGCCACTGGAAGTGCTATTCCCGGATTGGTGAGACAATTTCTTAGTTTTATTTCAAACCCTCTCAACTCTTGCAGGCTTGTTAATTATGAACCTTTGAATGTATAATTTGCCAAATGATCACCATCACCATAATATTTTGCACCATATGCAGGCAGTGATGCCAACTTTGGACATTTGTCATCTTATTCAGGTATAAATACTAGCACAAAGAGTTTAATTGCTGTCATTGTGTTTTGAAAAGTGAAGTGATAGATTATTTGAAATATTTCTAGTTAAAATCTGAATTTCAATTTAACATGATAGCAAAATATGAACTTTGTGATATTAGGAGATATTGCCTTCTGAATCTGTTTTGGAGGTTACTTGAACTCACACTAAATGCAGAGAATTTTCATTTGACTTTGCTGCATCGTTATTATGAAATTCCATTCCTTTTAAGGAAAACATTGATTATTGACTATAAAAATGAACTAAAGACATTTCTCTTTTTGAAAAATATGTACAACTATTAGCAATTCGTCTTCAGCTATAGCAGTATATAATTTAACAATATAATTGACATTTTTGTTAGGGTATAGAGAATTCTTAGAGGAGTGCAAATTGACAGTTGGAGAGGGTTAACTGAGGTTGAGTTTGGAAAAGAAAAGTGATATTTCATTCATTTTTGTTTCAGTCTAATATTTCATGGCAGTCATGGATTTTAATTTACCTTATTCTCCGTTTTTTTGTTATTGATATATCGAGTGTGCCTTCAGGTTGTTAGTACCATCACCACTGTTGATATTGCATTTTTGCCTCATATATGGTTTGCAGTTTGGGAGGTCTGCATTTTGAATGGCCAAACTCTTTCACCATTCTTTATTGTATCACAGGAACCTGTTTGAGAGATTTTAATGATACCATCATCCCCCGCCCATTGATTGTTGTTGGTCTATATATTTTTGCAGTAGACTTGATTTCTAATGCTGTTTTTAATTCAACTGCAGTTGAAGTGACATCTGACATTACAGGCTATTTATCATGCAGTCTTGTTATAGGCTGACAGATCTATAGGCCTTGTCAAAGGAGGCCTTATTGTTTCAGATTGACCTCAGGGTCATCCTTATACCGGGTAATACTGGGTTAAAGGATAAAAAGGACAGCCATAGGCGGAGTTTTGAGTTTTATTGGGTGGTCCTAAAATTTGTGATAAAATTATTGTGTTTGATAGGAGAAAAAAATGTATTGTCTTAATTTTGAAAATGCTTCAATTATTTTGTTAACCCTTAATTTTTTGAAAGGCAATGGGCTAAAGATATGACACACATTTTCTGATATAGCCTACTTTGTGTTAATATGTGCATGTTCCATTTTTTTTGGGGGGGGATGAGGTTTAACGCTTTTCTTTTTTTAATACATTCTTTTGTTAGACCTATCATTTGACTACAGATGGTTTTCTGCATTGGATTGGATGATATTAGGACTTATAGAACACTTCTTGCTATGCCTTTTAGAGTGCTGGTGCAAAAGATTCAAGTGATGACAATAGCAATGCCAGCCATAGAAAGAAAATCTATTCTGCATTAAGAGCAGAACTGTCACAGCCACCCTTTTGGAGACTAGGTTACACATGACCGGTCCCATAGAAATCTTGTCTTGCGTCCAATTGGTCCAATTGTCAGGTTTTAAGCATATGTGGAGATCAGGCTACAAACTGTGTGATTTCTCAGACTTGTTTGCCTTAAGAGTGTTAGGTATACCTTTCCCCATGGACCATAAATCATCTGACTGAGTTTGCAGCATGAAAGGCAAAAGGTTTGGTTTTGGTGGGAGGCAGAGGCATAATACCTACCATCAAAAGTAACCAACCCTTAAACCCAAAACTGACAAGTCAATAGAAAAGGATGAAATGTGGTTGATCTGTGATCTAAATCTGTTGGGCTTGTTGGTGAGTGATAAATAGCAGTGCAGTAGTGTCTTCAAGTGGGCCATTGTAGTCCGTTATGTCTGGGAGGAGCATGTGATCACACATTCTTTTTATTCTTTCTGTGGCTTTGTATTCATTGACTGATCAAATGCACTTTGGAATCTTGTATTGAAAGCCTGTGCAGAAACCTATCCATTGAAATACTGTCATGAATTACTAAGGAACAGCTTAGGCAATACTAATCATGTATGAGTCAGAATACTTGTGATGGAGGTTGAGCTAGTTTAAAGGTGTTATTAGGATGGTATAAAAAGATGACAATGCCCTATTCAGAATAGAGCTTTGCATTGTCCAGAGCAAAGATTAATCACCTCCAAATTATTTTTGAAATATTTTATTGTATAAATCAGTATGCAATTCTGAATGATGGCTGGTACATTATGGTACTTTTGGGTTGTTGACTCAGGGTCATATAACACCAATAGGCATCTTGAAATCTGCTGAATTTTTGTAACATGGTGACAGGGGTGAGCATTTAACCATATTTCAGAGTTTATTCTTGAGGACAATATGAAATTGGAAAGGTGCTGATAAGTGCAAAATAATTTCAAAAAATTTTCATTGCCTTGAATACCACTTGTCACAGAGAATGATATTCTAGTCCTGCTGGTTTAGTGCTGAATTGAATGAATGAATGAATGAAGTTTATTTCCAAATCAACTGAATTAACATGCAACATATAAGAATAAATCAACAATATAATGAGTTAATTCTCTTATAGTTATAAACCTTAATTAATGAAAATCATAGAAAAATTTGCTAACAAAGATTTGCCTTCAGAGGACACATAAGCCATCAAGAATGAAAGAAATTTAAGATACATGCAGGATCATAATTCTGCATATATCAGCAATTTAAGATTAATAACAAGTGTTTCAAGTTATAAGAGAAATTTATTAGTACTAGAAAGATGCTCACTTCGCTCGCGCTCGCTTTGCTCTCAGTGCCGGATAATACTATATTATGGAGAATTTGCATTTCTCGTCTATTGTTACCAGCTACTGGAATCTACAGCGTCATAGCGGCATGTCTATGGGCAACTACCGGAGATCTGATTCTTACCATGGGACCTTCAAAACCCTTATTTTTGATTTATTAACAGCCATCCATCAAATATCTCACTGAAATACGATCTTAAATAAATTAGCGCATGAGCGAAAGCTGAAATTAGAACGATGGTTCACGTATTTCAAAAGTTATAGCTGATTTTTTGGTTATGTTGATTAGTGTATGTCTATGGCTGTGTCAAGACTCTTTTATTGTGCGCTAATTGCATCTTTTGCACAAAACCATCCTTGTAAACCGATGCTCTGATATTTAATCTGTAATCGTATATGTAGATTAGATTTTAGATTCGATTATTTGAGCAGTTTTAAGCCTATTTGTGCCTGCGATGTTAGCGTGGTTTTTCTAAGATCCGGCCTCCACAGATCTCTCGTTTTAGGCTGCGTTAAGGCACACTTGAGCTACCAGTCAAAAGCTCTTGGTTTAAATATTCCAGAACGACCATTCAGAATGCTCACCCAGCCAACCAATCAGAATGCTTGAAGGTAACCAATGAGAACATCACACAGCCAACCAATCAGAACACTCACACAGCCAAGCAATCAGAACGCTCAAACGCTTGAAGGTAACCAATCAGAACGCTTGAAGGTAACAGAGGCACAGAGAAAGAATTTTAATGTGATAGATCGGTAACATGTAAAATTAACATTTAACAGAAATAATAAACACATAAACTCAGTCAGTGATGATGGGATTGTCTAGAATGTTAGCTGTAATTGTTAAGTACATCAAATTTGGTTGGGTTGAAAAAAAGATACCAGAAGGGAACAAAATTCCCGCAAGTAGGTATCTTTTGGTAGTAACTAGGCTAGTAGCTGGGCAAACAAAATTACTTAAACAGTATATATGTATAAAAATGCTTGGATTTCCAGTACATATAAGATTATTAATTTATTATTTTAACCTTTTCCTCGGGTTAGCCGTCTTAAGACGGCGGCGAAAAACTTTGACCAAACGGGCTTAGCCGTCTATAAACGGCGCGCTATATAAGCGACTGCGTACTGCGGACCTGCACGATTTTCAAAAATCCAACGCGGGGACCGAGTTAGCTCACATCCATTCGATAGGCGGCAGCACCGTTTTCGATAATACTGACTATATATGCAAGGGATATTGACTGTAGAGTGTAGACTGACCAAGGCTGGAAAATGTATAGGAAAAATCTTCAGCCGGAGGCTAGAATGGCCATAACTACGCCGAATATGGTCCGATCTTCACAATTTTTGCACTATTCTGTTCCAATTACACCTCCCAACAACTTTCCCGCTCACAGTTGGGGGGTCACCACTGAAAATTTTTTTTATTGAGCTTTGAAATTTTTTTGTCAGAGATGGTCCGATTTTGGAGTGTAGAGTGGACCCTACCCCCCAAAATTTTTTTTGCACGGATTCCTCGAAAGCCCAATAAAAATGCTCAACAATGGTGCAAACCGCATCTTTCTAGCTTCTATATAGGCTGAAATATACCGAGTTGTTCGGTTTTTCACATTGAAAATCCGTTCGCGTAATTGTCATTTCAGCAAGAATTGGTACTTGGGTATGAAACTCCATAATTACCCCAAATATGGTCCGATCTTCAAAATTTTTGCACCATTCTGTTCCAATTACACTCCTCTAGAACTCTATCGCTCACATTTGGGGGTTTACCGCTGAAGACGTTTTGCTATTGACCTTTGATCAAAATTTGAACAAAATGTTGGGGAGGGGTCCGATTTTGGGGTGTAGAGTGGTCCCTACCCCTAACTTTTTTCTTTTGGCACGGATGGATAGAAAGAGCAATAAAAATGCTCAACAACGGTGCAAACCGCATCTTTCTAGCTTCTATATAGCCTGAAATATAGTCAGTTTATAACGTATATGTTCACGTTTTCATACGAACGCCTTTTCCAAAAATTAATTCCCCCGACGCGGGATGACTTTAAAAATTTAATTCCCCCTTTAAAAGGTTAACATCTCATATAAAGTAATTGAGTCAATATTCAGTTGATGTTAATATGGTTAATTATAAGGTATTGCTTAAGTTTCTCTTAAGGTTGTTTAAATAAATTATATTTATTTGAAAGGAGAGAAGGCTATTCCTTATTCGAGGACCAAAATATTTGATGGTAAAGATTCTGGTGTTTGTACAAGTAAAAGGAAGAGAGCTTTGTTCACGTTTTCTTGTATTATGATCATGTTTTTCCTTAATTGTTATGAAATAATTTGTTATGTAAAAGAATAGAGGAAATAATTTATTACGATATGTTTCTTGTTTATGCAATATGCATGTTATCAAGTTTTAGTATATAATATTTCTTATATAAGCTATTTGTATTAGTATAATGTGCAAAGCTTAATGTTTATCTAATAATTGCTTTGTTTTGCAGGATTTGAAATTTTCAGTGATATATATTTGTA
This sequence comes from Metaphire vulgaris, assembly GCA_018105865.1. Lineage (NCBI taxonomy): Eukaryota > Metazoa > Annelida > Clitellata > Crassiclitellata > Megascolecidae > Metaphire > Metaphire vulgaris. Next base: position 16,593,804 of record CM030834.1, read on the forward strand.
ATTAAAACCCCAAATAATATTACAGTAGGTTAGATATGGATGAATTAAAGTGCAGTAAAGTTTATGTAGAGCATTTCTATTAATAAATTTCTTCATATGACTTATAAGTTATAACAAGTTTTTCACCAATTTCTGAGCTAGCATTTCAGCATATTCTTTCCAAGTTAGATTTTGATCTGTAATTAATCCAAAGAATTTAGTAGAAAAACTTGAAGAATTTCAACAGTATTAATATTTAGCAATTTTAGTGTCATTGCTATTTTTGTAGAGCTATTAGATGTTAATAGCTAGCATCAAAAATGTATAATACTGTCAATATAGTAAAAACATTTGTTATTGCTGGCATTGTGATAAATGCTTATAAATGATGGTTGGTCTACAAGTACTGTGTGTTCAGGCAGATTATTAAAGGACCCTGATATGCTAATTGTCTCTTAAATGAGGACTTGCTAATTATGACTCCAATTCATCAGCTACTTGCTAAAAGTATAGGTTTTCATCTATTGCTCTGAAAGCATTTATAATAAGCACCTAGGAGCAACAAGAGGAGGAAAGACTGATGGGAGCAAGTGGCTATTAAATTGATCAAGAATGAACATTTGGTGTGTTAATGCCCCACAGTGTGACTTATGGAATAGGTGTTATTGTCATGTCTTTAATTGGAGTTTTCATTTTAACCTATAATCCCTGTCCAATTGTTGAAAAGTAACGATAGATTTATTGACTTGCCATTTACTGTGGGTCATTTATGCTCACTTGCTTTAAAAGTGAGATTTAAAACTGTAAAATGCTGATTTAAACAGTGTGAAATGAGTCTTACAGTTACACTTCCTTTTTTAGAACAATGTGTCAATTCTACCTCCCAGGACATGGTTTTACATGTACAACAATTCATCCAGGTCACAACCATACATGGGCCTTCCACCGCCACCTCCTCCACCTCCTTCACTTCATATTGGACCTCATACAGGTACACAGCGACAATGGCAATTCATTTCATACAGACGAATACCATCTGTCTTCTTTTAGCTTGGCTTAGATAGGCCTATATGGCAGGTCAGCTGAAGGCAAATGCTTATATTCTTGGGCTCTTGAGTTTTAGTAGTGCTGTGATTTTCTTGCGCCTGTAATAACTTGTCAATCAATCAAAAAACTTCTATGGTGCCACTATCATAATGCCTAGGCATTAATGGATGGTGCCCCAGATCCAATCTGAATTACCTAGAGCCAGGTCAAGCCAGAAATGTATTGACTAACCTCACCTTATCTTCTCATGTTAGTGTTGATGTCCTGTGATAATTTGATGGAACAGTGGCTTAGAGTGGGTTGCCAAGTGCCCAGGGCAAAAGAGGGGTTGTACCTCTAACTTGTCGCCAAAGTGCCTTGACAAGCAAAAAGCATCCTCGGTACCAGATTTCCCACAAATCGGTTCCAAAAAAGTACTTGCAATTCTTCTTTGTTCTTTGTTCATGATATATATGTCCGGCTATTTCTATGATTTGTTATCAATTGCGTTTTTTTTCACTTGAAATTTTGTGCCCCCAAGAATTTTTTACCCATGGCAACCGCCTCTGACCCATCCACACTATGCTACTGAATAAGACAGTTCCACTAAATGAATTATCTTATCGTATAACAGTCCCATCCTGGATTTAGAAATTTTCCCTTAACTTATTGATTGTGTTGTACTTAATTGAATGATTATATAATTATACATCTCTCATGAATGACACAATCATTTATTGCCTGAAAATCAGAGCACTGCAAATGTTGTTATGCCAAAACTGCTCTTTTCATTGCTTATTACAGTATTCGGTCTGCTATGTATAACAGCAGTCACAGCTCTTTTTTATCTTTGTCAGCCATCTGTAACGCAATACAATGCAATACATCTCTTCTGCAATAATTTTAAATCCATAGGCTATTTAAATGATTAAAATAGTAATAATAGTAATATATGACTTTTAAATGGTTTAGTAGGATAGTAGTGGTAATAATAATAATAATAATAATAATAATAATAATAATAATAATAATAATAATAAAAACATCTTTTTGACTTCTCTGTTGATCACCCTCTTTATGCTGATGATACATCTTAGCTATTCATGGCTCTCGATGTAAAAGCCTCCATAGCTTTCTTATTATACATTAACTTTGCAGCATAAATTCTTTGAATTTGATAGCACTTAAGTAAATCTGTACAGAGTATTTGTATAGTTTTGATAGACACATAAGATTTGATTACCACTTTAATTGAATATGCAAAGCTGCTCATTTGCATTAAAGACTTGTCGTTGTTGCACTCACAATAGGTATTTTTCAGTTTCTGGACATCTTACTGACACTTCAATTAACCAACAAGCCAAACTAAAACACTTGACTATCATTTACAAAGTCCAAATCATTGCAAATATTTTTTGCAAAGTTTCTAGTACAACAGTGGTTCTCACACAGGGCAAACCCTCCTGAACCACTTTAAACCTAGTTATTATATTATTATTATTATTATTATTATTATTATTATTATTATTATTATAAATTTCTAGACAAAGGAATTTTTAAATTATTTCTAAACTCACAGACAGGTATTGGTTTGATAATTGGTTTTATTTAGAGTTTGAAATCCTTAGCGTTGAATTGCCTAATTTAATGTAATATAAGTTCATGTGAATGTCTTCAGCACTTGTGAAAGCTAAGTGCATTTGAATTAGCTTTCTGTCAAGCACTTTTACATTCATTCAATCTCTTGCTTCTTATAAGTGATACCTTACAAAGTGAGTCACTGAGGCAGCCAAAATGACATGCTAGAAATGTTAGATTTTAGATTCTGGAAAATAACGTTGTTATTTACTTTACTTATAAATGAATAAAACCTCCACAAATAAGAACACTTATGAAACAGAAATATATGTATAAAAGTGAGCACCTGCCACATAAGATTAACACCGTATTCAGCTCATTCATAGAGTTCCAATTTATGAGGCACCTTTATTAAAAAAATTCATCAGTTGACTATGAAAATCCAGTTTTTCAAATTTACATGCATAATTTTTTCAAAGAAGTAAACGTATTGGAAGGTAATCATAAGACACTGAAAGTGACTTCTTCTTCAGGTTTGTCTTGCAGTGCCAAGTTACGAATGTGTTTTTGCTAGCATTTCATAAGATTTACGGAGAAAGCAGTAAGTGTTGAGAAAGAGGCATTCAATTTTCCTTTAAAAGATTTATCTATATTAATAGCTGTCATATAAATAATGCATTGCAGACATTTTTAAAGCAGAAATGTTTGCCAGTTTCAGTATTATGAGTTTGTACAATGCATGATTTTTTGTTTTGTTGATAGGCTATTCACCTAGTTCTTCAATGTTTCACTTGTCTGGTGCTTCACCTTCCCATCAGCTTCCTCATCTCTTTGTCCCAAATGATCTGTCAACAATGTCATGGTAACATATCAAGAATTCTTGCTAAGCTTGTATGAATAAACGAATAATAGGAGAATCTAATATGTATATTAATACCAGTGACTAGTGCAAAGACTGATGATGAAAAAATTTTCCAGTTAATTGGCATTTGATTTGAGAGTGTTTGCTGCTAAGCAACTTATAGATATTGTGTTTTAATGTGATATATGTTTTATTAATAAAGGTTTTAACTGGAAACATGATTCAGTTGAATGATGGAGATGTTTAGAAATCCTGAAAAGATTCCATGCAGTCATTTATTTTTAGTATTTTATTTTTATCTGTTCTGTTTAATTTCTTTTTGTAGCTTTGATCATTTCTCCCAGGGCAATCCTTCTTTGTATCCACATCCATTTGGATCCTCGTATTTACCGTCTGTTATGTCTGGCTCTTCCCTCAGTCACTTGAATCGAGGAAACCTGTTTGCATCTCAGCCTCCACAGAATCATCATCATCAACATCACAACTGTCACCATCAATCTCCGGCTATTGCTTCTCCATCGCCATCTGCTTGTCCAAAACTTCCACGTCCTGGAGTATCTCATCCAGTTTTGGTCTCAACTGCAAAAGAGGATGGGCAGTCAGCTCAGCCTGCAGTCAGCCTCTCCAGGTATAGTAGCTGTTTTTTACCAAGTACCTAAGTAGATTTGATTTTGTTTTCTTTTAACGGTGTTCAGCCTAGCAGTTGAAATGAGCAGGAACATGCTTACTCATTTTAAATTCAGCATCTCTGCGATGATACTTTCTACAATTTAGATATAGGCTGGTAATATATGTCTATATGCACTGTTGTCAGCAATTACACAGTAGGAGTTTCTTATGTATTAACGTTATTGCTTTTAGTGCTTTTTGTGTTAAAAGTTGTAGCATTATCTTTTGCATCATTGAGTCGAGCAGACTTTAGATTGTTTCTCGTATAAATAGTGAATATATATGTAGTAATAGCAATCTTCTGTGTTGGCCTGTTAATGACAGTTTTTTTATCATTGATCAGATATTTGATGAGTTTAGAGTTGCAGGCGGCATATTTATTTCTCTTCACTCTAGCAGCCAGAAAGTTTGGTTTCCGGTCAGTCGTTCCTCCGAGTCTTCGAACTGCAATTGGTCAGCCTCTGAGAAGCCAGTCAGTTCGAGCCAGTCCTCATCGAGACGACGCACTTTGAGGCAGATGCACGTAAAGAAACCGCTGAATGCATTCATGCTTTTTATGAAGGAGATGCGGCCAAAAGTTATCGACGAGTGTACCCTCAAAGAATCTGCTGCCATCAACCAGATTCTTGGTCGTAAGGTGAGAGCTTGCAAGTTTGTTTGGACTTGCAAGCAAGGTGAATGCTATCACATGTGAAAGTGATTTGTAGATGTACTGTATTGTGATAAATTTGTAAGGTGTAGACTTTTACAGTTTCCAAGCAGTTCTTAACATAGATGTCCTATTCCTATTATGTTGCCCTCTGTGCCATAAATTGAAAGATTTACTATTCATTCAATTTGGCCGGGAGAGGATAGTAAGGAGACAGAGTGAAAAATCAAGTATTGAACAGTCATTTTTTTACTCCTTGTCAGCCCTTGTGGGTAGAAAATGTTATATTTTTGCAGGTGAATTTTCATTTTCAAAATTTCTGCTTCGAAAATGCATTCAGTTTTCTATGGAAATGTTGGACCAGATAAAGAAATTGTTGATACAGCATCAGTTTTGTTTTGTGATTGTGTGCCATAATTCACAAAAATTGTAGTAGCTGTAGAGTTGCCAGTTTCCTGTTAAAATATATTATATGATTTGGACGAAATTAGTCTTGTCACTCAAATGGCATATTTCATGTCACCATTAACAGATTAAGACTTCTGCTCATTTAAAATGTAATAAATGCATATTTTTGCTATTTTATTGAATGAATAGTTATAATATATAATATAATATAACAAGGTTTAAAGTGGTTCAGTAGGGACTGCCCTGTGTGAGAACCACTGTGACCATAGTTACAGTCATTATTTATCCAATTACAAATGAATGTGATTGGGTAAATATTATCATGGTTGTTGCTGAAGTTTGGACAGCAGTTACTTCTAAAATGTTGGAAAATGTCCAAAATGTTTGCTCATATTATTTACAACTTGAAAAGATATGAGAAGCAAACAATGAGATTGCCTGTAAAGAAACTTTCAGGAGTTTTCTCAGATTTTGCTTAACTTCTATTTTGGAATCTCAATTAAATTCAATATCTGAGCAAAGAGTATGCTTAATTTCAGATATGAATGATGAATAGAGAACAATCTTCAGACTTAATTTGATTTTGAGTACTAGAAAATTGAACAGGTTGAAACTATGAACAAGTTGCCCATGCTTATTTACAGTGGCATTCATTGGAACAATCAGAGCAGAACAAGTATTATGAGATGGCTCGCAAGGAGAAGCTGCTTCATCGTCAGATGTTCCCTGGTTGGAGTGCAAGAGACAATTATGCAACACAGGCCAGAAAGAAGAAAAAACGAGAGCAGATGAATCAGGTTAACCACCGTCTTGCTCTGCGTGAAGAGGAACGGGGTAAGTGATTCTTAAAGCAAATATAGTAATGGTACTTTACAGCCAGGGCCAGATTAAGGTCCGAGTGGGCCGGGGGCCTGAGAAAGAAAAAAGGTCGTTGCCTATACTGAAAATCTCTGACAACTTGCAGTAACAAGCAAAAAAAGGTTATCTCCCTTCCAAATTGTGCTGACAAGCAAAAAAAAGGTTATCCCGAAAATCGGTGGGCCTATTTTCATGATGGGCCGGGAGGCTGCAGCCCCCTCAGCCCCCGCCTTAATATGGCCCTGTTTACAGCAGCGGTCGCCGACCTGTGGTTCGCAAAATAATTTTTGGTGGTTCGCCATGAAATTTTGACATACATAATTTGCGATTTTCGTACTTATTAAACTGCTTCATTCAATTCTGCTTCATCTTCGTGATCACTGACAATTTTCTCCTTATTGCATTGTGTAATTTGAGTGCTAATCTACTGTATTTTTAAAATATAAATCAAACAGGGAACCAGCCTATTTCTAAGCCAGAAGTTAATATATAGCGGAAGTGAACATAGTAAAAGTGTGCATTGTTTGAATATTTTCGAATCGTATATGTTAATTATCTGCTGAAAATGAAAACAATCTGACAATTATTTATTTCACTTTTCTGATTAAAATTTTTGTGGTTAAAATGGATTAGGTAATCATCCAGTTTGGCATTAGTAATTCCTGTGCAAAAGTTTAGCAATAGTAATTTCTGCTCAATAAAATAACAGCAAATAATTTTGACAGGAAGAAATGTAACTGAATCAGCTGACATTACTGGGCACACCGATGAAATGCCGCAAAGTTGCTTTGAACCAACCAACCTTATTTATGTTTAAATAGCTATTTAATTTTCTTTTTTGTCGTTTTGATTCTAGATGTTTTCGTCAATTAATCTTATTAAATTTTCCAAGCTGTCTTAAGATTTTTTGATGATTTGAATAAAAGACGTGAAAAATTAATGAGTTCCGCTAAATTGGATGCATACCAACACGTTCTGAATTTATACCGCTAATTTTATTCAGAAGGTCATGTTACTAGTCCGTGGAATTTAAAATCGTTAGATCTGTGGTCCGAAAAGATGGCAACCGCTGCTTTACAGCATAGGGAATGAATGTATTTATTGTCTTTAGATTCTCTTTGAGTGATAATACTTGCAACACGATGCTGCATGTTGAATTTTATTTTGCATTTTTGAGTGTTTGTAATTATTTCATTTGGCTTCTGTGATGGTAAGTCAAGTCATAAAATTATAACATAAATAAATATCATAGTTATTCTAAACAAGATATGTTGGGCACTATTGAAGATTTGGATGTTACACTTAATTGTGGTTTTTTTCTGAAGTGTCTTATTCATGTTCTCATTGTAGTCCCTGCTTTCATTTTCTGTTGTCTGTGTATTTTTGCACACATTAGACGGATCGGTTTTGAAGAAATGTCGTGCACGTTATGGCCTTGATCAACAACATCGATGGTGCAAACCATGCAGGTAAATTGTTCTTCCAGCAACTTTGCTTCAGCTGTGTTCTGTGGCTCCTGATAAGCAGACTAAGCAGACCAGTCTAATCTTGCCATGTCTATTTCACCATTTTAGTTAAACAGTCGACATTTGCTTATGTATAAGGCACATTGCTACATTTGGTGCTCAGGGAGGATAAACTGTTAAAATAAATTCTATTCTGTTTCTAAGCCAATAATATTTGTATAATATAATATACAAACACAGGTAAGTGAGATGTGGCAATTTAAACTTAAAAACTTAGCATGATTTAAAGTGGCTTAGAAGGCATTACTGCCTGTGTGAAAGCCATTAGGGGCACTGACAGGGCTTGAACCCGCTCCGTCAGCCTGACGCTACAGCACGTAACCCACTCTGCCATCTTCTGCCCCCTTTGAAAATGTTCTCATGCAAGCGAGGTCTAGAAGATCAGCCAAGTCTCCAATACAAACGGGGGGGGGGTAAAGTTGTTTGTTTTAATAGAAGTCAGTTGGGAGGACTTACAGTATTTAAATGGTGCCACAATGATTAATTTCATTCAATTAATGGAGGTTTTGTGATTGGAATTTCATGTGATGAAGCATTTTGAGGGCAGCTTTTGCTCAAGCAGTTTTTTCAAGTATTTTTTCCACTGTTGGGAGAGATCATGAATGTTCATTGTTGCAATTCAAATTGCTTTCAAAAGCTTCTGTTCTTAAATTTTCTCCAACAAGGATTTCAATAGATATCTAGAAATTCATTTGGATTAATCAATTTTGATTTATTCCAAGGTTTTGTGATATTGCAAATGGTTATCAATGCCTGCATTAATGGACATGTTTCATGTTACAACTGAATTGTTAACTTTGAATGCCTTTAATGCAATGGCTTGCAATAAAATATTTTTATATATTTGGAAACTCATTATAAGTCTTTGATGATATTTAGGAGAAAGAAGAAGTGCATAAAATTTCTTGATGATAACATGGACACAGGAGAAGCTCGAGAGACTAGTAGTTGCAGCAGCAGCAGCCAGATGGCTCCTGCTGCAGATTCAACTGTTAACGAGTTTCAACTGTTATCATCTTCAAAAACATCGTCTAAATCAGAGAATGATTGCTTACTGAGCGAGTCTGAGATGCCACATTCATGCCATTTGATTCCTGTCAGAAGTCAAAGTCAAGTTGGGTGTGAAGAAGAACTTTCCCCCAATTGTCACTTTTACCAAAGCAGCAAGTCATTTGTTTCCTCATGGAGTGATGGAACGTGTTCGTCTACATGTTCGTCGAGACAACCATTCTTAAATCCAGTCAAGTCACTTGGATCAAGCAGGCATATATCGACTACATGTCTTTCAAATTCATGATTGTTTTTTTGCCAATAAGTGATTTCCATAAATTGTTGATGACTGATTAGGCTGCACAGCAGCTTTTTTATACATTCTACTAATTGTAATGAGTAATTTTCTTCTTTCAATGTTTTTATTAGAATTTTGAAACTAACAAATGTATATTTTGTATATTAGATGTTATTTCAAAAATTATTCTATTTGTGAAAGAGTTTAAATAAAAATATTACTACTAATTTCTATTTTGTATTTTCTCAGAATTTTTGTGAATTGCTGTTTATAATTTCACTGCTACAGGTTCATAAATTTTGGTGAAATAATGGTTTATTAATTGTCACATTTTATGTCATTTGAAGCAGAGGTACTGTAGTTATGATAAGTGACTTGTTAATTTAACTGTGATCGTGCACATGATTTGTGGCACTGGCTTGCTGATAACTTAATGTTATATCTATTTTAGATGGTTAAATTAGATTTCAAATTATTACTTGAAGCAGTCTACATGTAAAACAATTTGGGAAATGTTAGATTTTGTTCTTTACAGGAATATGTATTTGTTTTCACTTGCCGGTATCTCTTTAGGTTCTCTATGTTCTGTTGTGAGCTGAACATCTACTATTCAAACTGTGCTTGTCAGGTCTATTTTGGGTGGTTAATTTCATTTTCAAATTATTGCTTTGAGCAATCCAAAAGCAGTTTCAGAAATGTTTGTTTTATTACATATGCAGTTTTCATTTTACCTCTGCTCTGTGTGCTTTGTGAACTGATCATATGCTGTTATGAAAGTATGATTTATTTTTTCTTTCTTGGAGGTTTGTATTCCTGCATTTTTAATGCTCCTTTTTTCACTTTCTGAAGTGATGGTTTGTGATTCTCCATGCATTGATTTGTTAAGATATTTTGGAATGTATAATATTTTTGGAATGTCACGACAGAAATTAAGAAATGTATGCTGCTTTAGTGGATAAGTAAGCAAGTAAAATCTTGTACATTTATATAGCACTTTGGAAGTAGTACAGTAGTATCTGCTTATTCTTATGCACTTAATTTTTCTTTAAATAGCTATAGGCAAGGTGGGTTGTCGGCAGGGCAAAGGTCAGTGTATCCATGAAGCGGCGGGATAGTGATTTTCTGCAGCTGAACAATGCTGAGATGTTTTGTATACCAAAGGTAGTCTACAGATTGTACAGTATACTGGATACACATTCACATATATAAACTGGATGTACAGTAAATTGAAATTAGCTGTTATTTAAATGATTTGACAGCTTCAAAATACTTGTAGTGCTGATGATTTGGTTTTGTAGTAAATAGTTTTGTTATTCACAGATGTGCACTGCATGGTTAAATCTTGATGTGGCTGCTTTTTGTGCTTCATTATTGCATATTTTTGTGCTGGCAATTTTTTGTTTGATTGAACAATAATTTTAAATGGAGAACGTTGTTTTGTGTACTTGTGAAGTAAGACTACACTCTCATGCATAAAATGTTCAGTTAGGCTGATTCAGCAGTTACATATACAGTATATGTACCTGTATTTGAAAAAACCTGTAATTAGTTCATAATACAGTAATAACAACAGCAACAACAGAAGAAAGCATCTTTAGTTTCTTTAAATTTAGTCTATTTGCTGCTAGTGTAGTAATAATCATTTACTGTATATAAATTTATATCTAAAGTATAAAATGGAGTACCGGTAATATGAAACTGTGATTTGGATGTGCACACATACCAGAACTAGTTATTTTCATGTTATCAGCTCTTTGAAATAACACAAACAGACAACTTAAAGCTCTCTGAATGTCAAAATCAGCAACAGAACTTCCATAAAGGCAAATGCATATATCTATGCTCTACAAATATTAGACTTTTCTGACAATACTGTTTGAAATCATAAATTGCTGCCTAATAATTACTGAATAAATGAAAATACAGTTTTAACTGAGTAGTGTGTTGACACTTCTGACAATTTATTCAAAGCAATTCAAGACATTAAATTGCTACCAAATTAACATAGAATTTATAATTGTCTTTAAAATTTAGAAAATATTTAGAGGAACAAGTCTGCTTCTTAAAATTTGACTACAGTAAAAGATAATTGGATGAGAAGTCCATCAATTAAAAGTCCATTAACAGTACATTCACTAAGAACTTGGTCTAATAACTACAGTTTACTTTCCAAAGTTATCAATATCAATGTACCATCAGATCAATCTTTGTAATCTATTCCTAAAGATTTTGGCCAGTCCAACTCAACAGCTTCAACGTCCAATTCAACAATGTCGCACTCAGTGCCGAGAATAATAGCCAGATTTGGAACAGTCCTTCCAAAGTCTCCATGAACAAATTCCTTGATGTAAGTCCCTGCTTGAGTCGAAAGATAAAGGTGAAAATGATGATCGTCGATCTTACTTGCTGACATGCTGTGTACGGCTCTATCCCTAACTGCCAAGGTTCTTCGATGTAAGACTCGAATTGGTGTCTTCTGATGCACAACAATGTTTCCAAGATTAGAAACTTTATTGAGATGTTCATCACTGAGCATGTCTTTGATCCAGCAAAGGGCACGGTATCTCTTGATCTTCTCCTCCTCTCCTTCTTTCAAAATGGAAGTTTCTTCTTTTGCGACAATCTGAACATCGTGAACTTTGACAGCAGTTGTGGAGGAATTCACGTCCAGCTGAAGAGCCAGCAGCTGCTCTGGTGTAAAGATAACCCTTCGCGGGTTGATCAACTCGATGACAAACGGTCGACCATTTCCTAGCATACGGACATCAACATCTTCACGTCCCGAAGCAGAAAATTTATATTCCGATGCCTTGAACAGGTCCAAGATAGGTCTACAAATCAACTCTTCCACTGAAGTTTCAAATCTTTTCACGCCGTCAACAAACCAAGGAGTCTGGCTCATTTGACGACTGAACTTATTGTAACGGCCAGCAACGTAAACTGCCTCTCGCAGACATTTAATTGGGTCACAGTCACAAGGAGATGACAGCTTCCTTGGTGGACAATGATAGACGTTTTTAAATGTCTTTACTGTTGTGTTCTGAATGGCCTTCAATACATTAGCTCGATTAAATACTTCCCATCCATGACGATTATGTTTCCTTTTTTGAAAAACTTTGGGGCAAAGATTATAGAGGAAACTACATTCATGTTCTGTGCTGGGGTGAACAAATGTCAACGATATTGCAAACGTACTTTTCTGATCAAATGGAACACCAAGAATATTGGCCAGCTGTGCTCCATTAACCCATTTCCATACATCCTTAACTGGAATAATTTTATTCCTGAAGTCCTCGTTAAAGATTGATGGCTGCAGTTCGTTAAGAACTACCCACAATGAATGTTCACGCAGAAGAAGGCAAACTGGAAGAGACAAAGAACAGAAGAACGTACGGTATTCGAAATCCTGCTTCGAAACAACTTCACGAATTTCTTCTAAGAAACTCTGTTTGCAATACTGTTCCTGCAGCACGCCGAGACAGGCAATACATAGTCCAGACTCCGTGTTCTTATCGAGACCGACTCTGACTTCGTCGGTCCAAGCGCCATCGGTTGATTCATTCGGCTGTTCATTTGAGATTTCGACGAGGTCCTGTAGTCCCATTAGCTGCTCGATGGTCGTCCGACTGTCGACCATGCGGTAGGGGGACGCTTCCTTAACGCAGAGAAAGCGCAGAATGCAACGCGTACAACAGCCGCATTCTCTCAGCCTGACGATCGCCCGAGACGCAGTTTCTTCGTCGAAAGTCAACAGCTTTATTTCGTCAAATAAAGAATTCATTTCAATATTAAAGTTAATTAATTCAAATAATAATCTTCAAACCCAAAACAACTAATTCCCCTTTTATCGTCGACTCTAAATCATCTACTGCACTGTACACATAGACTTTAATATCAATATCATATTAATGTATTATAATAAATCTATGACTGTGCACAGTTTTCAACTTTTCATGGCCCATTGGCCCAATATTCTTTCCTCAGCTTCTTGTTTCATTGTGCGCTACACAATTTTTAATTAATTAAGTAAGTAACAGTATGATCTCACGACTTATAACTCACTTCATACATCAAAACCAGTCTAACTACGAAATTTGATAATCGCGTAACATCCTTGACTCACTAGATCTCATGTTACTCTCCTTCGTCCTCTAAATCAGTCATCTCTCAAAATTGGCAACAGTGCTTTATCGTATACTGCACCAGAACTCTGAAACTCATTCAGCATTCATCTGTTGTCTACGCCATGTTCGAATAGGAAATTCTGAGTCACAATTGCATTTTCTTTCTGCACCATCTCAGTTTTTCTTTCTAAGCTCAGAGCATTTCTTTTTTAAAGTAATTCCTCGATTGCTGTACCGTCTCAGCCACAATATTATGGCCATTTGGATTAAATTACCCTGCATGAATGGCCCACACCTTTGACTATAGCTACTTCATACTATGATTACTCGCCTAGGGATAACTCCGAATAAGGAGCTATTGCGACGATGCTTGTGAACTGGTATAGAATCATTAAAATCGCGGACCCCTAAAATCATTTCTCTTTATAAAATCATTTCCTCCATAGCTGTAGCGTCCTGCCCACTCGCCCTTTTGATTAAATGACCCGGCATGAATGACCCACCTTTGGCTATAGCTACTTCATTTGAGATTAAGCGCATAGGAATAAGGAGCTACTTCGGTGCATCTTTTGGAAGCGCTTTAGAAATTTACGAGATTTTACTTACTTACTTACTTAGAAATTAGCGACATTTGACTTACTTGCTTATATACTTCTGCTCAGGGCTTTCCAATGGGCTTTCCACTGGGCCGTGAAAGCGGCGACCTGTTGCTAAAAATAGTGCCGATCGACGATTGGTCGTCGATCGGAGTATATCCCGTTGGCAATCGTCGCTGGCGATTGTTTCTCGGAATTATTGGGCGACCGTCGACCGGGACAGGGACACATAGAGGGAGACAGGGAAGCGAACGAAGAGACAGAGGGAAATGACTTCTACGACGGCGAAATTCAGCGATCTCTACGAACTGAAGGAGGAGCTCGGCAAGTGAGTACGACGGTCGTTGCGTCGATCGCTCCATTGGCGGCGACCAGCAGCCGCCGCCGCCCAACGGACGCAGTCGTATTATCGTGGATCGCTCGCTGGAGTGGACGATTTTACTCGTAAACAGCTTTGTGATAGTGGTGGTGGTAGTGGCAGTAGCAGTAGTAATAGAGCAGAGGTTCCCAAACTTTTTTGATCGCGGACCCCTATTTTGTTCCCAGCTTAGCTCGCGGACCACATCCTTCCTAAATGTAGTGACAAGCAAAAAAGGTTATCTGGGTTAGGGTTACGCCTAACCCTAACCCTAGATATTGGGAGGCTCTCGCGGACCCCCCCCCCCATATTCTCCGCGGATCCCCTCTGGTCCGCGGACCACAATTTGGGAACCGCTGTATTAGAGGACACTTCGGATTGCCACCAGTTATAATTTGCTAAAATGGTATCAATCGATGGTACCCAATTTCCCCAAATCCATCAGCAAAATACCCGGCCAATCCCCACTCCTCTGGTGATATTTCTTCTTCGAATATTTTACTGCATAGGTTGTTTACTATTTTCACTTAAGTTCTTCTCCTGCTTGTAGCATTTCTGTTGTTATCATGTTTGCTCTTGGAGATTTTCTTGGATTTGAACTTTTTATGGCTTCTTTTATTTCTTCTTCTGTGAAGTTTGCTATTACTTCTCCATTATTTTCTTCTCTGTTCTCCTTCTTCTCTATTGCCCTTTGGATGTTGACTATTGCCTGGCTGATCATATATCTTTCTCATAGCTAATTTAAGAAAGGCTGAGCACCTAAGAATAAGCAGCTACTGTTGTGCTGCTTGCCAAGGCGCTATAGAAATCCACGAGATTTTACTTACTTACTTTACTTACTTCTTTATGTTGCTGTTTTCATTGTGATTTTCTGTTGTGTTATATAGTTCTTCAAAAATCAAAATATTCTTTCCATCTTCATTATGTCTTTTTTGTTTTCTAATACTGTGCCATTCTTATCTGTTATTGTGTTTGTTTTTAGTTGGTATTGTCCACATAATTCTTTGATTCAAAGCTCTAAATATGCAACGGGTTTATAAGCAGGGTTTGCAGTTGGCATGTTGTCAAAGCCCAGTTTGAGTTTGATTCAGATTCATAGTGTTTCTCTGACTGGTTCTTTTCCTGAAAGAAATTTATCTTCGCGATGGACGGGATTGTTGCTTTAATTGTTTCACACTGATTGATCAGGAAAAGCAGCACCTTCATGTCAAATGAGCATTCCTAGTGCTTCTGATCAGAACCAATTATTCCTTTTGAAACACCTGAGACTATGGATCCCATGGCAATGAGAACTTGTATACCTGCCATACATTCTTTGTAACTGAAGCTTGTGCTTGAAGGTATCTTGTGTGTGGTTATGCCCTTGAGATTTAGAAATTTGATTTATTTCAAGATCTGTCTTTAAACCAGTTATTTAATGTCGCATTTGTGTTTGGCTTCTATTGTTTTACTATATTGGCATGTTATGTGGTGAATCCACTTGTCATAAGTAGGTAAGTAAGTAAACATGAAATTTCTATAGCGCATATACTTCCAGATGTGTGTTTCTGTTGTATTAATGAGTTAAATAACTCCATTCCAGTTGATCACTCTGCCAATTTCAGCATAATTTTGGCTATCCACCTGATGCTCCTCATCAAGTGCTGTGGATTTTGATCAACATTGGCTCAAAGCTGATTACATAATTGGGTTTCAGACATAGGCTATTTTAATATCTGAGACAAATAAAATTTCTTATTTGGTTTGAATAATAAATGGTCAGATGAAGATGCTCCATGCTAAAATAACATTATTCGTCTCAGTTAGTTTGACTTTGACCTAGACAGAGGATATTACTGACTGCTAGTTTATTGCAGTTTGCAAATAGTCAGAAAATACTTCAATTATAACCTACAATTTTAAGTATTTGTAGTTGGTAAGCAGTAACAACATTGTGACCTTTTGGGCTTAGGATTTTGATTCCCAGGAAATTTTGTTGTCAGATGGGAACTTGTGCTGGGCTTGAAAAACGTGATGTTTTGTGCAAGAACTGTTGTGTGTTAGCGTTCGGTTGCAAGTCAACTGTCAGTCATTTCTGTACCACAATCTGCAATCATGATATACTTTAAATCAGGCTGCTTTGTTTAGGGTTTTAAATTGTTTTCTAGATTTGTAAAATAATTTTTATGACCCAGACTCCCAGGCTGTCATTAATGACTTTAGTGATATGACCTTGAAATTCTAGGCAAGATAAAATTGACTTTGACATCTTAATAAGCGTGGCATTTCAGAATCACAATTTGGCTCAGCAGGATGTCTTGTGATAGCTTCTTAATGGTAAATCACACTAATGAGAATTGAAACTTCACCCCAGTTTCCATTAATCCATATTTGACTGAGAAAATAGAGGTCAGAGTCCATATTTTGTAGTTGTAAATTGTACTTTCCATAAGAGAGACCATTACCATTTGAAACTTAAACTCCATAGACTCCATAAACTTCACTCCGTGAGAAGTATACAAATTTTTTCTAGTGAATCTTTAATTAGAGCACCTTTAGCACAACACTGGCAAGCCTAAGTCTTTAGAGTTCAGTCCAACTTCATTTCGATTTTATGACTTTCATTGCTGTCACTATGACATGGCTGCCTACTGTTGTCTACTGAAGTTCTTAATGTGCATTACCCTGCATTTTATACTATTATAGCCTACAGTATAATAGTCATAAATTACTCAGTAGGTGTCCATCTGTCCTTATTAGAGAGTGGTACCATTCTTGACACTCAACCAATGGAGGGTAGCAGGTTCCAATCTGACACTAGCCTCTGCCTAGTGATCTTGGGCAAGTTTTTTCACCTCTGACCTGCTGTGAACTTGTGATTCTTCACTTTGTGAATGACTTGACTGTCTTAGCCACCATGTAATGCTACAACAACTACCGGTACTACTACTACTGCAACTACTACTACTATTACTACTATATAATAATAATAATACTAATACTAATAATAATAATAATAATAATAATAATAATAATAATAATAATAATAATAATAATAATATGTCTATCATTATTTTAGAATTGCTTGTTTTCGGATTGGCTATAACTCTATAACTCCAATGTGCTTCTGCTAAGATGTATTTTAATGAGAAAATTAAATATTGTATTAGCGGTACTAAAATAATTTATTTGGCACAATAGCAAGTTGAGACAGAAGATGAAGCCATTTTATTTTAAAAAGTTGAGGCCATTTTTATTTTTCACCAATAAAAAATGTAAGACTTATTCAAAGCATTTACAATGCAATTTTCTCTGTGAAAATTTTGTTGGGTCTGTTGTCAATTTTGGTTGCCCTGTGAGGGTGTGTCTGGCAGATTCATTTCACACTAGATTTTTCTTTAAATGGAAATAGAAAAGAATTGTACAGTGCAATAGATTTTACCTTGAGTGCCACCCACTTATTTGCACACAGTACCAAGTGGGTGTACCATCATTCTTTTGTGTACAATGTTGAAATTGTCTGCATTTTAATTTAATTGTGCTCATTTTCTGTTCTGAAGCCAGCATTCAAATAGAGTGGACTGATGCTTTCCTATTGTATAGTTGAACTATTATTTATTGATCACAATTATTGCAGTTGTGACTGTGTTGCCATAGCAGGCACTGTCTCAGTGCTTAGTTGTAATACAGGTCAACAAAATGTGCTAATGGTTGCCTTGGGCATCCATTTTTGATTATGGTTTTGCTGTGTCCGGTTAACAGCATTTCAGTATATATATATATATATATATATATATATATATATATATATATATATATATATATATATACAGTTATACACGTCTTGTGTGGATTCTTTGACATGCCCTGGAGTATTTTGCTGTCAGTTGTTTGCATTCAGGATTACATATGTGTTGGAGGTTTTCCTTCAGAGTGATAAAATAGACCTATCTCTGTCAAACGCTCTTTATAGAGCAGGCACAACTTTTTCAAGAATATTTTTTCTGACACCATTCACTCATCAGATGTTGATTTACAATTAAATAAAGATAGGATAGCCCGCAGTAACCAGGTATTGCAATGTAATACATGAGCTTTGGTGATCAGAGTGCAGATTTTGAGGTGTTGAATTCATGCTTGTGTGTTTGGGTGCCTTTTGGTGACCACAGTCAAAACTGAAGATGCATAGAGACCTGGAACATTCAATTTCATAGAGTCTTGGGCTCTGGAGTTGATTCCCCACCTCACTTTAACAACTGAAGAGCCGCGCCTGGTTAATTGCAATTGGAATTGCAGTGCAACTTATATGTCAGTTTATGCAGGGCCGGTCTGACAAATTTATTTAGAGTAGGTGAGATGTAGGCATAATGTTGCTGCCCACACATAAACAATGTAAGAAAATGATTATGTGAACAACATATAGCTAGGTTGTTAATTTGTTACCAGTACTAAAACAGGCAATGGTAGTCCTGTACTCAAATGAGCGTAGGGTCCGGCGTGGATCTCCGAGTACTAGGTAAGCAGTGACGCATGTGGCTTATGCCCTTAATCTAGAGTAGGTTGGCATTTCTTTCTCTAGATCTGCATTCTACCTTTGCAGCTTAGCACTGCTACCAATTTATTGATGCCTAAGTGATAAATGGCTTGGTTGGTTGCCAGCACCAGGACTAGGTCCTGGGATGGTCACCAATCCAAGTACTAACCATAGTCTATGTTGCTTAACTGTCGTGTTCTGATGAGTACTGGTCGCACAATGCCAAATAGGCTGATTTTATCACTGTTATTCTCACTATAATTTTCTTGTGCATATTTTATTGCATTCATTATTGTAAGTGCCCCCTTAAAATTTTGCAACATTTGTAGGTTTTGACCAATCGTTTTTTTGGGTTTTGGTTAAAGTTCCTTCTCAGTAGTTCTCTTCTGTTTGTAACCTAGGGTTTCTTTCCCCATGGCAATTCTTCTCCTTATTTCTTCATGACACTTGACATTTGTATCAAGCAGGCTTCCAGGATAGCAGAATTCTTCTACCTGTTCTATTTCCACTCCATCAGTGATTATTTTCATTTCTATACTGTGTCTGCTGATATCACTCTGTAATCTTTTGATATTGTGTTAAGAGAGTCCATCAACCTCTGCAATCCATGGTTGGTGTTTGCCATAATTGCCTGGTCATCGGCAAATTTTTTCCACCCACCACTACTCCATCTTCTATGTTCTCAACCTAGACTTAGCTTAGCAAAATAATTTCAATGTTTAGAATATTTGCATCAGCCAGTGAGTTTTCGCTTTTGCTTCAAACCCTGTTCGCTTTTGATTCCATGATCACTTTTTTGATTTTACTGCACTATCACTTTGAATTTCTCAGTATTTATTATTGTGATTGTCATAATTTGTTGTTGTAGTTATTGTGTTTCAGCATATTCCTACAAGAATTTTACTTTTTAGCATTCTGATATTAATAAAAGGGTCAGAGTGACTGCAGGAAATATTTAGATGTTTGTATTTTAATGTTATTTTTGTCTTTCTTGAAAAAAAAACAAATTTTGGTGTTTCCTGTAGAGGAGCATTCTCTGTCGTACGAAGATGCACGCAGAAAGCTAGTGGACTAGAATTTGCTGCAAAAATCATCAACACAAAAAAGTTGTCACAGAGAGGTAGGCAAAACATTTTGTTGTGTTTGGCTTTTTTGTGCATGTAAATCATCCATTCATATAGCATGCATCTATGTATAAAATACATCAAGTGTATCATACGTATAACCAATATGGCATATTATCTTTGTAGAGTTACTTAAGAACATTCCAATAATAATTTGCCAGAGAAATAATTGCAAGCATGATATCCAAACATTCTTTCTGACTTGTATTTAGCAGTAATACCCACATACACATGTGAGATGTATCTTTTAATGGGTATACATATGATTTGTAAAAAAAATTTTCATTGGTGCATAAAGGGGGAAATGCACTACTATGCATTTCATAAGTTCCAGAAGGCCAGAGACTGTGACCGGCTTCCCTGCTACACTGAACTGACTGAACAGGAAAAATGGCTGACCAGACAGAAGACCATGCAGCAGCAATGGTTTTGGCCAGTCAGATCGCTCCTTTTCTCCCAATTTCTGGGGAAGAATAGAGCCGTGTTAAATTTTCGCTTGGCTGTAGGCGACGTCATATTCTGACTCTATTTTGATGACTCACCACGCTAGTTTAAAACCATCTCCAGAATTTCTGTGGAATCCAGAGACTGATGAAAAATAGCCCAGTATGTCCAAGACTATCCATTGATAAATATTTCTATGGATAGATATTGCTCGTTGCTCCTGAGGTTCGCTTTTTACACGAATTTGCTAATTTTGTCTCACACACTATTTTGATATAGCAGGATGACATTTGAACGCCACTTAGCCTGAAGGACCTAAGCAACCTGTTATACTTGCATATGTGGCACTTTTCACATATTGACTTAAGCTGTCTTTATTAGTGGTTAATTCATTACATGGATATTGATGCTCTGAGCAATTCGTATAATTGCATCTTCATCTGACTGGTATTTAAGTTTTAATAGTTAAATCTCCCTGTATATTTATTATTTCTAGATCTCCATTATTATAGGAAATTAATTTTGTAAGTATTAGTTTTTACTTGTACAGGATCATGAATTTTAGTTTTGTGCCAAGGCTTCTTTTGTCAAGAAAGCTGCGTTGTGGACAGTTAAAAGTGGAATACCTTGTTAGAATGTCTTTGAATTGCCGTACTACAATATGGTTGTACTACAATATGGTTACTGCAGCATGCAGTGCGTATGCACTATAGGCAACATACAAATGGCTTGTATGTTATACATTGGCTATGAGTATATAAAATGCTATACTTGGAAACAGTTCACTTTGTGGTCTGTTCAAGGCTGTTGGATGTGCTTATGGAGGCATTGAAAGTTCAAGATTTGATCTAGGTGCTTTATTTTCATATTTGATTACAGACTTATCTACACAGCTAGGCATTATTAGAAGCTCTGTGCCTGGCATTTCTGTTGCGGAAGTTGGTGAATGTTTAATTAACTCTGCTGGTCTTGAGTTGTTGCCATAGCATAAGCATGGTTGCTACACCCAGAAGGCTCAAAGTTAGTTCCTCATAGATATAATATCTTGAAATAGTGTAGTTCTAAGTTCAAGTAGAGGTCCATCCTCTGAAGTGATTTATTACAGTTGAAAGCTGAGTGCATGTTCAATCACTGCTGTCCCTCTTGAAGTTTTGCTGCTTGAATGAGACATTCTCTGAATGCTTATGGAAAACTAATTAAAATTTATGTATTATTATTATTATTATTATTATTATTATTATTATTATTATTATTATTATTGAACGTTAAGATTTATGTGGTAAATTGAATGAGACATTCTCTGAATGCTTATGGGAAACTAATTAAAATTTATGTATTATTATTAAACGTTAAGATTTATGTGGTAAATTGTCCTAGGAGGACTGCTTGAACAAATTGCATAGTTCATGAATAATATAGGTCATGATTTAACAGAATAGCTGATCTCGAACAGCCAAATCTTCAGTCGCTTCTTAAATATTTCCAGAGAAGGTGATGTTTGAACACTGATGAGGAGACGATTCCAGGCTTTTCGCTGTGGTAACCAGGAAGGCGCGGCCACTGGTAGTGGCAAGGCATGTATGCGGCACGAGGAGTGCTTGAGTGGAGCCAGATCGCAGATGCCTTGTACTGTCTATGTCTGCGGATCTCTGGAGTTCGAACCTGAGATAGGAAGGACCGATGTCGTGCAGGCATCGGTAGACAAGGGTTTTATATATATATATATATATATATATATATATATATATATATATATATATATAATGTATATATATATATATAATATATATATATATATATAATATATGTATGTATAATATATAGGCAATAAGATTTTGAATTGAATTGAATTTAATGCACATTGTTCAAGCAAAGACCAAGAAATAATTTTTTTAGTGTAGGGTGTTGGACAAATGGAACATTTTGGATGAAAAGGCAGTAACAGTTGAAAATGTACCGGTAAATGGATTCAAAAGTTATCTAGGAGAATTGGTTTATTAAATCTTAAGAGTATTTTTTTAGTGGGTTTCACAAAGGCTAACTTAACCTCCTAAGCCACTTAAAATCACATCATCATCTTCGTCATCATCATCGTTATCATCATTATTATCATTATTATCATTATTGTAATTATTATTTTAATTATTATTTTAATTATTATATTAATCATGATTTTTTTCTTATGTTCGTCTTGTAGGACAACTCTAGGACCTTGCAAATCACAAATTTTTGCTCAAATTGAATTGCGAATAGAATTGACTATTAAGGTTTTAATATCGAATCAGTAAGTGACAATTGTAAAATTTTTCACAACATGGTTGAATTCAGTAGCCACAGATATTTAATTAATTTGGTTCTGCAAGTACAATTGGTAAACTGGATAATTCATTTAATGTACACATACAGTTTTATTGACAAGGGCCTAAAATTCAACAAACTTTGTTTCTAGATGAGTCCAAAGATGTGATATTTTGCCAGACGCTAGAGGTGATAACGCTTTTCTTCATACTTAGAAAATTAATGAAGTTTCTTTCTCTTCAAACTATTTCCTTACTGATGACCTTACAATAGTCTAAACAATCTAATTGATACAAATCATTGGAATCAATTTTATTTTGCATCAGCATATAAATTAGACAGTGGTGGAAAGTTATGGTCAATCCTTATGACTGGATGTACCATGTAAAATAGCCACCACCAATCAATCAATAAACGTCTTGCAATAAGCTTCTATGGCGCCATTGCAGCCTATGGCATTAGCCGACGGAGAACCAAATCCAATCTGAGTCAGAGTCAGGTCAGCCGGATAGGTCAATCAGATCAGCCGAGGAACAACCTAGGGGGGATAGGCCAAACCAAACAGATGCTACATATAAAGACTAGATCTAAAGGATGATAATTAATGTGCTAGTTATACACTGGTGATGAATTCCACAGCCTGGGCCACACACGAAAAAACAACTACCGTAACTGCTTCGTTATATGAATTGCAACTTAAGCCTGCAATAAACTAATAGTAAAATCATAGAGCGATACAAAAAGGTAACTCATTAAACAAGCGATGATGAAATATACTGGTAATCAATAGAAGTCGTTGTTTTAATTTTAATTTTAACGATTGAATACTAGGACATTTCTTCAAAGTGATAGCACTAAATAACATGTAGGATATAGATTTTGATTAGTGTAATTAATTAAAGTCTATGTTTTAAGACTTAAAAATTAAATAAAATATAATAAGGGACTTTTATAGCATTTCTTTTTCTGCTCTACAATGCTCCCAGCTTTATACCATACTTACGATTTAAAATCAGCAAACTGACTTTTTCTTTTTGCGACCTATATGACCTTTAATAGTTTTAGTGAGACAAAAGATTCAAAAATTTCTTATCAGCAAGCTCACTTTCGAATCGAATCGGCTCCTTGATTCGAATTCAAATCAAATACCGAAGCTTCACAGGGCCCTGACCTACCCAGAATGTTTTTCTTAATTGTATTTTTCTTTAAATTCTGTTTTGAAAATGGGTTGTTTATATCTGAGAAGTTATTTGCTTTTAAATGAGAGTTGATTGATTTCTGGTCCTGAGTTCAAAGCAGCAATAAGTAAATGGTCTCCTTGCAGAAACAGATACCGGTGAATGCCATTTTTCAAAATTGTCGATAGCATTTGCAATTTTAAAAATTATTCCTGTCATTTTGTTGGTCATGTACTGCATACCGGTAATCAAAATGAAATTATGCCAATGTAAACTTTTTTTACTTAATGCATTGTCTCATGGTGAAGAAGCATGATTTGTGAAAAAATCAGGTGAACTACTTTAGAAGTGCCCAGATGTAGATATTGTAGATATTTACTACCTTTTCCTTGGGTATTTTCATGCTTAATCAGCAATTGTAAAAACAACATTGTAACTTGCTTGTTTGTGGAGACATACTCCTACCGCATTATAATGATTTTAGCATGACAAATTAAAATCACACAAGATCCCGGTCAAATCCAGGATATCTACCTGGACTGCCAGATGACAGTATATGGTGGATAAGCCAGGTCATAAATGAGGTTTTAATCTTGTTCTAAAAATGGATAGTGAATTTGCCTCGTGCACACTTGCTGAGGTAATGAGTTCCAGAGTTTTGGGGTGGCCACTAAAGTGGTATAGTGGTATTACCGGTATATATTATTATATTGTGTATTGTAGTGGCAGGTCATTGTTTTAACTGTTATTTTTTGGGAATATATTATGTTTGCAGTTATTATAATTGCTTCACTATTTTATTTGTAATATGTTATGGTGATTATTTGGATGACTTGACTGAGGACTGTGAGGAGGGTGAGGAACAGGGCTGTGTGGTTACTCATTTCCATGTACCCATATACTGCATTCACTTGTGTATTATAGACAGATGTTTTGCCAGAAGCTAGAGATGATAATGCTTTTCTTCATACTTTGTGTATTATAGGCTGAAAATGTATAGAAATTGTGATATGTTTGATTTATGAATAAGTATAAAATATGGTGCCCAATGTTCCAGTGGGGACGGGATGATCTAGTATAATATAACATGCAGTTCGTGTGAAAAACACCCGTAAGTAGATTATGATTGGGAGTGACAATAATTAGGATGAATTTGTCAGCTGATGTGAGGTGGGATATAGTGGCAGTTTGTGATGAGTTAACATTGTCTGCTAGTGTGATCTATTACCTGAAAGCTGTCTCTAATGGGAAATATATTTTTCACAGTTGTGTCACGGCCAAATGCATGCTGTGATTTGCCGTATATGTGCGGTTTCTTCTAAGATATTCTTTAAGCTAAATATTGCTGTTTGGCTTTCTCTCATTTTCTGGTATGTGTTTGTCTGGGGAAGTATTCTTGGACTTGTTGGCAGCTATTTTCAGATCTTGTGTTCGGTCTCATGTGATTTTCTGGTCTTTTGCTGTATGGATTTGAAATGCATTTGATTGATACCTTTGAGTATTAGAATTGGTGCTATAGAAGCTCATAAATATTTTAAGTTAAGCAATTTTTTGTTGACTTTCTTAGAGCTCTTCTTTTTTTGAGCATCAATTATGTGTTGACAGAGTGACATTTTTGCAATTTTACATTTTGGCTTTCACTGGCAGAGAGAGGCTCATTTGGATTTTGCTGGTTCTTATAAATAAAAATGTCAGCAAAGACACTCTGGACTGACTACAAAGACTGAGCTAGTAGAATATATGCAGACACACTTGTTAACAAAAAGGATGCTATGATTGAGTTTTGTGAGAGGAAGTGCCAAGTGTTGTTAGTTATATTTGGTTGAAATGAAGGAGTATTTGAATTTCGAGAAGAGGAAAACGGGCTGAAGAAGAGCAAAAACCTTTAAATGTATTAAAACGATGCGATGATAGGAGATTATTAGTGGCCAGGAAGAGAAAAATGATGGGGTACAGAACAGCAGTTTGAGTGACCTCCATCAGCAGTGACTAATGTCATATGTACTGTAATGATGTATTGATCTCAATGTTATCTTATCATCCGAGATCCACCATATAGATCAAAGCCAACAACATTAGTATTGCTGCTGTGACAGATATCCATGGTAACTGACTGACAAGTGAAAATTGTTGCTCCTCATTCATGCCGTGACACGAATTTGTCAACGGTTTTTAGTTTATTTGAGTGCAATTCTGGGCAAAGCAGCATATCATAGCAGCAGGGTCTATCCATATATTATGTAATATGTGGATAGCCCCTAGGTGATGCCCAGGTGAAACTTAGGCCACTCACTATCGCTCATATAAGTTACGTTGCAGTAGACATATTCACTAACTGAAGCATATGTTGATATATTTAAGATTTTATGTTTCTCTGGTTTAGATTACCAAAAGTTGGAACGAGAGGCTCGGATCTGTCGAATGTTGAAGCATCCAACAATCGGTTAGTGTCGACTAGGTTTTAGACCTCATCTTTAGTTTTACACCAGAGCCGGTTGCTTGGTTGTGTGAAAGGTCTCTTGTCTAAATTGCATCTAATTTCTATTTAGGTATATAGCAGACAGGCTAACAGATTGTTTGGGGAGTTAGCTTCTAAATGGAGGATGTGCAAATTGCTGTACAGAATCGATGAGCTTTCATTTATAGGTGATTATTTTCGGAGTAGTAGTAGTAGTAGTAGTAGTAGTAGTAGTAGTAGTAGTAGTAGTAGTAGTAGTAGTAGTAGTAGTAGTAGTCGTAGCAGCAGCAGCAGCAGCAGCAGTAGGTGGTAGATCCCATCTGAATAGTTATTTTGATGTAAAAGTAGAGTTGAAGACAGCAGGTAGGTTAGCAGCCAAAGAAACATCAGTCATGCTGCTTTTGTAGAGTTCATATTAAGCTACCGGTATGAGAGATGATGAGGTTGATATATCTGTGCAATCGCTCATGTAAGTTACGTTGCAGTAGACAAGTTTTACGATATTCAATAGTCTATGAGATCACATTAATAATCTTATTTTTGTAAATTAATTCATTCATTATCAGCTGATTGTTTTTGTGTTGGGCATTTAAGAAGCAAAATAAGCTATGTGGGTCACACAGCTGAATAATTTGTCTTGGAGTTAAAACTTACTTAAATAAAAGAGCCAATCTTATAAGTAGAAGCATAATAAAAAGTATGTTGACGGTTTGCTTGGTCTGTACAGCAAATTTGTATTGCAGAAACAGTGTTACCAAGCATCCCTTTGTTTGTACAAGACCAATGAATTGGATACTGAATGCTTTAAGAATGATGAATGACTTTCATGAATATTAGAAATCTACCATTAGCGAGAAATTAGCTAATATAATTTGGATTTTGGCCAATTTGAACCTCCGAATGGTTGTGTGATGATGTTATAAATAATACAGTAAAAACCCAATAATAGGATCACGGTTTTCCACAGAAAAATTTTCAAATTCCGCAGACCAGTGTGCCTAATTTTTCGGCTCACCTTGGAGAAGATTTCTAATTCCATGGCTCACTGCAGCATCCAGTATGTTAAGTAAATTGAGAACGTTTAGGATTATTTATTTATTTACGAATGGCTGAACAAGGTTTAGAACCTAGTCTTCTTTTGTAGCAGATGCCTCTGTCTGATGTGGTTTTCAACCTGCTGGTGTGGTCTGCCTTGTAGGCACAGCATCTGCATTGACGTCATCTTTCTGCTTTGCTGCCTTTTCCAAATGTCGATTTGTAAATGATCTGCTAATATTATCTGTCTGTAAAATGGTCAGTGGATATGTTGCAAGTCTTGCACGTTAACAGATCTCTGTTTACGACAAATGTTTGAGAACCAAACTCTGCCACAAGACTGGCCGGAGTCACAGTGAACCACAGTTTTTGAATGCTGACTCATATTCGTTCCTCGAGAATAAGATATGGATCCTGATGTTAGCCACCATTTTGCAGAATTACCTATTCAAGCATGCATATATCAATTTTTAAGCATGCTAATCAGACAAATGATGCAAAAACAACAATTTCAACAATTGTTCAGTTAACAAGAAGTGCATCACTAATTGCGTCATTATTCATATGGTCGTTGCATCAATAGTGACAATTTTGAACTTCTGCTCAAAATTCTGCAGCGTGTTGAAAACTTAGTCCTTTCCCATTAGCATAAACTTTATGAACTTTAGGAGACTGAAAAAGCAGATCTGCATTCACCAAAAGTCTGTGTTAACTGCATCTTATGAAACCTATATTGTGTCTCTATTACTCTCTAATCAGTCAAATTAACATGGTCTTCGATAACTGAGGCTCATTATATCAGAGTCCGTGTTAACAAGGTTTCAGTAGATATGCATTTTCAATTTCCATGTTGCATGGGTACCGGTATTCAAATGACTGCCTGGCCCGACAAAGGGTGTGAAATGGCCTGCGAAGATGCTGAAACGATAAATAACATTATATCTAATACTTACTAAATAATTTTTAATGCCTTCAAATTACCGGCTTTCTATTACTTATGAACTAAATTTTTGAAACTAAAAATTATGCCTGGCCCTCAGGCATCAGTCATATAAAAATATGGCCTTTCATAGGATTTAGTTGACTCTCCTGTCTTAGTGCATCTTGTCTATATCCCGTAATACAAGCACATCGTTGGTTCTCTTCTGATGGCTTGAAGTAGTCCTTTTGTTTTATCCATTGCCCATAAAACTCTTCCACGCAGCTATGGTATTTTGACGTCTTTGAAACTAGTCTGAAACAGCTGTAATGTGCAGGTTCTTTTGTCAATCTGTTCATTCTTATCATGGGAATTGGTTGGATTATTTAGCAGTTACAACCCTGTCAGATACTATTTTGTTCAGTTCTTCATATAGGATTTGACTAAATATGAATAATTAGCCAAGCTAGTAATCAGAATATGTTTAATATGTGAGTTTAATAGTATAATATATTTACTGTATGGATTTAACGACGAATGCGTGTTATTTTCTATGGAGCATTAAGTTAAAATAGAGCTTTTGGCCTTTTTTGTGCCTGCAAATAACTTTTCTGTGGTGTATGTACTTCTTTTGTTACAGACTTCATTTTTACTTATTCATTTGGACAACAAACAGAGATGTAATGTAGTGATTGCTATATAAGATATATTTTTTTATTTTGGCAATATGCAGTAGTACAGAAAGTCATCAGCATTACGTCATGTACTGATACTGAACTAAATGCAATTGGATCCTGTTTAGTTTTTCCAGTAACAATAATAACTGAGTTTTGGGTGGTGCAATTGTTTCTGTCCTGTTCTAGAACCATTGAGAACAGAAAATGTGTAGTAATGTTAGAAAAGTCATTAATGTTGATTATGAGAAGACTACCGGGTACACTAACTGTACAGATGCACAGACTTCCAATTCGGATGGCTTAGAACAGTGGTTCTCAACCTGTGGGTCGCTACCCCTATGGGGGTCGAATGATGATTTGCCAGGGGTTGCTTGAGAGCTTCTGAAATATGTGGTTGTCTCTTTTCTTATGCGTAAAACTTGTTATTATACAAAATTTCCCCGTTGGTAATTAGTTTTTAAATATATATAATTGTCACTTGAGGATAGGCATTGCAGACAATAGAATCATAATGATTTCAAACATTTTAACTGTCATGGCATTATTACTTTTAACAGCTTACAGTACATTATGAATGAAAATAATTTTACGGTTGGGGTCACCACATCATGGGGAATTGAATTAAAGGGGTTGTGGCACTATAAAGGTTGAGAACCGCTGGCTTAGAATATTGCAAACAATTTGAGTATTGGAAGTTTTATATTATAATCAAACATGCATCCGAACAATTTGACACATTTCAGTTTTCAGTTAGTGGGAGGGTGGGTTAGTGGGTGGGTGGGTCATGTAGGGAGATGACCGTTGACACATTCAATCCTTGTGTCAATTACTTAATTGCAACATAACAAGAAAAGTTATGTGAAGTGAGTGGACTTGAGGAAGTCATTGAAGCCCTGCAATGAAGCTTCAATTGCATATACTTTGAAACTGAATTCCTTTATATACCCAATAGGAAACCCCAGTGATGTAGGAATAAATTGCAAGAGAATCTTCAGAGAGAAAATTTGCCTGGAGGTTGGTTGAAAGTACCGGGTAATAGCTATTTTATTATGAAACTGGAGTTTTCTGTAGTCTGAGTATTATTCCCATTTTAATGATTTTTTAGTTGTTAGAAATAGTACCAGTAAACATTGCAAGTGTACAACCACTCAATTTAAATAGTCAGTATTTTCTCTGAAAAATTGGAAACTTCTGTTGCACTAAACTTGAAATGTAAAGTTTCATCTAGTTTACCTCATTTTCAGATGATTTATGTGAGTGTTAGTGTGTGTGGGTGTGTACACACACTCGCGCGCACACACACGCACACATGCACACACTCACAATATGGCTCTAGAATGGATGCATGTGTGTTAATTTTATATTTTTGATGGGCATGGCTACATCTAGTTTATAGCAATTATTGATTAATTATAGTTATTTATTTATTGAAGTTTTTGAAAGATCAGTGTGTTTGTTGCAGTGTTGCTGCTAGGGATATGTGGTTTGCTGGTGATCTTAATCTAAGGCCAATCAGATAATTATGGCAGAAGCTTAATTTCCTAGAGTGTTTGCTTTGCTCAGGGCTATTTTCTGCCAATTCTGGTTCCAATATTGGACATCATGTAGAAATATTTGTATATTTGTATGTTATGCATTCTCCACTATGGTGCATTTAGACTATTCTTAATCTACTGGATATAGAATTGATGTACCGGTAGTTAAAATTTTAAAAAATCCCAAGTAGTGATGACAAGGTACAGTTTTTGCAGGTTTTATGAGTAATAATTTGTAAAAGATATGTAATATAATTTCCATAACTTCCATATAGAATTGCTGGTATTGTTGGAGGATGCACTGTATGTACTTACTTAATTAGTACCGGTATTGATGAGATCTTCCGGTTTGTTTGATCGACGGGATCAGTCGATTTGAATTAAAAGGCTTAAAATCACGTCTTTCTTATTAGTTGCGCACCGAGCCTCCAACAGTATCCATTTTCTTAGCAATTTTGGCTTTGACATAAACCCAGTTCTCAAATAGATGCCCATGATGTATGATATCCATTTCCTGAGTGAGGTTTGAACCTAGAACAACAGCTTGCAGTTAGTGAGGCTGATGAAACAAACATCAGTAATCTGTTCTTCTGGTCAGTATTTCTAGAAGTTATATTGTGGATATTTTTATGTAATAATTTTTAAGTGTGATGTTTAAGAATTCAAGAATTTGTCTTGGTTATTTTATAAGCTTCTATTTATCTATTTTCTTGTTGTTTCTCAGGGTAAGTTCAGATAGCTTTGTTCACAACTGTATTTTATTGGTTCATAAATCAACATATATCTAGAATATACATAAATAAGTCTGTGTGCTGAGACATTGCACTCAGAATTTGTTTGGTAGACTCTGTGATTTGTACACAATATAAATTATGTACTTGTTTCTTTTCTATCAGTTTGTTTGAACAATGAAAAGCAATATTTGGAAAAATAATTATTATAATAGGAAAAAGTTGTACTTTAGTGTGCTGTGTTTTAAAACAAGCTGAGTATTTATTGTAAGGATTGGTGAGCCCAGAATTTTTCTGCAAGTTTATTAGTTGGATAACACCTATTGAAATTTGTGCAGCTGTTGTGCCCTCCATTCATGAACTGCAGGTGATGAAACAAATGAATGATACTGGATGCTTGCAAAAATAGAATTTCAGTCTGGGTCAGTTTGTCAGTGACAAGGAACGATAAAAATGGAGATTGCTTTGAACCACTCACCGAAGAGGTGTTTTATTGGAAACAGGCTTTTTTCCAGGAATTTGCGTTTGCGGGCTGTCCCAAAATTGCGAGGAGGGTGTCGATGTCCTGTGTTGAGTCTTATACAGCTAGTTTTTTTGTATAATAATAATAATAATAATAATAATAATAATAATAATAATAATAATAATAATAATAATAATAATAATAATGTGATTTTAAGTGGTTTTGTATCACCTGCAAACTGATACTGGTATTTCTGATTTGAACATATAATAGGCAGTATGAAACAGCTGCATCATAACACCACTGTCCTTCACAGTAGCTTCATACTACGTTTAACATATGTCTGTTTGGATGATAGCCAACACCACCCTTGGCAGGAGGGTGTCTGTCAAAAACCGGGGGGGTGTAACCCCCGCTGGGGGGTGTAGATAAATCCCTGATTGAAAACCATAGACTTACTTGATTGACTGTCAGTGATTCCTGGTGTTTTGCTAACTGCTTAGCAATGTGGTGTGC
This sequence comes from Metaphire vulgaris, assembly GCA_018105865.1. Classification (NCBI taxonomy): domain Eukaryota; kingdom Metazoa; phylum Annelida; class Clitellata; order Crassiclitellata; family Megascolecidae; genus Metaphire; species Metaphire vulgaris. The sequence continues at coordinate 16,625,616 of CM030834.1, forward strand.
TGCTGTTTCTCTTTGCTTTCACTTTATGCATTGTTGCCATATTTCCAGATTGGTGGTCTGCTGTCTGCATGAGCTTTGTAGAATAGCTGTAGGAGTAGTCTTCAAAGCAATAGTGGTCTGGAGTTATCTTACTATACTATCTAAGTGTTGAGGTTATTAGATGCTTAGTATCCCACTGTAGCTGTTTGAACCAGCTGTTTGTTCATAGTAGTATTAAAATTAGGTTGATGATATTATAGGTGACTGCAACATATACCATGTTAGTTCATCATCACAATATGCCTTCCTGGGAATGATATTTTGTCAAAGAAAGTTTTAGATACACGGTTTTTTGAGGACTTTGCATGATCCATTTGCTGTAAAGCCTTAGTTTGATTTGGTTTGTTGTCTGTTTTTTGTGCAGTTCGTCTTCACGATACTGTTCAGGATGAAGGATTTCACTACCTTGTGTTTGACTTGTGAGTATAACTGTGATATGCGATTATGTATAAAGAAACGTGACATTTTTCATGTTTGGTCTCGGTGGTTTGAATGAAATAAGAACTGTATTTCTAAGTAAACTATAGGCCATGCAGGTATTATCCAGATTGTGAGGTGGAGCTTTTACTTTGATAGAAATTGGACAATTGACCTCAGCTTTTTGAAGTTGTGTAGTGACCAAAGTTCTTGAAAATTGATGTGATTCTTACTCTCCTTGGAAGCCATGAGTTGTGGAAAATTATCAATGCTGGTCTTATTTTGTCAAATTTTTGCAAAGGTCTTGCTGCACATAATTGTTTCCATATCATTGGCTCTGATGCTATCCTTTGAGGATAAGATGCCCACTATCAGAATTTGTAGAATAGTTTTTCTGAAAAACCATTCTGGTGCCATGTTATGACAGCCAACACAGTTCATCACAGTTTGGACTTTTTTGCAGGTTTTTTTTGGTGACTGGGTCGATTTTCTAGCTAAGATTAATGTCATTTCATATGATGAATCTTTGTTGGCCAACTTGTTCAATTTGAATTTTGGGTACTTTACTGAATTTTGCTACATTTTGGATTTGATTCATCACTTAATTGGGTTTCTTAGTGGAGCGGCCACTCAAGACCAAATAATTACTGTTTAAAATTTGTTCAGCTTTTACTTGGTCTTCGTCAGAGAGCAGTCTAGATCAGCCAGCGAACTTATCTACCGATAGTTTGACCTGTTTTAGTTTCACCAAATTCTGCTTTGATATTTCGATTTTCGGTATTTAATTTCAGTGGCAGACTCTAGGAAGACTCTAGTAAGCAGAAAGCCACAACTATGACCGATTTACAGTCTACGATTTCCTTTGTCATTGTCTTGCATTATAATTTGACAGAAGACTGATGCGCTAATGTGCAGCTGGCTGAGGCATGTACACATACCGAACGTGTATTCCTGTATTTGGTGTAAGGTCTGCAGAGTCTTCCATAAGAAGAGAAATGATGGTGACCAAGCAAAATGTTTGCCCATCAGTATGAGACTAAAAAATTCGAAGACGTTTATTTTTGGCGATGTATTATTTTGCCTATTTGTTTTTTGCATATATTTTGTCCACTTATGTACAGCGACAGAAGTGACTGAAAACTGTTGATATTAACAATAACGTCAGGTCAGGGTAAACTATGAATGGTTAAAGTGATGCGTACATTTTATGTGATCCAAATAGAACTTTGATCTGACCACAATATTTTAGTCAGATTCAGTCAGAATTCATGCTTTTAAGGGAAAGGAACTTTCATTGTAGGGTTGTATTTGAATAAGCATTCTTTACAACATCTCTGAAATGACTTCAAAGCATGGACAAGAGAAATATGCAAAGGGTTGTTGCTGTGAGATTATAGAGGTTGTGTGATTATGATGCTTATGCACTCATGCATAGCCAGACGCATGATTCTAGAAAGTCAGCAGCCAATGTCTACCTGTAGTGGTGTAGAAGATTCCTAATTTCCTAGAAGATGAAATAATAGAATTGAACTTCTTCTCTAGTAATAAGATATGAAATTTTATTATGTGCTTTATTGTGATATCAATGATTTGAGGACAGCGTGTTATAAATAAATTTCATCCAAACAGTTTAAGATAATATTCAGTATAAAAACAGTAATAATTAGTGTAATTATGTTTAAGTAATTTTTTAAAATATTACTTCACTCATTTTATTCAGATGGCATTTTATTTACCGGTAAATGTATTCAACCTGTCTTTGGCCATTTAGACTAGAAAAGATTGCTGACCTTTCTCTTTTATAGTGTGTGGAATTATAGTAATCATTTATCTCTAATTTCCTAGCTATTGTTCTGTGATTTAGTATATGTTTACCAGGAAATTATGAAATTTTCAACTGTTTTCTTCAGAGTAACTGGAGGTGAATTATTTGAAGATATTGTGGCACGTGAATTTTACAGTGAAGCCGATGCAAGGTAAATAGACGAATTTCTATCTACCGGAAATTTTGTACCCACGTATTGCATTCATATGCTTCGTGCTTGTTTTGTTTGTGCACTCTTGCAATACTCGTCAATATTTTTGTGCTGAATGTGACAGAATTATCCAATTCAATGTTAATGTTTATATATGTTGGTGTCTTATGAAATATTTAGAAATTTCATAATTCATAATTTGCAATTTTCAAAATGCAATAAAGACAGTTGGTTTTATAATTATATATATATATATATATATATATATATATATATATATATATATATATATATATATATATATATATATATATATATATATATATATATATATATATATATATATATATAAGCATGAATGAATGTTGAGCATTTGAAGCATTTGTCAGTTTCAGTAGCTGGTTCTTAGCCCTTTGCCTTCTAGCAACATACCGGTAGAGCTTTTGTGTTCTCTATTTATTTGTTGAAATTAAACTATGCTCTAAGCCTTTACTTTCATTAGGTAATAGGATTAATTTGTTCCGATTAAGTTTCTGCTATTGGATGCAGGAATGATGTAGATAATTTCTTGTGGGGATTTGATTTGAAAACGTACTGCCTTTACCATAAATTAACTGTGTGAATGATCAAAAGAGCATTTAAAGTGATTACAAGCAGGAGTGTTAGGGCTTCCAATATTTGTGTTCTTATTTCATAGGCTTATAAAAGTGTTCTAGAATTTTGACAGTTTTAAGCTAAAGGGATTTTTATTGCAGGTTGTGATTAGCTTTCAGATGAGTGATTTAGAATTGCATTGTAGAAGAAATGGCAGTGATGTGGTTGGGAAGTGGATGGGTTGATGCATGACTTTTTGTTCAGAAGTTGCAATAATGGTATTTGGTCATATTTGATAAAATGCTTTTCCTCTGTTTGTTGAAATTATTAATTTGGCCAGACAGTAAGTACATGCTGGTCTAACTATACTGTTGCTGAAGGAGAGCCAACAACTAAAGTAATCCATTTAAAGTGTCCAAGTTATTGATTGTCTGGCAGAGATTGATACTGATCAGATTGCAAGACTTGGTTTATTTATTAGATATTAATGCAATTAGTGAAGAGAGTGGAGATGTATTCTGATGCTTATCACTGACATCCTGTACTTCTATCCTAGCAAGGCTTTTTCAGCTGCTATTGTAATAATACAGTTTTTAGATGTTAATACAGTTTTTGTCATTGTTATAGTTTATGCAAATTCTCTATGTGGACACTGATGGCTTTTGTAGCAACCAACCATTTGACTACAGAATTTGATAGTTAGTTACAACAAATAGCAAATTCAAATTGTTCACCCAAAATTACCAAGGCTGAAAATTGAGATCTCTGATCTGAAATCTATGTTGAATCTCAATTTGTCTATAAAGAAAATCTGTACCATATTTTTGCATATAGAAGACATGCCTTACATGAAACTTTACATACCCAGCACATTGGATGCCTCTTATATTCAGGGTCATCTTATCTACATTTTATCGTACACAAAGAACCAGCATCTATGTAAATTTTCTTAACACAGTTAACGGATGTCAATCTAATTATTTTTAGGCAAACAAACAGTAAAATTGTGAATTAGTTTTCTAAACAGAATGAGATCTAAGTTTAGTAGTTAGTTTAAAATTGTTTATACATTACATTTGTTGCTGGTCTAGCTCTGACTAAACAGTCTTGCCAGTTAGCTTTGGATTAACTGATGATAATATAACAAAACTGCAGCATGCATTTAATACTGTAATTATAAACATTTTAATAAACAATGAAGCACGCTATGAAATTAATGCATGTAAATTGGTATAAGAGGATAACAGGTAAAGTGTTATCCTTAAATATTTATAATACTATTAACACATATCTGAAAAATATAACCAGCATGCATTTGTCAATCTGTCAGTGAGAGTTTTTAACAAATGATATTGGGTTTGAGAGGCTTACCATATTTTGAATTATAGGATCAGATATTATAATTATATTATATATCTCTGAGATTCCTATGATGTCAGACTCCGTTGGTAATCTTATATACATGGGCATCTTATCCATAAATATTTACCGGTACACAAATTGTCAAAACCTGTGCCTCATAATTGGGGTGTCTTGTAATTGGGTGTGTCTTATGTGGACGAAAATACAGTAGCTGTAATTTACAGATCAGATCATATGTCTGTAATTCTGCAATCAGTCTCTTTTGCAGCTAAGTTTTTACCCTTACTTGTTAGGCAAACATAATTATTACCAGGACTAAACTTTGACTTAAACTTGTTAGCGACAGACAAATAGACAGACAGATGGTCCACTCTGATCATCAAGAAGAAATTTAGCCTTCCTTTATCTGATGTTTTGGTGCCAGAATATTATGTGATATCTGATAGCTACTTGCAATTTGCACTAAATTTTGAAAGTCATTTTGTGCCAGCTCAACTTTCTATATCTGGTTTCCATCACACTGAATGACCAAGCTCCCTGAGGCAGCCACTGATATATCTTCAAAGATGTTGGGTTGTAGGCATGAAATGGACATGTTGTCTGAGGGAGCCTTTATGGACAAAGGTTCTTGGAGCAGGTCATCATGATAATCAAGTTCAGTTACTATATAGTAGCTTTAAAATAACCTTGAGACATTTCTGTTTCAGGAAGCTTGTAGTGGTGGTGGACTGGTTGTGGTAGTAATAGTAGTAGTAGTAGTAGTAGTAGTAGTAGTAGTAGTAGTAGTAGTAGTAGTAGTAGTAGTAGTAGTAGTAGTAGTAGTTGTTGTTGTTGTTGCAACAACAGCAGCAATAGATTCTGAGTTTTAATCAAATTGCCCTTTCCTAAAAAGTAACATGATTTTTTTTAGTTTTTGAAAAGAAAGGCTTTTGATGATGCATTTTTAATTATATGTTTTTCAAGTGTATTGTCTCTGATGGTGCGCTCAATTTGTTATGTTGCTTGGTTGGTTGATGGTGCACTGAATGTTGCTACTGGAGCAAGATTTTGGCAGAGACAAATAATGCTGTTGGTAAAATTCAGACATCTGTGGTTTAGCATCTGTTTCTTTGCTGGTATCAATTTTCACAATTGATCAGAAACTCTGTTCAGACCGAATGCCTTCTTTGATATATTTGCCAATTGCCTGGTGAAAAACGTTTCTCATTTTCTTTGTTTTACTTTGGTCTTTACTGTGCTCTCTGCATTGTCAGTGATTTGCTGTGCTTCTGAGAAATTAACACTGAACAATACTGAACAAATGCTGCATTAAGCTTTAATGACGCTGAATAGCAATGACTATTGCAGGTGGATGGATGGCAATGGCCAGTGCATCTGTGTTAAAAATAGCATTGCGGTGGTTGAAGCCTGCTTTGGAATTAGTATTATCTGTTTTTCTATTAAACTGTGTTAATTGCATAGAAATTTTAATTAAGAACCGTAACACTGATGGCCGCTAAACGAGCATTGGCTGGCTTGGAATGAGTGTGTACTTAGGCAGCTGAGCAAGATTATAAAAGCTATTTTACATGATGTCAGGATCTATTGGAAGCGGCTCTCTTGCATTGTGAGAAATTTTTGTGGTCATTTGCATTTGTCATCTACGGGATGATTAAATTAGTTCACTAATTGCAGGCCACTATTTGTTTTACTGAATTTTTTCTCATTCATGACTTGCTATCAAGGAACCATTTTGATTCATGAATTGCACAAGTTTATACAATTGTTAAATGTAATTTTCGGAAGAGGCGCGCTCTGATAAAGACTTTTCAATCGTGTTTTGGATCTGTTGTTTTGGTTCTTTCTATTGTTCTTCATTGAATACAGGTGTGTGTGTGTGTGTGAGAGTTGGATAGGTGATTCAGTTGAGTTGGTATTATATTCAGTAAAAAAGAAGGGTTGCCAGTATTCAATTAGTGTTTATTGTGGAAATTCTCATCTACAGAAAATTCATCTTTAAATAAATAAATTTCTCGTAGAAATGACAGTTGTTTCAGACTGGTCTTTTATGATGCATATTATGTTTTCGAAATCTTAAGTAGAGTTACATGTAGCTTCCCACAGAATTATTTTCTTCATTGTGATATCTATGATTTGAAATGACATTTCACCCATAGAGATATTTACTAGATAATGATATCTACTGTTCTATTAATTTTATTTGCCTATAGAGGTAAAATTTAGCATTCCATTGTAAATGCTTTCTTCGTTTGCCAGTAGGTTTACATTTAAGTTTTTAAACATTTCATTTGGAGCATATTTCAAGATTCATCTCCTGACCCAGTGTTGAGTTGAGATGTTTGAGTGTTTCATTTAGTTCATTATAGTGTTACCTCTTGTTCACAGTAACTGCATTCAACAGGTCCTTGAAGGAGTTTTGCACTGCCATCAAAATAACGTTATACACCGTGACTTGAAGGTTGGTCACTCTCCCTCTTTATCAGTTGTCACTGTTTTTAAAGTGCTTGGTGTCTTGTTATTGTTTCTCTTGGCATGTCACGAGTTGTGAGCTGTTGTGGATTGTGGTGGTGTGTGTGACAAAGTTAAACCTCGCTCTGATGTTTTTGCCCAACACTTGTCCTTTGCCTTTTGAGACTAATTTCTACTATTATTTATGCAGGATATATACTTATTTAGTTATAGAAATGGGTTCTTGTCTTTGTTATTGTTTTTGTTGAATATGATTTTGTTATGTGTACAAATATGATGTCATTCTAGTTCTGTTATGTAGAAACAGAAATTGCTAATGAAGTTAGTTAAGCATCTGCACAGTCTTTATCTGCTGACCCAATGATGTGATCTTCTTCTTCTGCTAATGTCATTGTCCATGTTCTTGCAACCTGTGTGCAGCACAGCTTCAGAACAAGGTGTCAGTGATGGTGTTGTATAGAGCCAGATCTTGTTGGTGCAGCCAAGGTGTCCTGTCATTTGGGTTGTCTTCATAAAGATTTGGTGTTTTGTTTATTTTTCGGGTTAGGTTAATCCCAGTTGGATTATTGTATTACTAATTCAAAAGTTTTAGCCAGGTTCCTTTTTCATTGCCCTAATTTTTTTCTGAGCATGCCTTCTATTTGTGATGATTTGCTTAAACCGGTGATATACAAATTTCTGCAGTGCTATAAGACTGGAATGCAATGTTGACATTCAGTTGCCCTTAACATGTTGACTGCGATACGATTGATTACTGGGACGCGGCTGGTGTGGAATGCGTTCATTCGTGACCAACGTGAATGCTGCTAGATTATTTTCAAGGCACAATCACATTAGACACCTGTTAAGGAAAATATTTTGGAACAGATGCGTTTAGAAGCCATCTGTTACTAGTATCATGTTCTCTTTACTCAGGTATGCACCAATTCATAGGGAAAATGCCGGTGCCCTGTAAGGTGACAGAACAATAGTTAGCTCAACAATGGAGAGTGGAGAAATTACTGCCATAAAATGGAAACAATTTCAATTTAAATTCCAACCTTCATTGTCTGGTCCAAATGCCTCCCTCACACCCCGAGCCAAAAATTATCCGCTTCACTGGATGGAAGACTTGACAATGCAAGCCACGTAATTACATTGTAGCAGGAATTCTCCAGGTGTACGTTTATACGACGTGTCAGGGAGGATTATAATTACGAGGCTGTGGTTGAGTATATTGTGGTTTTTGAACAAATGTTTATAGGACAAATATTCATACATCTTCCATAGAATACGCCTTTTTGATTGGTCACTCATTCTAGTAGCTAAAGGAAGCAGAAGAATGATTCCAAGATCCGCATAAGCTAAAATAGTTTGCATTGAACTAAGGACGTCATATGACGTCCCTAGCGCCCTGAGAAACCAAAATAAGGACGTCAGTTGACGTCCCTAGCGCTCAACGTGTTAAATTTACTTGGTTCTTATATGATGCTGCAATTGCCTCACAATTGGTTCACATTGAAACCTTTAAGAAGTGTCAAAATCTGTATTTTTACAAAAAAAACCAGAAGGTAGCTGTTACTAGCCTCCAAATTACCCACTATTTTCTAAATATTGATCTTGTTCTGCTTATGCAGTGTTCATTTTATTACCTTTCCATCCTCATTTTTGCTGCAGAAAGTTGTTTGATTTGTTAGGTTCTTTGGTTTATTGTACCCTACAATGGGAATGCCAGTGAAAACTAATGGTTTTTACAACACGTTGCATTATATTATTCGGTACAATTATTATTATGTGTGATATGGTACAATTGTTATTTGAACTTGTGGTGGATGCTGTTACCACATAATTGCAGGGATTGCAGATATTTGATTGAAGAAACATGTTTGAATGTTTAAAATAGCTTTTTTGATGCATTTTATTTCCTGAAAATATGAGCTTTCACATGGATGCCTTAAAGTGATTCCAGCCCTATTCCTCCACTGTTTAGCGTTGGTTAAACAGTATGCACTCTTGCAGATGTGCTTTATAGTACTGTACTGTGAATGCAATCATGGTATTTCAATGTGAATTTTTTGTCAGTGTCTGGAATGAAGTTTGCTGTCAGTAAATCAATGCTCATCAATTATCAAAGTTTAAAGAATTCCCTTGTTATGTCTGGAAAGAGTATGAGTTTTATAACCCAAGAAGAAGATAGTACCACAGTTTCAAGTCTCTGCGGGTACATACTAAACATGCATATTTCCATTCTACATGCTGTACCAGAATTCATGAAACATTTTAATGGTTTGACTTTAGCCTTGCCAACTTTTAATTTGTAGTTATGCACTTGTTTGTGATATTATTGTATGTTTTGATAGCTATATGTTTTGCTCACAATCGATTTCTGATGTATTGTACATGTACATTGGGTATTATGCTAGGCAATACACAATGCCACGAATTCTGCCCTTTTTGACACGATTAACCCACAAATTAAAAAAAATTTTGCCACAAAAAATGTACAGCCCTAGTGATATCTGATGATGGGGTGAGAAGATAGCAGATTTGTAACACACTAGAGCGGCACACTGATGGAATGGAATCTAGTCTTGCTGGAGCCCCTAAGGTCAACTCAGCGTTCACTCGCCAGAGGGAGGTGGTAATTGAGCAGTGAGCAGCATTAAGCTGTGAACGTAAGCATATAGGTATAGACGCTTGATTGATTGTGCTTGGGAATTGCAACTTTGCCAGCACTGCTTTAATTTTATTTTAACGAGATGCAACTGATCTGCTGGTTATTCTTTGCCTTCTAGCTGCAGTGTGTGCTTTACTGTTTAGCTTTATATAATATAAGTTTTAAGTTGTAGTTGTTTCTTGACAGGAGTCTGAACTCTTACTTAGTGACTGAAGTTGGTAGAGTAAATTCAAAACTGCTAGTCACTGTTCTGACTGTGCACAGTGTGCAGTGTTATTACAATTCATGAGTGTCGAGTTGTGTTTTTGTTCTAGTCTGTAGTATATACCTTTGCTTGGCTGTAACTATGTTTTTATTTGTAAGCAATGGACTTTAAGTGTTTAAATGTGGTTGTAGTATTTCATGTGGTGAATCCGCAATACATTTTTAGCTTATACAGGTGTTTGTATGATGCAACAGGTGTTTCAGCACTCTACAAGGGTGCATAATGCAAGGCATGCACATGAGATGGTCAGGTCAAGCCGAGAGACCACTAAGCAAAATCTCTTAAAAGGTTCCTTTAGGGATCTGGACCGGTCTGAGGTCAGATTGCCATTTGTGAACAGGCTGAAATTAGGTCACAAGCCAAATCAAGCCTCTAGCCCAGGATCGGGCATGCCAATTGTGTGAAATGGCCGCAAAGATACTAATGCAATAAATAACTATGAACTCACAATGATCACAAAGCTATATACTTAAGCAACAGGCCTGTGGTTCCTCCTCCTTTCTATTTTGCTTCGATGCTGCTAAATTGTCTTGTTTTCAACTTACCTGTTTTCTGTTACCCGGTACTTTTGGACTAGATTTTATAACTAAAAAATATTTTAAAAGAAAAACATACTTCTTTTCTCACACTGACATGCTGCCTTTAGAAACCTCTGGCCCTCGGACACCAGTCATTAAAAATTTGGCTCTTCCTAAAATTTAATTGAATAGCCTGCTCTAACCTGTAGGTTGACAGAACCTTATATATTCTTACTACCAAGCACATTTGCCTCCCCCACAGAAACAATTTATTAGTCACAATTCTTATAACTGACACAAGCCTCAATTTTTGGTGTCTGTAAAAGAGGCCATTTTGGTAGCTGAGTTTTGTGGTACATTTTAATTTAATTTTTTACTTCTATTTAGCCTTTCTTCAATTCTTATATAGTTGCCCAGCAAGTGTGAACTACAGAAGATGTTTCATTTACAATGTTTAACTCAAGAATGAACAAAGAAGCATTTCAAAGCCAGTTATTGGCCAGATGCATTAGGGACCGTCCATAAATGACGTCATGCACTTAGGGGGTTCAAACATTTGTGACAATGTGTGACGACGGGAAGGGGTGTTTCCAGAAATGTGACGTCACATAATACTAAATATTGTTATTTATACGGCAATGCTATATTACCACAAAGTTGAATGTATTTTACACTTATAATTCATTTTTTAAAAAGAATTTGAAAAATTTCTGAATTTTGCTTCAACTATAATAATTATAATCGCGTGACGTCATCAGTGCGCGTGTCTCTCTCTTTCTCTCTCTCTCTCTCTCTCTCTCTCTCTCTCTCTCTCTCTCTCTCTCTCTCTCTATATATATATATATATATATATATATATATATATATATATATAATGTTTTGCTATTAATTGTCATTGTTTATAGTTCCATTTTTATTTCTGCCTGTTTCATTCTTTCATGAAATATATCAGTAGTGCAATGTCAGGTGTGGCTAACCAGCAGTGATGAGAAAAGCTGGATTAAAATTTTTGGTGTTTATGTAAGAGTGGAGAAAGGATGTTGACAGCTTTCAATTCACTGCACAGCTTTGGCAAGCTTGATGCCCAAAGTGTGATAGGTGTTCTAGTACAAATTGGTGTTTAGTTTTTAAAAGCATCTAGCAGCAGTAGTTTTGTTCTGAAAATCGCTGAGGGATTTATGATAGTTGGCTGTCATTGGCAGAACCCTCCTCTGTTTATTCAGATGATTTTCTTTTTGATGTCATTATACATCTTGACAGCAGCAGGTAAACACAGTGCAGCTGAAAGAACCTTGTAGTTATTGTATGCAGTTGCTATTTATATGGTTTAGCATGATTTATTCGATGTGTTGATGATTCTGTGATGAATGTATGTGAAACTTTTTATAAATTTTGTAGTAGGCATGTTTGATGGTTATCTGCATGTTTTTCTGCTTTGGATTTATCAAGATTTTCAATATCTGCAGTTTGATAACGTGGAAGAGCTTTGGCAAATCAGCAGCAAGAAAAGAACCCTTCCTAACATAAGCTCTGTTGTGTTGTATTGACTGTTTCAAATATAATCAGGAATTGGCTGTCAGTATGAATGATACTCAATTACTCATTCACTACATAATTATTGCTGATGTTTTCATATGTGGAGGTAATTATCAACCAAGAATTTCTCATTCTCAATGAGGCCCCTGAAATTTACCTTGAACTGTGACCTCACTGACTGCTGTTTTTTTGCATAAAGCTCTCTGTGTTTCATTTGGTTGCCTGGAGTTTGTTGTTTTTTCCATCAGTGTTTGTTCTTATTTTGCTTTCGTCTCTATGTCTCATTTCAGTAACTGCATGCAGCAGATTTTAGAGAGCGTAGGATATTGTCACCAGATGGATGTCACACATCGAGACGTTAAGGTAAGTGTGTGCTGTTTCTTTATTTTCTCAGTTTGCTGGGATCTGTCCTTCGGTGCTTATGTTCCATATCCTAATGCATTAGCATATGTGTGTGTGTGTGTGTGTGTGTGTGTGTGTGTGTGTGTGTGTGTGTGTGTGTGTATGGAACTTTTCAGTTCGTCTGCTTTACAAGGGTATTCTTTAGTCCTGATAATCGATTTATAAGCTTAGCTGCTCTTGCTGTGAATCTTTCTTGTTTCTAGATCTACTGATATTCAGTCAATTTGGACTCAGTCATTGCATGTTTGGTGGACATTTCATATCCTCAAATGTTATCTTGTTCCTGTTTCTTTAGCTGGGCAATTTGTCAATGTAATGTTTCTCTATATCAGCATTTAATTGCCTCAACAATCCTGACCACCCAGTATTATTTTAGCTTCTATTATTTGCCTCTTGTGAATGTGTGTGTGTGTGAGTGTGTGGAAAGAGAGGTTTTTATTGCAGTTCAAAACTTATGGATCTTACTAAGTTACTATATGTCCTGCTTACATTCAAAATGCCATATTTTCTCATGTGTAGCATGCACTTGTGTATAGCTGTGCTGTCTCCAAACATTGAGGTCTGAAATTAATTCCCCCATTTACTGATGGTCAATATTTGTTTATTTGCAGCATTTTAGCTTTTGTAAATCTATAAGTAAGAGTTTATGATATAAAAAAGTCTCAAAATCACAAATTTTATTTTAAAATTTTGGTTTATTGGCAGGCCCTTGAATTACTTTGACAGAAAAGATTGTATTTCCAGGTATTTTGTGTCTATATTTGCCAGATCCAGATCCAGATCCAAAGCAAATATTACCACATATGATTAGAATTACCCTAGCTTACTACTTACAAAAGTTACCAGTTACTAGTAGTTACTTAATACTCACTACTCAGTTACAGTACGCAGCCTCAACTAATTCTTTGTGTGACAGTTTCGGTTAAATTTAAATTTTGCGGGTAGGTTTTTTAACTTAAATTCTCAGGTGCATTTGTTAACTTCGGTTAAGTTACTCTTCATTAAAACGTGAAATGTGACAATAATATTTGGATTCGGTAGTTTGGTGACATAAGTATTTGGAAAATCCGGATATTGCCGAATACCACACTATCCGGCTGGAGCGGTTTCTGGTCATTCCCTAATTGAGTGAACCGGTGGGATAAGGAGGTAAGTAGGTTTTTTGAATTTTGGGGAACAATGTTCAAAGTTATGAATTTGTAATTAAACTGTAAGAACTAGCAGATCTATGTTCAAATAAGTGGTTTTTATTAAATTATAAGTTAAATGACAATACTATTTAGTGTAAAAAATGAGATGTTATTGACACATTCACAATGGAAGATGTTGACTACAGTGTAACTGTGTAATTCTTCTAAGCAGAATGCACAGAATTTAATTCAAAGAAGATAACATGAATCTAGATTTACACATAACACAAATTTAATGTTAAATGTATACATGTCTGACTCCTGCACAAGATATTAAAAATGGAAATATGGTACAAGAACATTAATGAAGGTTAAACACTTTTAAGTCAGATAAAGTGATTGTTAAATTGAAAATAATTTTCATGCATACAATATGAAATAATGTGTCCAGCATGATGCCATGCTTCCTTTTACACTTTGTGAAACTTAAAACAAATTAAAGTAAAAGTTTCATCGCAGTCACTTGATGCACTCGAAGACAAGTGCACCATTTTTGATGAACAGGAAGTCCCAACTTTGAAAGAGGGTGCGTTTGATTGTCACCGATTCTCAAGCAAGTATGTAAAGATAGCGTTAAAGATACATTGTTGTTGCATAGAGAAATGAATGCCCTTTACGAAATTGATGATTTCACCAGTAAGGGTGTATGTGCATTTACCTCCTTATTCCACCAGTCCATTCAATTGCTAGTAAGTTGATCTCTTAGCATTATTTATATTCTGGGTCCATACCATTTTATCATGAAAGTGTTGATGATTATCTTGGCAGATATATGTAGTTAATTCTGTCTGTTTAATAGTTATCAATGTGATTCATCATTAAGTGCTATAATGCTAATCCCATTAGTCTTTGGAAATGTTGCCTTAATCTTTATAATTTATTTCTTAATCTCACCATTAACCTTACAGATATATTTCTGACTTAATAAATATCAGTATGAAATTTCTTGGAGCTACTTGGTTCAATGTGAATTTTTAAAGCTGAAAATGTGAATAAACAAATCATTTGAATGCTCAGTGAGAGTTCATTGCTCTGATACGACTATGCATATAATACTACAGTCCTAGTGATTGCAAAATGTTTTGTTACTTTTTTAGCCAGAAAACCTGCTGCTGGCAAGTAAACTGAAGGGTGCTGCAGTGAAGCTAGCTGACTTTGGTCTTGCAATTGAAGTTCAAGGGGACCAACAGGCATGGTTTGGTAAATAAAAATGATATTTAACATGATACAAATAAATGACAATTGTAAATAATGCGTAGTGTAATCTGTTTATTCTAGAGTGTAGAGATGAAACGGAGAACATCTGGAGAGGATATGTTTGTAGACTTCTGAATGGGGGGAGAACAGAGAAGCTGCATGTTATGTAAAGTGGAGCCTTGCTGGAGCATTAAAAAAGTATGAGGAAGAATAGACTTAAAAGAAAATTATGGTAAATCTGGCAAATCACCTTGCACAATTGACCATTATTATAGAAATATCTACTGTAAAAAAAGGTCATGGTGGATGCACACTGCACAGGCTTTTTAATTGACCTGCACAGTTAGGAAACTTATCAGAAAACTTGATGGAACCGTTTTTGGGCATAAAAGGCTGTGTAGCCAGTGCTCAGTCCCTTCTTTTGACTTTTCTCATTGTTTTCCCAGGACTGTTATTATTGATTTCTTTTATGCATTGTTTCCACAGGTGTCTTGTGGGTGGTTTTTTGTAGGAAAGTCTTATTGAGCTAACTGCTCGTGGCCCACTTTGGGAATTTTGTGAAACTGTCCTTTGAAATCCTGGGAACAACAAAGAGGGAGTATCATGCTTAAATGCAATTTTGATTCTGTGGAGGAGCAGAGGCAGCAGGTGCAATCTAAATTGCAAATGCAGCAAATATGTCATAACCATCAAAGACCTCTGTGTTAGGAATTTCTAGATTGGGAGAAGGCATAAATTTGACAGAATGTCAGGAGATGGTGGACATCACTGTAAGCAGAAGTTTAGGGATTACCAGTAGTTTAATTGACAATCAATGACAATGCACAATAATGCACAGGTTGCAGATTACAGAACAGATAATGATAAAACTGATTAGATCCTGGCGCTGATTAGATTTAACCAAGGGTCTGTTTTAAGACCTCTCTTCATTTTTGTCATGGATGCCATGAGTACATTGCATTCAGGGCAGATACCCAGTATGAACTGACAGCAAAGGTGATCAAATGGAAAGGCTCACTGATATAACCCGTAAAACTTTAATCAATTATTGCCATTACTATTGATATTGTAACGTTCCTTTTGTTTATAAAATGTCACTACCGGTACTTAGCAGTTACTTTGGTTTTATTTCACTGTTTGCTCCCTTAAATTCAATTTGATTTTACTCTCTGTGTGGCTCACTCATTTTAGCCATATTAATGCTCTAAGTGTGTTTGTATGTGTCCTAAGCCACTCCTAAAGATATATATATATATATATATATATATATATATATATATATTCTGGTGTGTGAACTGTGGAGGATGAGGCTAGGTGGAATGAGAAGTTTAGTTGGGAGAAAGGTAGGTGATTTGGGGTGAGATAATGGTGGTATGGGGGTGGATTTAGAATTCTGGATGTGTTGGCATGCTTGTACTGATGGGGATTTCAATGCGGAAATGTCAATTGCTGTAGTGTATAGATGGTAGTGAATTGGCTGGAGGCATTGGTTGTTAATATGGGGTAAAGAGGTTATTAGTAAGAGGAGTGGATGTTGAAGGCATTAAATTTGATTTAATTCCGGTTGGCCATATGTCGTTTAGTTGTTGATTTGACTGAATGTAATGTTGTGTAGGATTTGCTGGAACACCTGGTTATCTATCACCTGAAGTCCTCCGTAAGGATCCATATGGTAAACCTGTTGACATTTGGGCTTGCGGTAAGTTTTTCTTTCAAATAAGAATCTTCAGCTATTAAGTGAGTAATAAATAATAAACGACATCTGATTACACCACTCCACCTTCATTAATGCTGCCAGAATTGTGTCTGCAATATTCAAGGCTGGTCCTGTCAAACCAGAGCCAGCGCGTGGGGCCTGCAAAGCCTGCGGATGCAGGGGGCCCCTCGGATATGTAAGAGTTTTCATATGGATGACCTTTTTTTGCTCATCAGGCCATTTGAAGAGGCAAAAATATATATGGATTACCCTTTTTTGCTTGTCAAGACATTTCAAAATCGTTGCACTCGCAAAAATTGCAGAGGGCCCCCGAAAGTACGTGCCGGCTCTGGTAGAGAGTGCTAGCCCGATGTACCATATAACTCAAAGATTTAGTCGCTCCTTCCAAAAAATCAAAAGTTATACGCTTAAACAACTTGAGGTCGATAGGCAAAACTACATAGAAAAAATGCCATTGTCATAGGAAATATATTTTAATAGCAATCAATTTCTGTCTTTTTCAGTAGAGGGTCCTAGCCCTCTGGACCATATAACTCAAAGATTTAGTCACTCCTTCCAAGAAATCAAAAGTTATAGGCCTAAACAACTAAAGGTCCATAGGCAAAATGACATAGAAAAAAATGCCATTGTCATAAGAAATTAAGAAATATATTTTAATAGCAATCAATTTCTGCCTATTTCAGTAGAGGGTGCTAGCCATCTGGACCATATAACTCAAAGATTTAGTCGCTCCTTCCAAGAAATCAAAAGTTATAGGCCTAAACAATTAGAGGTCCATAGGCAAAACTACCTATCAAAAGTGCCATTGTCATAGGAAATATATTTTAATAGTAATCAATTTCTGCCTATTTCAGTAGAGGGTGCTAGCCCTCTGGACCATATAACTCAAAGATTTAGTCACTCCTTCAAAGAAATCAAAAGTTATAGGCCTAAACAACTAAAGGTCCAAGGCAAAACTACCTAGAAAAAATGCCATTGTCATAAGAAATATATTTTAGTACTATCAATAGCAATCAATTTCTGCCTATTTCAGTAGAGGACAGAGCCGGCGCGTAGGGCCTGCAGAGCCTGTGGCCGCAGGGGGCCCCGCCACCCGCAGGAGCCCCGCCGACCTCGGATATGTAAGAGTTTTCATATGGATGACCTTTTTTGCTCGTCAAGACATTTCAAAAACGTTGCGCTCGCAAAAATTGCAGGGCGCCCCCGAAAGTCATGCGCCGGTTCTAGTCAAACTTATATCTCTTATGATTCTTTTTAAACAAGTAGCTGCTCACCAAGATTTTGGAGGGCTTAGCATTTATAAGAGAGTATAATGTAAAAATCTACAGCAGAATATTACATTCTGGAGGAAATCTGTAGCACGTTTGAGCAAATATTGGTTGAAGACTTTGTGGCAGTGAATCTGCTATGGTTGAAGAGAATGGTAAATTAAATGGTATTCCAGTTAAATCTTGTGGAAAACGATCTGTCAGTTGTCTGTTTTTATCTTCTTAATTTCACTTTTACAAAATAATACTAGGAATTTTATTGTTGTTTGAGCATTCATTATGTTGTGCTTGGCTATGCATTAGCTGAGTGCAAAATTGTGGATGCAGGAGTCATTATTGGTGAGAATGCTTAAACTTATTATTGAGTTTGCTTGTGTCGGTTGGTACTTAATTGTAGTAAGGGTCTGTTGTTTTTAGGAGTGATTCTCTACATCCTCCTAGTTGGCTATCCACCATTTTGGGATGAAGACCAACACAGACTTTATGCACAGATCAAGGCTGGTTCTTATGATGTGAGTCATCATTAATTGCCTTGGTTAAAAGTTTGATCGATGAAGTAAAATTATTATCATAATCTAAATTAGCAATTTAATTCTCTAAATGATAACAATTAGTTGTCTAATCATCAAAATCTATGCTGTTTATTCTGTTGCTTTCAATGCACCACTTGCTGCCTTTAATTGTCTGTTTGCAGTAACCCAGCTGTGAAAAGTTAGGTACACCATGGATTGATTAAACTTGTTTGGGTTTCTGCCTGCAATCCATAGAACTTTCTTTGTATCTTTAGCCACCACTACTACATACCATGGCATTCTCAGTCAAATTAGATGCCTTTTAGAATAGGCGGCCACTAGTCGTTTGAAATCACTAGGTAGCCAGTCTCTTTAATAGTTGTCTAATCATCAAAATCTATGCTGTTTATTCTGTTGCTTTCAATGCACCACTTGCTGCCTTTAATTGTCTGTTTGCAGTAACCCAGCTGTGAAAAGTTAGGTACACCATGGATTGATTAAACTTGTTTGGGTTTCTGCCTGCAATCCATAGAACTTTCTTTGTATCTTTAGCCACCACTACTACATACCATGGCATTCTCAGTCAAATTAGATGCCTTTTAGAATAGGCGGCCACTAGTCGTTTGAAATCACTAGGTAGCCAGTCTCTTTAATGTGAAGATTTTTTGATTATTCAATGTTAAATTTATTAAGATAATTATTACCATATAATAACAATGACTAAGAAGTCTTTGGCAAAACTCTTGAGTTTCTTAACATTGTTAATGCATAGCAGTTTGTCTTCTCAGTACCTTGAAATGATTTATTGGCATTGATATTCAGGGTTAATTCAATATGCTGGCATAGAAAATCGTGGTAAAGTTTGAATCATAGTGTTTCTTTAGTAGAACTTTGTTTTTTGCAGCAGTGATGTTGTTTTGTTGTGTAGTACCCATCGCCTGAATGGGACACTGTGACTCCTGAGGCCAAGAACCTTATAAACAGCATGCTGACTGTCAACCCGGCTAAGCGTATCATGGCCGCCGAAGCACTCAAGCATCCATGGATCTGTGTAAGTATTTGCATTTATTGAGTTGCTGTGCCTTCTGCTTCGAAGGAGAAACTTTGGTTTTTCGGTTTGCTGAAGTCAACAATCAATTTAGAAGGAATTGGTTGGCTTAGTTTAGCATGTAGTGAAGAGTATTGTTTCAGCAGTCATGATGTGTGGAGCAGTCTTCTTCGAAGATGGACAAATGACCAAACGAACTCAACACCACTACACTGTATGTATGACATCCATATGCATGGGTGTTGTGGTGTTGAGTTGGGTGATCTTGCTTGCTGAATTTATGGTAAAGCCTTGAAATGGATTGGATGTGCTGCAATTGACTTGTATTTAATTTAATTTAATTTAATTTAATTTAATTAGCTATTTATATTGCGCCTAATCAATTAATGTTAGCAAGCGCATTACAATTAATGGCAATTATTATAATCACAATTAAACAGATGTGTCTTCAACTGTTTGCGAAAAGCGACGGCTGACTTTATGTCCCGTAGCGCTGGTGGAAGGGCGTACCAGGCATGGGGTCCAGCGTATGTGAAGGCTCGTTGCCCCGTGACTGTCCGAAGTGTTTATAATAATTTATAATGTAACCATCATAAATGGGAGGCATACACTTAGACTACATAGGTGGATTATAGGAAATTCTGTTTCAGTGATGATGCTTGAAATATTTTAACCTATACAGTTTTTAGACTACAGGAATTTTTTTGTTATAGCAAAGAGAACGAATTGCTGCAATGGCTCACCGACAGGAAACAGTTGAATGCCTTAAGAAGTTCAATGC
Organism: Metaphire vulgaris; assembly: GCA_018105865.1. Classification (NCBI taxonomy): domain Eukaryota; kingdom Metazoa; phylum Annelida; class Clitellata; order Crassiclitellata; family Megascolecidae; genus Metaphire; species Metaphire vulgaris. The sequence continues at coordinate 16,645,563 of CM030834.1, forward strand.
TCGTCGCAAACTCAAGGTGTGTGTGTGTGTGTGTGTGTGTGTGTGTGTGTGTGTGTGTGTGTGTGTGTGTGTGTGTGTGTGTGTGTGTGTGTGTGTGTGTGTGTGTGTGTGACGAGATCTCTATTATAACTGCTGCTCAACTAGTAGAGCTCTTAAATAGTGATTAGTGGTTCACCATGAGTTTACATATATGCTGTGGAAAAGAAATCATGGATGTAAGTGTTTATGCAAGTGTTCATTTACTATGCAGCAATACAATTCTTCCCAATTTAGTGGGAACGGCGCATGTATATTGTGTGGGCACTATTTTGTTAGTGTGTTATAAGTGTTTTATTTTGAATCTTGAGCATTACCTTGCATTAGCTGAGTGACTGAAGGTGGTTGAAATAATTTTTAAAAAATATTGCTAGAAAACTTATATAGGGGCAAGAAGTTAGCGGATTGGTAACAACTTTGAACGATGGGGCAGAAGGTCGTGGGTTCGAGACCCGCAGGAGCCCTAGAGTCAACTCAGCCTTCTTTTGCCAGATGGCGATGGCAACTGAGTACCAGATTAATCCACAGAGTAAGCAGGCGCATTGCTTGAGAACACTGGCCCCGTATCATGTAACTTGCACCAGTCGCCTAACTGAGGTTCTTGGAAACGCCCTATGGGCCTTGAGGTTAGCCTTGAGAGCTCGCGAAGGACTTTACTTTTTTACTTTTTTCTCAGAAAACTTATATTTTGATCAGTTGAGCAGAAATAATAATTTGAATGAGTCTTTCAGGTTTTCTAACAAAGCATAGACATTTTGAAATTGCTGATGCTGCATTTTTGCTTAGTGATTGTTGTATCTTTTCAGGGTGCCATTCTGACTACGATGATTGCAAAAAATTTCACAAGTTAGTCACGACCAATAATGCATTTAATATGATGAGTCTATTTTCAAATATGCATTACTTTGAGTAAATTAATCTAAGCATGACTGCACCTTTATCCTCTGTGTAAATTATAGAATAAGAGGCTAGTGTAAATCTTCAAGGGGATAATTAATTATGGATTGGCCGCTGATGGAATTTATCTTATACTTGCCCCATCTGTTTAATCTTGTGCTTTGTTGTTAATGATGGATAGTAAAGTCTTGTTTATGCTGCTTACCTTTATAGGTTGTACCATTCAGACGTTCCTACCTTCCTGCTGCTTACTCTTTGTAGAGTTAATCATGACTCTTTTATTTCAACATTCATCCCCCCCTCGGCCCTATAGGAAATGTCATTCATTATCAGTGAAAGGACATTTTAATTAAAACTTCTTGTTAGAGCCTCTGTTCTGCCTCTTGTCTTTTGCTGCATGAGTTGTTTTTTTATCTGAAAAAATATTTTCTGTCAGTAACTAAAGGTGACAAGTCTGATAAAAGTAAGTTGACTTTAAAACTCTCCTCAAGTACAGCTTCTTTTATTCCTTATTGCATCAAGGGAAGACTAAGAATTAAATTACTAGAAAAATAAATCCAGAGGATCTTCAAAGATCTAGAATTTGTGCTTTAATTAACGATAAAACCTCAGTAAATGTCAACTGCATTTGACTTAATAGGCAACACAGATATTTTTGAAGAATTTTGCCTATTATCTTAACTATTAAATTGCCTCTTTTCAAGAATATACTTTTATAGTATTGGCCATTGTGACGTTAACTCTTCCCTTTATGGTTTTTCTTTATAGGAAATTTTTGCATGTGTGCACAGTCAAGCTGTTGCTTGCATCGATTTCTGATCTTTTATGCTTTTGCAGTGTCTCACTTAAGTAGGCCTTCAATTTGTTTGCCTTTTACTTATTTAGTTGCAAACTGATGCATGTGATTTCATTTACTTTGAATCAAATGCACTTTTTTCTTTCATTCTGTTAGATTTTGAGATGTGAAAGATCAATTTCTTGAGATTTTTCTCACCTGACTTGCTTAACAGAATATATTTAGTAAAGACTTATCATTGACATGACATATAAATTTTATTCAGTTTTCTTAGTGTTTTCTAATTTTTAGGATCTTCATTTTTTTGAATTTTTTTTATTTAATGGGTAACATGAAACTATAGGCACTGAGGATGTTGTTGTACACAGCTGATTTACCATATAATATTTCCAATGTTTTTGTGTTCAGTTGAAGTGTAATGACTGATTTCTCTTTCATAGCCTGTATTTTTATTTTTTCACACTGATTGTTTTTTCAGTCTCCCTTTAAGCTAGGAAAGTTATTCTAGGTCCAGACAGCTGAAATAGAAATTGTGTCTGATTAGTTGAGTTATTGAGTCTTTCTACTGAAGAATCTGTAAGTCAGATATAATTTAGTGAACCTATTACCTTTGTAGATGCTGGAATCATTAGGGTGCCCACTTTGGAGGCATGCCCCCTCCCCTCTATTCAGGCTGGGACCAGTCATTGGATTTGTGCAAAACTGATGAGGTAATATTTGGGGGATAGGTAGTGGAATATAGAAATATAGATCCGTGACCAACGGCAACCCTCTTCTCTGGAATGCTCTTCTCGGCTCAGTGACATCTATTACATCCTTTGAGGCATTTGCAACTGCCCTCAGGACACATCTATTTCTCACATCTTATGAACATTTGTAAATCGCTCTTGATTTTAGCTCAAGCTATGTTATAGCGTTTATTAAATTATCTAGGGAATAGAATAAAATAGATTATATGATGTCATGATGATACTTAAACAACTCTGATGAAGCCAGTCAGTGTTGATTGTATGTAATGCTTGTGCAAACGATATTGATTCAGGTGACAGCTGATAGACTTGTCCATGACGAGTGACTCTTGTTGTGTGAAAAATGACGTGCGGTCATAGCTTTTTAGATAACAATTATGGTCCTCTATTCACACAGTCAGTCAATCATAATTGCAATGTTGATAGTTTCATTAGCTCTGTTAATAAATGCTTAAATTTGACATGTGCAGCTGACAAGCAGAAATTTTCATCACATAAAGTGATTAGTCTGTATTGTTTTGTTAATCTGTTGCTGGCTATATTGAACCAAACTGTGTGGTTTGGTTCAATTGTTTAAATGCAAAATAGATTTCTGGGTAGTTTGCAGGTCAAAAAATGCAATGATGATCAGTGTCAAGTTTGAGCAAATTATATATGAAAATTTTGATTTTCTAAAACTAAATGACAGTGCGGTGAATTGAACTTTCAGCTGTTGTAAAAAATTTCATTTGCCCTGGCTGCCTACCCAGCAAAAGTCCAAACTGTGAACTGATACTTAAAGACTTTGTTAAAAAACTGGCAGCCACTCATTGAGTCAATGTGCTGTGAAACTGAAGACACCAAGCCTTCTGTTCTTCTCTTCATTGAGCTTATGATCACGATGACATTTTATTTTTAATTACCCGTTATGGATGTAAATTGAGAATTGCAGTACTGTATGATGAATTTTGCTGCATCCAGAGTATATGTTCACTTGCAATTGTATTCTTACTTTTCTTGCAACTGTAATGTTACTTTTTTGTGAATTTAGACAAATGTTTCCAGCAATCTATTAAAAAATATTTGTTTCTGTCAATTGATAATTGATCAATATATCAATTAGTAATGGATTCAATATGAGGTTGAAGGTTAATTCATTTTTTCAGAACCAGTTCTTTAATACTTTAAGAGTTTTTAGAGCTGCATTTTAGGTTATTTTAAGTCAGTGTTTTTTTTAAATATGTTCTCTTATACTGGTAATTTTGCTTAGAATATAGCCTGTAACTGTGATTGTGTTTCTATATGTGAAGAGTTAAATCACACCCATAATTTCTTTGTAGGAACTCTGACTTTTCCCAAAATATGTTAGTCATTTCACTGTCACAATTCTAACCAATGTTTGTGCAATTTAGGTAATATTGCAGCAGCCAGCGACCTGTCAAAAGTGGCAGGTATGTCTAAGGTAGCAGGTATGTGGTGTGAGGCATTAGAAGTACTTGAGACTTTCTTTTTCTGCACTATTTGTAATTGTTATGTGTGTTTTTGTGTGGGTGTGGGTGTGCAGATATTTGATGCTTGCTGTAAAAGCTAGCTGTTTGCCAGCACGTTTTTGAAGACTCGCGGCGCGATGTTGTAAACAAGATAAGATTGAATAGATTTTAATATAATATTTAATTCACACAAAGTTCATTCAAGATACAAAACTGAAGAGAGCGACACCCCTCGCTCTCGTAGCCACCTAGCGATTCCAAGCACAAATAAGTAAATACAAAATTAAGCAACAGATGGAAATTACTACACACACTGATAAGTAAGTACTAAAAGAAAATCAAAATCCGTTCCAAGATGGGATCTCATAACAACGTGTAGGTTTTGTAATACAAAGAGTTTTATACAGTTGATGTGTCAGATAACAACTGGTAGAGGACTATCAGTCAGTGATGTTAATCCTTGTCCTGGTCCTTGTCCTTAAGGACTCCTTAAGGACCAATTTGAAGTCCTTGTCCTGGTTCTTGGGGAGTCAGTATTGTTGCAGTGTAAGCATTTCATAGCTTTGTTACTGATGATGTTAATTGAAAGAAGTTGACGAGCACTGAAATCAGGATTTTCAAATTAAAGGAACACTTTACATACTTTAAAAGTACATGAATCAGTTGCACAACCATCCCAGGAAAGACCACGTTGGATCTTAAAAACCATTTGTGGACCAAAATGTGAAGCAAAAGAAGCTCTAGGATGGTTTTAATGGCAGAATGGAGGTGTTGTGAGATTTGACTAAACCACTGGTCACTGATCAAGGATGACCCCAGTTTGAATAGAAAATATTGGGGTTTGCATGGCCCAGACCCTATGTTTTTTTTAGATTTGCAACTCTTAATGTTTGCATATGTTAAAATAACAATTTGTGTTCTTTAGTTTAGACATTTGCAATACCAAGCATTCTATTGCTGCATCAGTAAGTTCTCAGCAGAAACTCAGCCTGTACAAAAATTCTAGATGCTTTTTCTTAAAATTTGCCTCCACATTGTCATTAAATATTCAACTTACAAGTGACTGATACTGTGTGTAAGTCTTTCGGATAGTATATCTGATGTGGGTGGCAACGTCCTGATTGCTACATCAGCTGAAGATCTGCAGGAAATACTAGAGAGACTAAAACGAAACGGATATGATTATGGGCTAAAGTTAAACGTGGAAAAACCAAATCAATGGCCTTGAAGATGTAAAGTTTGGATATCAAATTTTCAAGCTGAATTGGTCTTGAATTTGTTCAAGATGAAACAAACCAGCAAAACCATCAAAAGCTCAAATCAAGTCTTTAAACTGTTGCTGAACTTTTTGTTGAGATATCAGAATTTCTTAAAAGCCTGTAATTAGACTGTATTTTAAAATCAAATTGTGAAAAGCTTTGAATAGAATTATATCTTGTCTGAACGATATATTGAATGCCTTCGCTTGTATGCCAGTTTGCTCTGGTCTGAATCACAGTTTAAGCCAGAGGCGTAGCGAGGGTATCCGGCGCCCGGGAGCAAAGTGTACCGTTGGCGCCCCCAACACACTGCTGACGAGCAAAAAAGGTCGTGACATCGTTCTCTCGGCAGCGCCCCTCAACTCTCTACGGCGCCCCCCCCCCCAAGGAAATGAAAATATTAATTTATAATGTATTAATGTGCAACAAAAAACAAAAACAGGGATGTCATTTGCGTTGGGGGGGGGGCAAAAAAAAAGGTCAGCAGCCCCTAAAGCCCTAGAGGAGTGCTTGATGTCGAGAGTAACCTGAAGTAACTAATCGTAAAAAAGGGATGACAAGCAAAAAAAGGTCGTCAACTTTTTGGGAAACTCGTGCTTGATGTCGAGCAACCTGAAGTAAGTAATCGTAAAAAAGGACTGACGAGCAAAAAAAGGTCGTCAACTTTTTTGGAAACTCATCAAGTCGAAAAATTTTTTAAAAAATTAAAAATTTAAAAGAAAAATTTTACAAAATTTCTCGCCTCCCTTAAGAAAAGTGTGAAATGACGCCACTGTACGGCGCCTCTCTCCTATACTCCTGACGAGCAAACAAAAAGTTCGCTGCACTTGTTTCTTCTTATTTATTATGTATTTAACTGTTTAACTTATCCCAAAAACCTGATTTTGGTGTCCCCTCACCTCGGCGCCCGGGGGCATATGCCCCCACCTGCCCTCCCGTTGCTACACCTCTGGTTTAAGCCAGTTCATGATTTGATTCTGCTCATTGCTGAGTCTGGCTGCAAACAAAAATTTGCTTGAATTTCACTATAGTCATTTATGCTTACTTCTAACTGAGCATGCCGACCATATGCCAAGTAAGTAACCTTGATTGACAGTTAAATCAGATTTGCAAATGTGATAAAATTGACTGCAGTGTTTTGTATATATTTTTATTTTTGACTTCCAGTAATCGTCAGATATTGAATTGTAGGAAGAAGGTTTATTTGAAACAAGTTGCAGATGTCAGTGTGATCTTTCCTTTATTAAGGCTTTGACTTTGTTGGATGCCCTGGAAGAGCATCTGCATTGGCTTAGATGAGCTGTCAACATAGGTTCAATCCCTGGGCATTTACTTGACTGCCAGCGATTTATTATTATTATTATTAAGGTGTTCTCTGAGTTTGAAGATTTGCTATCTACCGGTATATGGATAGGCATTGTCTTAGGTAAATTTTGGTGAATACCCGGTAGGCTTGTAAATAGCAGGCCAAATTCTGATTCTCTGAATGGAGGTTTTAAAGATCATTGTATGGCTGGAGTACACAGGTCAGGACTGTCGTGCAGTGTGAGGTTGATAGTGGAGGCTTAAATGAAAGCTTTTTAGTGAGTAATATGTAAGTAGTCAATTAATGCTACTGGTATCTTCTGGCTGCTGTGGACCTGCCATATTTTTTTGTATTAATTGCTCTTATACTGTTGTGTTGTGGCCAACTCTCTTGGAACTGGTTCGGTGTTCCATGTCAATTCCTGGACCGTCAGTTCCTGGACCGTCATTGTAAAGGGATGTAAATAGGTAGGTAGGTAGTTAGGTAGGTAGGTTGGTAGGTAGATAGGTATTTAGATAGGTATGTAGGAAGATAGGTAGTTACATGGATAGGTAAGGTAAAACAATTATGTACAAGGCAGACAGCTGCTGACCAACAATAAGCATCTTGTCAAATAGCATTTCCCGAATACTTGTCCACGTCTTACGCCCATATTTGTCTCAATTATTCAAGTTATTTCAAATGGATACTATATTGAATATGAATGTTTAAATTACCGTAACATATTTACCTAGACATGTTATTACAGGCCATCATTGTCACGTGTAGCTGTGTATACGCATGTAATGATTTGTATATCATAATGTATAGGCCTACACTTGTTTACATGCACTTAAAAGATAGAACAATGGGAACAGTTCAGTAACTAACGGTCCAGGAGCTGACGGACCAGGAACTGACGGGACAACCTTGACACTAGACTCTGTTGGTATTTTTGTTTAGAAACCCTTAAGATTCTATTCATGGTGTGTGGTGTTTTTATTGCACTCTCTTTTTATTCACCAAATGTCCATTTATCTTTAAGCATGTTTGTTTGTTTGTGTGTAGATAACATTTTGGCAATGCCATATTTAGATTTTGTGCCCCATGATTATACACAAAGTGGCTGTTTATAGTTGCCTTTTGTGCAATTCTGCATTTTACACTGATTTATATTTAAGAATCTATTTATTAAAGTTTTATGTCATAGTGAATTTTCATTTTCTCTCATCAGAATTCTAGATCACCTGTTTTATCTCTTTGGTGTTATCTCTTTGGTGCTATAGGTCGTAGCCTCCCAAAGAAAATGGGCAGCAGCAGCAGCACCACCATTGAAGATGAAGACACCAAAAGTATGAACTGATGTTATGCTGGATTTGAAGAAGCTGATACTAAATAATATAATTGGCAGTAAATTTGTATGCCTTTGAGTTATTTGGTAATTGAGTGCGATTCATTGAACAGAATTCAAGGGATTGCATAATTATTATGTTATTTTTAGTGGAGCTGACATCAACATAAGCTGAATGTTTGGCAGTAACATTTGCTGTTCAGCAAAACTGATGTGAAATTAGGAGAAATTTGAAATTAAGCTGGATTAGCTATACTTTAATCACCATGAATTTTCATATAAACATTGTGCCATATTTTCACTCATATAACATGCGCCCAGGCGTGACACATGCTCACAAATACCATTCCGAAATGAATATGATATATGGCCATATGTGATCTATATATAGGATCTCTGTGCATCTATATATTTGTTATAGGCTACCTCGTTTGACTTGTAGAAAACATATAATTTGTGGGCTGTTTGTATGGAAATGCAGTGTCAACATTTTCTTATTGTGTGATTTCTATAATAAAGGATCTATATTCAGTATTCAGTGAATCATCCATAACCACTTGTAGTCTTGTGTCTGTCAAGCAGAAATTATTAAGTTGACATTGCTTTCATTGATAGTAAAATATTCAGAAATATTCAGTACTACATTTGAAGACCACGATTTAGAAATCATTGCCGCATTTGTGAGTGATTTGAACCATGTCATTTGATAAAAGTCTGGAAAATGATTTTTCAGGTCGGAAAACGGAAATTGTTAAGCTTACAGAACAGATGTTGGCGTCTATAAGTTCTGGAGATTTCGAGGCTTACACGTATGTCATAGTTATCACATTAGAGTGCAATGGAGATTTTTATGTTATTGTTTCATAATTGTTGTATGGTTTTGCTTTCTATTACCTTATAATGAATTATATTTATTGCGTGGTGTGGGTTATGAAAGCTAATGATGAGCTGCTAGCAACTAGATAAATGGATGTTCAAACTATCAGAGGAAAAGCTAGAAAAAAATTGTAATTTGACATAGTATTGAATTCAATAACTTTTGTATTTACCGGTAGTTGACAGGCATTTTATTTGCTACAGTATTGCAAAAATTTATTTGTATTATTCCTGTTGCAGGAAATTTGTAGACCCACAACTTACCAGTTTTGAACCAGAATCATGTGGTAATCTTATTGAGGGTCTGGAATTTCATAGATTCTATTTTGACAATGGTTGGTGTTTTCACAATGCTAACAAAAATTCTTATTAAAGGTTGATTATTTTATTCATTGTGCAGCATACCTGTTAGTTATACAGTTTGATTAATTATCCTTTGATTTCATCAGATTTTATTTTAAAGTTTGACTCATATTTTTCCTATCAAATTAAATACCTATTTTTATATTGCCTTTTGAGCATTTTCATTATTTATGAAGTTACAGCTCTTCATTTTAGATGCAGTAGTTATGTCTTTTTAATGTATATTATTTCTTTGCTCATGAGAGTTTTGCCTTCAGAGTGTGGCCTTGCTGATAGGGTGTATTTAGTTCTGACAGTAAAATAGGTGAATGCATGTACAACAAAGTTGCAACACAAGTGGTGTCATTGTAAGTATGATTATAATTTGTTAAGGGGTAAACTATATGAAAACGCATAGGTATTTGTATGTTCAATTGTTCATGCGACTCAACATCACAGGCTGTGGAATATGAATGTTTTTGTATTTTGATTAGTTTCTACTTTCCAGATTGAAAACTATCTTAAGTCAATTTTTGTTTACCGGTAATAATGATTTCTTGAGTGTGATAGATTTGGGACACCTTCTCTTAATGCATAACACAGAACTATTAGCTATTACATGCAGGTTCTTTATGATCATGATATAGATAACATGCAGTTAGAATATTTGGATTCTTTGAATGCGATTCAGGTCAGACCTGCTTTCTCTGACTTGTCAAATAAAATAAAATAATAGTGCAAACTAAGATTCTAAAAATATGAATTTTTCACATTGCTTGGTATACGGGTACTAAAGGACATGGGAAAAAAATTGTTTGGGGAATGAGTTGAGAGGTACAAGCAGCATTTCTATAGTGTGCCAGAGTAGTAGACAAATGGGTGATAAGACGGTATCAGCTATTAGTGTGAATACTTTTAAAAGTAAGTTGCCGTAAGTATTATGGGATGTATTACTTTTTAAAAATATGCGTGTTGTTTGGAATTATATACTGCAAATTGTGTTTGCTCTTTGTAGCAGACAAACAGCAGTTGGAATAGAGGGCTGTATGAGTGACAGTGGATTTCAACACAGGAGAAATCCTAACAAAGCACTTAGAATCCAGTTATTATTATTATTATTATTATTATTATTATTATTATTATTACTTATTTAGCTGTTTTATCATTGAAATTTCCTTTATAATTTATTTATTTTAGTGATAAAACATCAGAAGGCAATAACTATTTCAATTCTGAATCCACATGTTCATCTTCTTGGTGATGATGCTGCTTCGATTGCATACATTCGACTCACTCAGCACATGGACAAGTAAATGCCTGTGTAATATCAACATGTAGCAATGATTGTACTTTTTTGGAGTTTGAATTCAGTTAAATGGTTACGATTTCAGTCAGAAATTAGGATATATTTTGAATTGTTATTGCAATCTTTCTTATATCTCATTATTTTTGTGCAAACAAAAGTGTAAGAATTCACTGTCATATGATCTTGCACATACGATGGCTGTTTCTTTTAATTCTATGCAGAACCGGCTCGCCTCATTCAACTCAGACGGAAGAAACGCGCGTATGGTTGAGGAAAGATGGAAAGTGGCAAAATGTTCACTTCCATCGGTCAGCATGCAAGTGAGTCATTGATGAAAAGCAAAACTGCCCAGCCACCACGAGGATGACGATATAGTTAGCTCACTTTTCATTGCTGTCTTTTGTCGCAGACTTTCTTTTCATCTTTGTTGTTATCGTATCTATTTGTAATTGAGTAATATTCATTGCTATTTTTCTGCATGTTTCTTTGTGGATATAACATGCAACTTTGTTGTTGTTGTTGTTGTTTGGTCAGCAAATATTTTAGCATTGACATGTGCAAGAGTAGTTGTGGGTTATTTCTTAACATTACTTAATAATGGTGTTATGATGCTTGATTTATAGCAAAGCACACAAGTACCCTCAATGCTGTTATACATATTTTACTGTATTCTATTTGAGAAAACAGAGACAGTGCCAGTGTATTTGAACCAATATGCGACATACAATAGTAATAATAATAATAATGAAATATAATCATAATAATGTGATTTTACCATTTTATGCAATATTTAATTAAATCACAGACTTTACTTGTACATTGTTGCTCATTTAGAAAGAATCATGATTTAATCTGTGTAATTTGATGACAATAACCAGCTCTGAATAAGTACCGGTAGTCTTGACAATGTAGGAACCAATAAATGCCCAATATCTTTCAAATTAGAGTCGTGTAGAGGTGCTCTTATGTTTTCTGATGTTGAGCTTTCTGTCATATTTTCCAATAGACATTTTTTATTTATTATGCTGCTTCGATAGTAAAATGTTTTATTTTTGTAATATCGCTGTATGAAATATAAATTTTGTGTAAGGTGTAAGTGTGTGCACAGCTCATAGTGTGGTTTAGTATATCTATAAGATATGCATAAATGTTGAAGAACAGGTTCTTTTTTTGGATTTAGTATATTTTCTGTTTTCGCACAGCCCAGCCTCTAATTTAATTCATACAGCTGCTTAGTTTTGAATTATAATATTTGTTTACCTTGAAGCATAATAGTGGCAGATGTACAGCAGTGCATATTTGTTTATGACTATGCAATTTTGTCTTCAGAGACAAGCATTTGATGTTGATGAATTAATTAATGATAAATTAATTATTTTTTTTGTTTTTTGGGACAAAACTCTGCCCTTTTGAAATGTGTGTTGTTTGCAGTGATTGCCATTTGGTAAGGCTTTGGTTTTGACTTTATGTTTATTTGTAATTCGATTCTTTTGTAGCTTTGTGTTGCTTCATATAAAATACGGCACTAGATGATTATATAGATTTGATATTGGATCAATCATTAGATAGGTTATTGCTGATTGTAGTAAATGAGTATGGCAACTCTTTTTCGTCAAAGGCTATTTCATATTTTTAAAATGCAATGTGGGTTCTATAACTTCATTTTTATAAAGAACATGGAGAATCTATCTATGTCAGAAGCATTTTACTTTCAATGTTCAGTTAATAAAAAGAGGTCTTACATTCAGTGGCGGCTCCGGCATTTGGCAAGTGGGAGGCCGTTGGGGTGGCAACTTCTAAACATGGGGCCAACAATTTTCTTAGACCAGCACATGCAGAATGTGTGCACTAAAGTATGGGAGCCACTGGACAGGCCAGTTATTCAAAAGGGAGAGGCATAAGTCCCTCTGTGGATCCGCCTCTGCTTACATTGGTTGTAATCTGACAGATTTATTTAGCTTTCTTCAAGCAGTTCTTTCAGGGCTCATGTTCAATTATCGGCATTTTATTGTTGAATGTTAAGTAATTTGAGTCATCATCACGATCCTGCCACACTGGCGCTGGGCGATGACATGGATTAACTGCCTTCATGAGGTTCTGTCTTGTGCAGCTCGATGTGCTTCTGGTACTGTCATAAAGGTCCATTCTGTGATGTTATTTGAATCATAAGTATGCAAAAATATACATGCACCTATACTGTAACCATCACAGATGCCTCAGTTATGACTTATTTCTGTTGGCTAGCACTCTGTGTCCTATTGCCTTTGCAGTTGACTTTGATGTCATGCTCTTTTTGGTCATATGATTTGTCTGATTATTTTTATTTGTTATGAGCTAATTATGATATATTGTGATCCTTTGTGTATTTATGTGACATTTGTTTGGATTTGCTGTTTTTATGCACTGATCATTTTAGAAGATATTGATTTAATTATTCCTATATTTTAAGCCTTCATCGAGATGTTGATATTAACTTTTTTTAGCATGAAGTGCTGAGTTTGATAATTTAAGCTGAATTGTTAATATTTGGTAATTTTTCAGGAATCTTTAATAACAATATAGCCATAAATCTGATTTCATAATTTACAGTTATTATAAATTATGGTATGACTATTAAAGGATTTACAAAGGAATTACTCATTACTAATGCAAGATTATATCCTTTACCTTTACCTACTCATATATTATGTGCAGGTATAAGAATGCCTTTGAAACAAACTATTTCATTAGTTAACATTTTGAGTATATGTAGCTAACATTTGAATAATTTTTCAAATTTATTCTGGCAAGGATATAATCTTGCATTAGTAAGGATTGAAAAATTCTTGCACATTTGTCAATTTCATTTGCACATTGCAGTTGAGTTTTCTTTCATATTATACTACTCTTTGCTCTGCATTTAAAATTAAATTAAAGGAGCTAAATTTTGAAGATACTTAGTTAAGCAACTTCTATAAAAGATTGCCATTTGATATATTTCTTACATGTTATTCAAAGTAAAACATTTCAGTTGTCCAACTGGGATCTGAAATTTGCATTTAACTTGGGTTCTGCCTTCAGAAATCATATCATTTATGCTGCAAGCTATTCCATGTACTGTATGGTAGTTACTTGAAAGTGCAAACGTCATTTAGCACAATCTTTTTTACAAGTTCTGGGATGTAGTCTATGTGGCCCTGGGATGTAGTCTATGTGGCCTTCATGTGATACAGGGTGAGGCATCTATCATGATTAGCAGTAGTGTTCATGTTAGTTATGGATGTGTGTGTAGTTTTTAAAATAGCAATAATTAAAATTGACAGATAACAAAAGCACTAACAAGATTCTTCAAGATCTCTAATTTTAAAATAATTTTCCAAACCTGATCAGTGTGATTGGTAACTGGCATGAATTTCTGGTACCACAATCCTGTTGTCAAACTTTCCCTCAATCTGTCTTCCACAGAGTAAATACACATACTCATTGACTTTCGGTTTCTACTAGGGTAATTGTTTCAGTCTCATTATCATCAGTATTTGAAATTTATGGTGAGTATCCCAGCATTTGCACTCAACTCAAATTTTCTAGTTTATTTGCTTGCTGTGCCCGGAACTTATACTGCACTGAGTTAGGTAAGAGGACATCTTCCATTTCATGGCAAAAACCTTAAGCTCTCCAACTTTCAGTTTGATCCTCCAAGATGATGACATCAGCCATTTTATTTACTGTCACCCTAATCATTTTAATAGGGAAAAATAAACATTTAACACCTGCTTTTTTCAGTTGCCATCCTTTATTTATAGGTTTTGTAACAATACAATTAATTTCATACTTTATTATTATTATTATTATTATTATTATTATTATTATTACTACTACTACTACATGACCAACATCATAAACAAAAATACATGTCTCAAGAAACTTAACTAACCTATACTAGAAAAGAATCAAAATTAACACTAGAATACAAATTATTTAGTAACTAAACAGTTGTGAACTTGAGATTATAATTTAGCATAGAAAGTAATTAGCTGATCAGAGGTTGATTATAATAAAACGAGTGATGGATAACCTAAGGGAAAAGAATCCCGTAAGGTGGTTATCCCAATTTGAAGTTATGGTTGAATGGCAGAAAAAATTATGAGTGATTAATGATTATAGTGTATGTGTAGGTAAATGTATGTTAGATGAAAAAGTGATGTTAAAAGTAATGAGCTAGAATATATATTTCATTAATAGACGTGTAATTAAAATCCATATAGAATAATTAGTGTTAAAATCAGTTCAATTGGTTTAAGTTATTATACTTGATTTAGTATCAGATACAGATCATACACAATCTGCAATTGTAACATTTGTAATATGTACAAAAGATATGCAGGAAATACACATTGTACATCTGTGCAGTAATGAATCTGTGTTGGGGTCATTTCATCAGGGGCCGTCCATATAGCACGTACGCACTGAGGGGGAGGGGGTTTGAGATCTAGGCGATTTTGAGTGCCGAAGCAAACCGGGAGGGGGTCATGACTGAATTTGTATGTACGCACAAATTTCAATTTTTTAAATAGGGATATTCACACAAACATTTGATTTGAACACAATAACTTTCTCATGGTCAAACAAAGGGCCCCGGAGTATTATTCCCAGTTATTTAAATAATTGGCCGGCAAACTCGGCAGAGGGGGAGCGTTTGTGGGGGGTTAGGGTTTTGTTCTTTTGTACGTACGCATGGAGGGGTAAAAAATGTATGATGTGCAACAGGGGGAAGGGGGATAAAATATGCCTTTTTTGTGTATGTACTATATGGATGGCTCCTGTCAGATGGATTTTTCTTACTCCTGTGTGTATTTGAAATTGTCATTGTGTAATGGAAGAATGAAATTAAATTTAATGATTAAAATTTTCAATTAAAAAGTTTTGTAATTCAACTACTCATTTGATAAAATACAGTGAGATATACTGTACAACATTTTCAAAATATCTTTATTATTCATATAGAACTAGAATCATTAACCAAAAACACTACCAGTTGATGAAAGAAAACTTAATTTAACAAGAGCTCTCTAACTTCATTGCCAATCTTCATTAGCTATAGGAATAATCAACAATTCTAAGCTATCTCAGTGCAGTTTTGTTTGTTTATGCAACATGACAGTTATGTGTTTTTAAAGCATGCTCAACAACTTCCAAAGCTTCAGTTAGTTTTCTGTCTTTTTGTTGAATATCTTGAATTTTCCCAGCTTCAGTGAGTAATTCAAAGAGAATTTTAAATACATCATTAGTTTTACAGCAGGTTATCATTGGCATGTTTTTCAACATGTCCAGTGAAAATGGCTTGAACTTATATTCCTTGCCAGTGAGATCTTCACTGAGAAAACTGCTACAGCCAAGTCTGTTCTGTTCTCGGCTATTGATATTAATTGGTAAATAAGCTGAAGTTTCTTTATATTTAGACATTTCTGTTGCCTCATTTACAGCTGGTAATTGCTTTTTTGCTGTGTGGTAACTTTCCAAATCTGAACTCTGTAACACGTTTGTACTAGTATTCACTGGAACTTTTTGTAGTTTATTGGACTCTACGTGTTTTGTAGTTGTTAGCTGTGGCAGCAAGTTTAAATATTCTTTCAGTCTTGGATAGTTAAGTGTACTTTTCAACTGAGATAAACTTGGCTGTGCATCTACATTGGTCTCTGGCTGGAATTCAACAGATGTTTTCTGTTTTTTTACAATGTCTCTAAGTTGTGCTATATCCGAGTCTTTCTTATAATGGAGATCAACAACGTTCATAATCAAGTCCAGTCCTGGAATGGTCTCTTTGTCACATAAACTTGATGTTGCCTCAGGTGTTTGGCAAGCAATATTCAAGTTATGTTGATTCTCATTATCTTTATAATAATTCTGTTTATGTGGCATACAGTCACTTCCTTCTGTAAAGCAAGAATAGTTTGATTTTGGGTCCAGTTTAAAATTAGTTGCAGTATTTCCTGTTTTCATTGAAGTTGCTGATGAGCTTTCACAACTGAGATTTTTTGCTGTACCTCCTTCTCCATCACTTGAAATGATCGTACTTGAAAGACTGCTTGTATTACTTGGACCAGCAGAATACTCTTGCAGATTCATTGTCTTTGACATATCTTTATTCTGATGTTTTCCATAAGCAAGTTTAATGAGACTGCATCTACGATGTTTCTTTTTTCTAGCTTTTTCCAATCGTGGGTCTCTTTTGCAAGATACCAACTGTCCATCATGCCATTTCAAACATTGTTCATTTGATGTTAATTCTAAGGGGATTGCCACAGGGGGTACATTACCAACAAGAAGAGTTCTTTCGTGAAATGTAAGTGGCTTTTGTGGATTACTTTGGCTGTTTAAATTGCACTCTCTTATCCGACGACTGAATGATTTCTCTAATTCGACAAGACCTTCATTCAGAATATCTTCATCTCCTAAATTTCCCTGACTTCTCATTTTCTTCTGCAGATTCCCTACTGCCCGACTATTGGTTGTTACATCAACTGGCAAACTATGCTCCACATCATGCTCAACTGTAGATACTGAATCTTCTGATTTAGACATATCTTCTAATGAAATCTTTTGGACAGTTGCTTTGGGTGCCTCAAACTTGAAACACTGAAATTTATTATCACTTTTATTAGGTGCTGCTTTATCACCTGGAACATTCTCATTTTCTTGGTCTGAACATAATGACATGTCAGTTGGAGCACAAATCCCTTCTAGCTGATTACTAGTTGCCTTGTTACCCCCATCTGAAGTTAAACTAGGAGACAAAGACCGATTTGAAGAAATCTTTTCTCCAGCAATATAGAGCTTTGGAATATATCCATACAGTTTCTCTCCACCTGTTTCATGTGTATACCGGTAATTTTGCTCTATACTTGGATAACTTGGTGAGGAAATGCTGATGCTGGATACAGCTTCTTCATGGGAAAATCCATTGCTGAGGTTTTGGTTTTTTAATGTTTGGAAGCCATGCTTCTGTGCATTCTTGACACCTTCACAATTATGTAAAATATGACAACTCTCAGGTTTGGCATTATTCCAATCTTCTTTTACAATCCTCTGAATGGCTATGTCTTCTTTACAAACAATTGAAATACTTGATGAGGGCATATTCTTAGTAGCAGCAACGAGATCACAATTTTGTCCATCCCTGTTAAAGCTTTCAAATATATGTGAAAATCGTTCATTGAGGGACTTTAATGTTTCAAATGCTCTATATCTGTTATTAAGAGTGTGGGGTTCTTTTTTCCTAAAGTTCGTTTTGACCTGAATACTAGGCAATGTCAAAAAAATGTCGTTGCTTTGAATGTCATTCCCAAACATGTCTGCTTCTACAATAAGCAATAAAAATTTTGAAATTGACTCTCATACTCAGTTAAAGAATGCACTGCCACAATTCCTGTGCTTAATTTAACAAAACAGCAACAGGGAGGTGGAACCAAATCAAAATTTATGATCATCCATGCAGGATTAGGCAGTCAAACAAATCAAAATTTCCAATCAACAGGGTGACTACCAGTAGCCAGTGGCGGCTCCTGGATTTGGCAAGCGGGGGGGGGGCGTTTGGGTGGAAACTTCTAAGCATGGGGCTAACTATTTTTTGCTAGGTATGTAGTAGCAAATATAGGGTTCCAACAGGGGGACCAAACATTCAATAAGGTGAACATGAGCCCCTCTGGCCCTCAAGTGGAACCACCACTGCCAGTTGCATCAAATCAAACCATGCGGCTTAATTTTACTTGGGGACCGTAGCTCTAGGCCAATGAGAAAAATTGCTGTTAGCCTACACCACTGTTTCAGGACAATCCTTTGCATAGTATCTTTCACGGCCCTATGATTCATTTTTGTTAGGCTATTTGGCACTGCTCTAAATAACAGTTCCAAATTATGTTGATAGCTTTTTTACTAATTACTTATTACTTATGAAAATAAAGGGAACAACCTGTGACTGATGCCTGGAATGGCTGTGATAACATCCTTCAACTCAACACTGGCATCTATGTTCATGCAGGCATTGTTCTATTTGTTCATGCAAATGAATTCGTTTACTCACTGAGAAATTGACAATGAGGCTATTAAAAGTTTATGGATGCAAGTGTTATCAGGGTAGTAGTTCTAGTAGTGGTCTGCTTGCTTGCTATTTTGTCAGTGTTTCAATGATGCAACTGTCACAAACTATCATTTGTTCACATATCTTGTACAGACAACTGCTCGTGACCTCGTTGCTAAAAATTGACACCGACAGTAGCAGGCCCTGGCTCTGAGCCAAATTCTGTTACACCACTGATGACTACAAACGCTTACAATTTGACCAGCAGAATTTAAACTTGCTACAATTGGAACAAACGAAGCTGACATCACGCTGAAAAAGGAGCGCGCTTTGACTGTACACCACAAAATGTTTGTATCATGGAGTTACTTCAAATTTCCACCAAACTGAACCTCGAATTATTCCGCAAAAGCTTATCGGTGCTTTACTGTACAGCTTAACAAAAATAAGAAAACTTATCTTAAGATAAAAAAGAGATTTAAATTTTAATCTAAACGCAACAGCTCGCTGCTGTTAACACCACAAAAATCTCTATGGTCTCTGGCGGTCACGAGGCGTTAAATTTTTAAGTCGCATCTCGTGAATTTATATAGCGTTTCCTTAGTTGGTGCTTATATTTATTCCTGTGCTTTAATATAAAGAGTCCCGGACTCTCGGCTCCTTTTAGCAAACTATGGTTTGATATGAAAGGATTAGGGCCTAAGACAGATTCTGCATATATCATGGAATGAGAAAAGAACTATACTGAATAGCCTCACTGCCCTTCGGATATTGACTATTGCCTGGCTGATGCCACACCTTTCCTATAGCTATTTTAAGAGAGGCTGAGCGCCTAAGAATAAGCAGCTACTGTTGTGCTGCTTTCCAAGGCGCTATAGAAATCCACGAGATTTTACTTACTTATTAGAGAAAGGAGTCAGTGTTGGAGTTGCCGGAGGGGAGCTGAACCCCCAGCTAACTTTTCAACCCTCCCAAAAATCGCATATTGGGTGCATGCAGCATCTGTCATTCATTGAATTTCAGCCCTCAACCCCCCCCCACCTCAAATTTCAAACTCCAACACTGGGAAGAGTGGATATCACTTTAGACCATGGCTGGACAAAATGTCACGGGTTCGATTTACATTTTATCCCCATTTACATCTTGTCCGTGACATTTTGTCCTAGCACCCTTTAGACTGATGCATTACTATCAAAGTGTATACAGTAAAATGTACGTTTTTTTAAACATGTAAACTACGGGGGCCGCGACCCCTAATTGTTTTCCTGGCCCCCGCAGTAATTATGCTATGACAGTCTGCCTTTCATACAAAGCCCCCCCTTGGCAGTAATTTCAAAGAAACACTGGAAACTGTTGCGCATCGCCACCATACCCGACTGTCTGCACTTTTCATCCAATATTAGAAATTTTATTCCACTACCATTATGGTTGATTTGTGGGTAGCCAGCCAGAATAAACTAAAAACGGGAAGTGCCAAAATTAGTTTTCATCTGGAATTTAAAAGATTTTCATCAGCCCCTAGTAATTTCTAATTAAAAACGCTTTGGTAAAATGAATATTGTATTAAGTGAACTGCACTGAAACTTAAGAGAATTTGACAGTCTTGATCCACTGACATTGATGCACTATAATTTGATCAATACTGTCAAATTTAGCACACAAAATTGCTTGTTAATTGCTAATCAATTTCAAGAGAAGAATCTAGTGCTTTGCTGTTTTTAACTAATGCTTCGCCAAATGTCAAGTTAAAGCTAATAACTCCACAAATCAAACAATGGAAAAATTTAATCATGATCAAACAAGCACAGATAATTATATGACTATGCTGCAATTAAAAATACACACATAATTCCAGAATGGTCACTTTGAATTGAACAACTGTGTATACAGCAACATAGGAATCTTTATTTGATAGCTTCATAAAGAATTCCAACACATGGTCAATTTCAGCACCTCACCATTGTAATCTAAAAAATACACTGTCATCACAGCTATGTGAAATTGAGAGCATTAACTTTGTTTTTCAACCTTAGCACAGATTTTTCCTCCACACAGAGGCAAAATATCAGTGTCATTAAAAACTTCTTCAAACACAATTCCAGAATCAAAGTCATCGCAGGCTTTCATGCAATAATACCTGAAACAAAATACACCATATTATTACTTTTCTGGTCCCATTTATGGAAGATAGGCAACAGAGAACAGATATGCTGATATGCTTGGAGTCTTGATCGAAATGTCATAAAATACTCAGCAATGCAGAGCGCAGACCAATGCTGGAAGCGAATTCCACACTCTCAGCCCCACCACTGACAATGTGTGCTTGCCAAGAGTCATTCGAGTGTGTGGTATTTGCAGAGCTAATGCACCCGAAGACCTGGTTATGTGCTTATGCGCCCAGGGCCGGATTAAGGTCCGAGTGGGGCGAGAAAAAAAAGGCTGTCGCCTATACTGAAAATCTCTGACAAGCAAAAAAAAGGTTATCTCCCTTCCAAATTGTTGGCAAGCAAAAAAAAGTTTCTCAAAAATCGGTGGGCCTATTTTCATGATGGGCTTGGGGGCTACAGCCCCCTCAGCCCCGCCTTAATATGGCCCTGTATGCGCCTGAACAATGAGCAAGGAGTGGAGCTGTGACGACCAGTTTGAATGTAGCATCTTGTGGACCAATAAACAAATTTAAAGTCAATTCATTGCCGATTGGTAACCAACGAACTGATTTGAGCACAGGCATGATTCGGTGGTATTTCTGGGTCTTCATTATGGCTCAAGCTAGTCTTGAATTCTTTGAAGACTTTGAAGAGAGAATTTAGATATACCTGCAGAGAGAGCTACAGTAGTCTATGGGACTGGATACTAGAGCATTGGTGAGTGGAAGTACATTAGAATGAACAAGGTGCCTGATTTTGCATAGGTCACAAATATGATAGTGCACAGACCCGCTTGCAACATCAAAGTGCTTGTCAAATGATAGATTTGAGTTGACGATAAAATCAAGAGTTCTCACTGACTCAGATATTTGAATATCAGACTTTTCCAAAGGGAAGGAAAACAGAGAATTGAATTTTTGAGTTGCAACACTGTTCCCAGTAGTAGAAATTCAGTTTTAGATGAATTGAGAAGTAATTTATTGCCAGGCAGAGAGGTACTGAGTACCAAGTAAAAAGGAATGGGCCCAGGACAGCTCCAGAGTACAGCATAACTGAGGTTTGCAAATGAAAGTTTCAAATCAAAATAATTGTGCAATACATTCATTTCATAATTAAACCATTTACATTAATAAATCAGAGCCACTGCCATACAAAGACAAGAAAATGTACGATCAGTTGATCACTGATGATATAACGTAAATATAAACATGGTCCAGGGAAGAAACATAAGAATACTAAATTAAAGTGAGAGAGAGAGAGAGAGAGAGAGAGAGAGAGAGAGAGAGAGAGAGAGAGAGAGAGAGAGAAGCAGGTTAAAACCTGATTACAATCTCTGGTCACTGCAAATTCTTTAAGACTCTCTTGCCCTCCAAGTTTCATCGCTCAACATAGAAAACTTTCACCATTTTAAAAATAAAGCTTACCGATAATTTCCTTTCTTTGCCAGATATGTTTTGAACTGTGCCAAAGTGATATTTACACCATTTAATGTTGTGCGATATGGAATTGGTTCATCACAGAAGAAATATGAAACCACAGTGCTGCCGCACGGTAGTGACTTAATGTCGGAAATACTTGATTGACTGGGTTTCGCCTCTATATGGCTAAAAGAAAAACATAAAAATCACTTAGTCAAGATAAATGCAATTAAAACAGATATTGTCATACTTAGTAAGTAGTAAGATAAGTTCAGGTACTGCTACTGCTATGCTTCATACAATTTGAGCAATTCATTCAAATCTGATACTGACAGTATGTATCATAAATGCCACAGCAAAGAATTATATCAAGTGTCCATGTTTCCAGCTTATTATAAAGTAAGTAAGGTCCTTTCCAGGCTCTCAACGCCCTTAGTGAAAACCTCAAGACTCATAGGGAGATTCTGATCTCCTCTTCAAGGCCCTCAGCCAGGCGGCTGACACATGATTACATGTTGCAGGGCCAGAGTTCTCATGCAATGTGGTGCCCGTTTACTTTGTAGCTTAAGCCACTACTCAGTTGACAGCGCAATCTGGTGAGCGAAGGCTGAGTTGATCTTAGGGTTCATAAGGGTCTTGAACCCATTTCTTCAGCGTGCTGCTACAGGGTGTTTACAATCAGCCATCTTTCCGTCCCTTTCCAGTTTACTAAAACACCCGACAAATTAAATTGAAATAAAACTTCAACACATAAAACAACCTACAAACTTTCCAATTTCTATATCAATTAAATGACTTACTATTCTTTCGACTGTAGGCCTTGATATGGGTTGAATCGAGTTGAAATCATGCCTGTATTGGAAGTAAGAACGAGTGAATTCTGACTTCGCAGAGGTGGCAATGTCGCTGGGGGTGGCATAGATGAAGACGAGGTTCGTCTGGCCTCTGTCGACACCGCTGATCGAAAGTCATGATTACCTCTGCCTCGAGGAATCTGCTGCTGAGATGAAGGCATGTGATAAGCTTGGTGCAATGAAGGCTGAACCATAGTCTTGTTCATAGCCTGCATGGTTCTGAAAAGTGACAAATGTAAAAATTAAATACCATCACCTGGCGGCCCAACGATGAAAAACGCATTTAAACACTGATAAACAAGAAAATTTCTACAGTTCAATTTCATAGCCGAGATGCATCCTACCTGTGTCCTGCAAGATCATGAAGGTTAGGCTGAGAGCAGCAACAGGTTTCTTTTGACATGGATTGCCTTCTGCTATTGATTGGACCAAAGTCATGATGCCAATGGTAGCCAATAGGGTATGTAACTCGACCGTCCATTGCTTCAGAGTCTGATTGGCTAACATATTGTCGTTCGTAACATCTAGACTTTGGCATATTACTTGACACTGCCACCAGTGAGTTAATTTGTCTTTGATGCATGCTTCCCTGAGCCAAATTAGGCTGCAAATGCTGCTGTGAATAAGGCAGAGGATTGAAACTGTTAAAATCGCACAGACTGTTTCTAATTCTCGAATTCAGTGCTGGATTCGACCGAGTATTATGCATCTCAAAAGCCCCGCCTGTCAGGGAACAATTTTCCTGCGAAGAGAAACCTCTCTCCAGGTACTTCCGCAGTTTACTGTAACTTGATTCGTCACCAGAATTTGCCAGTCTGTCAAGAGCGGGTCGATTCTGGCTCTCGTTCAAGTAGCCAACTGGCTTTTCAGCATAAACTTCATCAAATGTCTGAGACAGATGATGGTCTAGAATACTCTGTGGTCCATCAGCATCTGTGTCAATGCCAGAAGTAGCCAAGCAACCTCTCAAACTCTCTAGTGACTCTGAAGAGAGAGACGACTGCAGTGACTTATAATGATGCAATGGCAGCAACTACAAAACAAGATGCATAAAACATCAATATGACAAAATAAAACGAAACTAAATTTTAATGATTATATAGGAGTATCCAGAACAATCTCTATGGTCACTGATCTATGCCCACCAGCAAGAAATCTGCTTCTGCCATTGGCGTCTATTAATAGACAACAATGGTTTCTATGGTTTCTGCCCACCAGTGGGCGGAGCAACCGGACCTTGTTGGTAAACACTGGATACCCCTATACATTATACAGCATTCGCGAGCAAGTAATATTATCAACAGTGTCTAAACTTTACCGGTGTTATTTGAAAATTTCTTGAAAAAAATCAGATACACAAAAAGCAAATAAAATTCTGAATTGACTCACGATAAGGTCCAAATATTTAACTATTTGTGAGTAGTATATCAATACAGAAATATTAATAAACTTTAAACTTCCTGCTTACTTCTGACATTGCTTCGTGCCTGACGATGAACTTCCCTTCATCCTGCATTTGCTTTAGTTGTTTCAACTTTTGGTTGAGTTTCTCATAAAACTGATCAGGATACTTTTGAGCAAGTCGGTTGTCATGCATGCTTTTGGAAAGATGCTAAAAAGAAAATCAAGAAACAGTAAGCATCATTATTTACCAAATATCTAACACCAGTAGTTATTGAGTTAAGGCGCTACGTAATTTGTATTCCATTCCTTCCTTTCTCTTGAAACACCAACTATGGATTACTACTTATTTATGTAAAAATTCTCAATCCTGCATGCCAGATATCCATGAAACCTGGACCTGACAATGGAAAAAGTATTTGAATCTGTATGAATTTTATTTCACAACTTAGGATTAATTCATTCACTGTCTCAAACTGAAATGGTGCAAATAATGTCTGCATGATCGAGTGAAACCAGTCAAAAAATTGGACAATAACTTGATGAAGATGCTGGCAAATATTTCATAATCCTAATTTAATAATGACCCTAAATTAAATGATCTAGCGAGTTACATGGAAATGCATTTATAAGCACAAGCGGCAAACAAGCGCAGTAAAAAAATAAATAATAAAAATACACAAACCTTATCCTCTTGTGGTTTGTGGATAAAACTGTGGTAGTCTTCAGCATGTAGGTGAGTTTCTGGCTGTAACTTTAATCGTTCTTGAAGAGATGTTAACACAGTTAGACCGTGATTGGGTTCCTTATGCTCTTTGTATATAATCCTAAAAAATAATGCAATAAAATACAGTAGCTAAGTCTTTGAATATAATATTAAGGTATCGTTCAACAATATAATAATTTCAGATTAGAATTCACCTACCAAGATATACAGGCTCAATATATTATTCTAGTTCAAAGCAGTACTTTAAATATACAAAATAACAAGAGCAGCAAGAGCTCAAAATTAAACTTAGTAAATCATGATAAAGGCAAATGAGCAAAGCAAAGATCAAAGCAACATAGCAAAGCCAACCCTAACAGGCCGATATGCCCCTCTCCCATCCCTGCTTAATGCCCTCTGGTCAACATCAAAGTTAAGAAATATATGCATGATAAAATCACTATCATCCAAACATTCTTCCCCTTTAACTTCTTTCAGACAAAAGTCCTCTGAAATCAATACTAGCTACATTCTTAGCTTTTCATTTAAATCAACTGCAGGATTTTATCAAGTTAATCAATAACACTCAACCAAAATACAGCTCAGCCAAGGTGATAAATAATAATAATAATAATAATAATAATAATAATAATAATAATAATAATAATAATAACTAAAGCATTTATTAGTAACCAATTTTTTAATAATAACAATGGTTCTCCGTGTCAATGTTGTTACCACTCTGCTATCTTGCTATCTTCCAACCCCATAATAATAATGATGATGATGATGATGATGATGATAATAATAATAATAATAATAATAATAATAATAATAATAATAATATCCTTTATGCATTACAAAGCCAAGCACGAGAAAAATAAATAAATTAAACGCAGACATTCCAGTTCATGAAATATCACTATATTCAGGATGTGAAAAACTAGTTTCCACAATTCAACACAAAAATATTCAAAGGCAGATTTTGAAAAGACAAGGCAGTTTTAGTTTGGACAAATTAACCATTTAACGCCGGGCAACCCTTAAAAGAAAAACTCCATGCAGCCGGGAGAATCCGTCCTGGAAAATTGCTGGACGCTGGGACTTTTTGGCCATTTTTCATGCAAAACTATATTTATTCAAATCCCAATTGCTGGGGCTGAATGAAAGCTACAAAACTGTGGCATACCTCATTTTTTAGGACTTTCATTTCTCTGTCTAACCACCTGTGAAAGAAAATGGCAAAAACAATGTGGGGTCCCCTGCATACACAAAAAACAGGCCACCCCTCCCAAAAAGAAAATATTTCTATTCAAAGCTCGGTAGCCAAAATATTTGAGTGACAAGCTATCTAAGTTGAGTGGCAAAATTGTCAGGAAATCAATTTGGAACAAAATGTTACAAGAAATTTGCAAATGGAATCACATTTGGCATAGATAAAGGGCTCCAAATCAATGTCCCACTCTTGATCCTCACCGGCGGCCTCATCCTCCTCTTCCGAAGGCAGATCAGATGATTGAAAAGATGGTTCGTACTCGTCCAAACTGCTTGTAAAGTAACTTTCAACATTATCAAGAGCTGCGAGAAAATTTTCTGAACGCACTCTTTTAGCCATTTTGGAGAGTACAACGAAATATTCATGCCACACTGGCATTGTTTACATTGCCACAGCCTACTTTCGTAAATTAAAAGTCTTTTACATGACAGAATGTAATTCACTGGTTTCTTCATTTTATAAATGACTCATTATTGGTTGATACTTGTCTGGCCCACTAATATCTAGTCCATAGACTTGAGAAAAATAGAGTTCTGCATATTTAGGACCTTGAAAATCATGTGATGTTTAAAGCACTTTACTAAGCCTACCTTGAAATAGCACTACATAAGTCGACATATTGTGATACCAAATTTAAATACCATTTAAATACCTACTGTAATTCGCTAATATATTTATTTGTTGCATTTTATTTGACTCGGATTTGGTTGTTAATCATCCGACCATCTAGTCGAAGGACTTGAGAAAGAGTTCTGTGTATTTAAGACCTTTGAAAATCATGTTAGCACCAAGGTCGGGTTTTGGCGGACTCGTAGTACAGCAGCAAGGCGGATTTGGCCCGGCTCATCGTACATGGCCAGGTCACGTTTGGGCAGGCTAGGCGTTTAAGTCTTAAAATACATAATAAGCAACCGAGCTCCAAAACTGAGCCTAATAGTGATTCAAAAATCAATAATAAAATTAATTGCACTGCATCAATAGTGAACTTAGTTTCAAAATTTCTATACAGCTTTAGCATGGCAATCCATTCCTGAATTAACAAAGTGCCACTATTATATTAACCTGGTACCAAATATTTATACAATGAGTAACTGTGTCTTAAAATCTTTTTCTAATGCTTAAATTTCATTAGGAAATTAATAAAAATCATCAGATGTTTGAATTACGAAACGATTATTAAAAACAAGCTTACTGGTCATTGAAGCTCTTCTTGAAATTGTTTTGTGACTTTACAGAAGACGACGACATTTGTGAAAACGAAAGTGTCCTGTCAGTGACTTTCTTCAGTGAACTGCTTGTCTGCATTTCTCCAGTTTCTTGACCTGATGGTTGCCACCCATTTGAACTTCCAGAATTGTCACTAGAATTTGGACTTTCCAAAGCTTTTTGCAAGTATTGAAAATAGATGTCTGACTTCAGGAACAGCGGATATAAATTGTACTGCATTTTGTTCTTCACTTCTTCCAGTGCGCTGTCATATACCGTTGGATCATTTGTGTTGCTGGCCAAACTCTCCATTAACTGCTGCTCTGTGTGTCTCATTAATTGCACTTTACCACTTTTAATAAACTTTTGATAGATATGCTTGGCAAACTTAAATATCTTATCTTTTTTCAATTTTAATTTATCCTCTGATGACTTAAAACCTTTACAAGCAAAGTAGAATTGAAGCAAATATTTACCAGATTCATCAAGAAATGTCTGAAAGAGATTGATTCCATTAATATCGCTAAGTAGGTTATCTATGCTTTCAGCCCATTTTGCATATGAAGGTGGGCTTCCTTCAGTGAAAACTGTAGGTATGTCCACTCTACCCTCTGGTTCAAAACCTAAGGGGGCGTCAAAATGTTCACAACTGTCCTCCATACAACTTTTTCCAGTTACATTAAACTGAGTCTTATTGAGATTTGACTTTCGTGGTGTGCCACATGGTGTTGGCAGCTTCTGCACTGTGTCAACATGGTGCGAGTTGAAACTTCTTGTCATGGAAGAAATATATTTAGGCGATTTGTGGCTATGATGACTGCTGCTGCTGCTGCGTACCAATGAACTAGATCTCCTGTGTTCTTTACCTGGTACTAGTGGTCTTGAATTGGATCTGAAATACGACATTTCATCTCCATCACACACATCAGTGAATACATCCTGAATCACTGAGCTCATCATACAGGGCAAATATGATTTCCTTATATAGTGATTTTATCAGTAATCCTTGAACATCACATGCAAAGAGTTGGCAAAATGGCTTTCACTCTATGTAGTTGTCAAGTCGGTACAGAAACTGCAATATTACCAGGAAAAATGTAAATGTCTAGCCAATTAAACTATGGCTAAAGTAGAGCTTATTTCTTATAGCTTCAATTCCTGTCATGATCCTACCAGAATGCAATTATCAAAAAAAGTTAATAACCCGTTACAAATGCGCAAAATCCGCAACAATTCTACTGCTAAATCTGGTAAAACCGTGGGATGCCACCTGAACCCCTTCCAGGCAGTTTATATTAAAATTACTTATACCGTTGGAAAAGTCCTTGAAGAGTAGTATCCAACAGTATAAAAATATCTTTAAAAATCCGATTTAAAATTTTGTATTTAGACATTAGAAATTACAGTTTAAACATAGGATCTCAACAATCCGACATTAACGGTATGTAAAGCAAACATAGATACTGTATATAAAATTTAGAAATGGCTAGAAGTTTTATAGTATATGGTAGGTCTCGACAAGCAGGGCCGCCGAGAGGGGGCAATTGCACAGGGGCCCGGCGGTGAGAGGGGGGGGGAGGCGGGCCCATGATGAATACGTACCCCTAGGGGTAGGGGTACTATTAGAGGTAGGGGTACCCATAGGGGTAGGGGTGGGGTACCCCTAGGGTAGGGGTACTAGGTGTACCAGTACCCCTACCCCTAGGGGTACCCCTACCCCTAGGGTGTACCCCTACCCCTAGGCGTATGCCTACCTCTAGGGGTACCCCTACCCCTAGAGGTACCCCTACTCGTCGACAGGCCCGCCGAGAGAAATTCCGGGCCCCTGTGCAGAATAAAATTTCTTGACGACCTTTTTTTGGGCGTCGACATTTTCACGCCGGGCCCCTTCTACTTTAGTGTTATTATTCATGTTATTGTTAATTACACGTATTCATCATGGTCCGACCCCGACCGCCGGGCCTATGTGCAAATGCCCCCTGCCCCCTCTCGGCGGCTCTGCTCGTCGAGACCTACCATATACTACAAAACTGCTAGCCATTTCTACAGCTTATATATCTATGTTTGCTTTACATACCGTCAATGTCGGATTGTTGAGATCCTGTTTAAACTATAATTTCTAACGTCTAAATGCAAAATTTTTAATCGGATTTTTAAAGATATTTTTACCGTTGGATACTACTCTTCGAGGCCTTTCCAGCGGTACAAGTAATTTTAATATAAACCGTCTGGAAGGGGTTCAGATGGCGTCCCACGGTTTTACCGCTAAATCTTGCTACAAATCTTTAGAAACCCAGATAACAATCGTTTAACTCATACTGTCAAATAATGCACGTTTCCGCCACGCTCATAAAGAACTCGCTATTACAAATCGGAGCTATAAAAATGGCCGTAAACGGTGGAATGATCGGGGGACGATGTATAGCTATAGATTACCTCCGCAACGTTCGCTGTTTTCCAGAATCCAAACCATTATCTAATCAAATATCGTACTAGAAAAATATTCCTAAATGTGTATTAAATAATACTTGCTGTACAAAAAGAAGCCGAGTAGATATGTCTTATTATTTGCGATTCTTGTGTTTCGGTTGAAAACAAATTGGTTTAAACGTCTACGGCCGACCGCTTCGTCTGTCCAACCAATCAGCGACGACCATGCATCGATGGGCGGAGCCAGATGACGTCACTTCCCATTGCCCGATTCAAACTCGGGGCTGCGACGGAAGCACTTTGATGTCGGCCGCCGACCAATCAGATTGAAATGGACGGACGAGTAACAAAGCGCTCATCAGCGCCTTTGATGTCGCGTCAGACGTTAGAAGTCGGACGGCGGCGGCGGCGGGTGGGTTGGGGTAGGTAGGGCTCGGGGAGTATTGATTCTCCCCGGACGAAGCGAGATCATAATTAGAACTCTATTCTTCTTCACCTGCCCGATGCGATCGAGTCCGTACTATGCTGCTATCGGATAAACTGCACAAAACCCGTGCGATAAAAGGATGCTCCAGGTTCAAAAACGTGGTAATCGCTTCAATCGGCTTTTCAAGCGCTTGTCGTTGAAAAGAAAGCCCTGCGCCGTTCTAAAAGAAGTGCTAGAACGACGTCGATGTAGTGAGACTGATAAGATCAAAGATTGGAAAGTATTCGGTTGCGTTTCTTTGGCTGTTTATTCTGTTTTCATCTTTTGTTTTTATCTCCTGTCCGCCGTAGGCTGTCTTCGCGTTTGGCCTGAAATCCTGTTTTTTATTTAGTTTGGAATTGGTGCATCATATGGTGGCGCTCTAGAAGTTGATTGGTTTGGATATTTAACCGTGATAGTGCGTCACATTAGCTCTCGATTAACTTCAATCAGAGGCGTAGCCAGGAATTTGATTTGGGATGGTATAAATGTTTGGGGGGTATAAACCTTAACCATAAACCATATAAACTACTTATAACCACATATAACCACATATAAATCACCTTAAAAAGCTTTACGGTCGACTGATTTGGGGGTATATATACCGATATACCCCGTCGCTATGCCCATGACTTCAATAAGACTCCCAACTTGAGCTAAATATTAATCATCGACTAGACCATTGGCGTAGCGAGTGTTCCGGAATAGGGACACGTCCACATTTTCGGGTAAAAAAGTATCCGAAAAAGAGGTCGTCAAGTTGGAACATTCACATAATATTTTCTTCTCGATCATGTCACCTACATCAAAATTTCTCAACGGTTTTGCGAAAAGCCCACGACTAGGGTTAACTTAATATCGCGGATGCGGGTGACCTTTTTGCTTCTCGACCCA
The DNA here is from genome assembly GCA_018105865.1 of Metaphire vulgaris. Lineage (NCBI taxonomy): Eukaryota > Metazoa > Annelida > Clitellata > Crassiclitellata > Megascolecidae > Metaphire > Metaphire vulgaris. The sequence goes on from CM030834.1 coordinate 16,676,783, forward strand.
TTTTTGTGATAAGTATAAATTGATAATTATAAGAAAATCTACTGAAAGATACTGCGAATGACGCTTTTTTGCTTGTCATCCTTTTCCGGCAAGGTTTATTAACATTTAGTTGGCAAAGCACTAGGAATTATCTTTTTCTCTCATTTCTTATTTTAAACTTTGCATCCCCCGCCAACTTCCTATAATTTTTTCCACCCCTCCAAGAATTCCTGGAACCGCCACTGCTTAGATCGGTCAATTGGTAGAAATCCGACTATCGGTTAGTCGGTTTTTGAAAAACGAAACGCGCCATCGGCCCATCACACCAGTAGGCTTGTCCAGACCCGGACCGGTACATCGATGACTTAAATTTGCGGTGCAGAATAACTGCGTCGCCCTTGGGTTACCGGCGACTGACGAGCAGGCATAATTGCTTTCGGCATTATGCACGTCGCGTTCTATTACAGCAGAGAGACAGAGAGAGCCTGGCTCTGATTTCCGTTGCCATAATACGTTTGAATTTGATACAAAAAAGGCGAAACTACGTTCCCGATGGGGCCTGGCTTTGATCCCGTTCATGCAATTTTAATCAGTCGATTGAGGTTAAGAGACGAGGACGATGTTCGCCTTTGAAGTCTTTGTCGCCATGTCTTTGATGTATCCATGCTCGTAGCATACGGAGAGGGCGAAAGGCAGTTACTGTAAGAAAGTAAAACAGTGCTCTGCATCTGTTTCAAGTCTCGGGGAAGGCCGTCTGTTTATGGAAAGTCGCTGTAACATTGCGGCGAATTCGACGCTGAGCCTGAAAGTGAGCGCAAAAAGGCTGGTGGCGATAGGGGCTATTCCGTTCAATTTCACAAAGGCTGGGCATAGACTACAAAATGAAAGCCAAATTAATTAATTAAACAGCATAGGCTAAACGCTTTTGGAAATTTCTGAAATTATTTGCTGTGGAAATTGAAGTTTACAGATACTGCAACAGATACAGATACTGCAACCTTCAATTTATTTTCAAATATTACCAGGAAAAATTTAAATGTCTAACCAATTAAACTTACCGGGTATATACTGTAAATTTTGCCGCCAGATTTCTTTTGCCCTTATTTGGGTGCCTTACAGTGGCTATTTTTAGAACCAGGGGCGTAGCGACGGGTGGTATATCGGTATATATACCCCCCCAAAAAACAGTCTACCTTAAAGTTGTTTATGTGATTTATGTATTTATGTGGTTATATGTAGTTTATAGTTAAGGTTTATACCCCCCCCCAATATTATACCTCCCAAATCAAATTCCTGGCTATGCCCCTGTTTAGAACAAAACAATTTTCACACCTAACGTCTTTGCTCTTAAAACTGCTGCCTCTGCTACAAATGTCCTTCATGTTGCCCACCTATGCATGCTATTGTGGAACTGTTAATGCAAATACTATGCTGTAGTTTAAAATGACCAATTAACAAAACCTTTCAAAATGACATATTGCAGTCATCAAAATTTGTAAGTTCAGACTGTAGCATGTCAAATGAATTAATAAACTAAAACAACTACAATGATCTAACCAATAAGTTACTACAGTCTAATAATCATACAAGCCAGACAAAACAAGTCCTTCATTCATGATCTGTTGACAACCAATTACATTCATTGTTTAATTATTTTAATTACTAAGACCTGGTAAAATATGTCTTTATAAAAATTGTTCAGACAACCATAACTTATAATTCACATCTCTAAAAATGACTTTATGAAGTTCATTATTTGCAATCAAAAAACAATATATATATATATACAAAATGACAACTAATCAATCGGTTTGGTTCTGGTAAAAACTTTGAGACGTTGATAAAACATGTGCACTGCTGTTTTGCGTAGGCTGCAGTGATTGTGGTTCTCGAAAACATAATGGTGATGGAGCAAGCTTGCCATCAGTAGTTGACATCCTTGCCAAAGCTGCCAAAGTATCAGGAAAATTAGGCGGCGTCACTGGAGTATTTGCAGGGGCGCACATCTGAAATCAACAAATAAAAGTTGGTCTGTGAAAAGCACTAGGTCTCGGCATAGAAAAATATAAATTCATTACATGAGATGACTACTGTACATAGAGTACAGCCAAAGGCTCCTTATCCTCAAGAGTCAGCACCTTCAATTTTTTTCATGGCATAAGCTGAAACACTAGCGACTGCCAGCCTTTGCCTTGCTGCCTTTCTTTCCACCATGTAAATATATAATGTACCTTTGAGACTGGTGCAGAAACAGCCAACAGCAAATTAATTTTCATGACAGGTCTGATCCCTAGACCTGACTGGTAAGCCAGCTTATTGCAAGCGTAAACAAAGAATGTCATATAGGCCTATTGAAATTCTAAATTAGCAAAGCATTGCAATGACTGTGCTGAAAGGTTTCTAAACTGGCTTAAAAATGACTAAGAAATTGAAAACAACTAAAGATATACTGCAGTTATTTTAAAATCTGCTAGCCAAATTTTACTTTAATAACTTGCCCAATAAGTTTCAGTGGCTGAGCCAATTTGCCAAACCACATAACCCTATTTCAAATAATTATAATGATTGAAGTCATTCCATCATGGAGACTGAAACTTCAAATAATATACAGGTAATATGTATCTCAGAATCCAACTGTGCTTTGGTATAACAGAGCTGGACACCAATGAAGTACAATATAATGCAGCTACTATGTGCAATACAGAAGCATGTTCTAAATATACTAAACACTTTGCTACACCTGTCATGCAATACCTAAACCTGTCTATTCATAATTTGATCCAATTGTCTAGTCATAGCTTACAGCAAAATGGCAGCTGGAAGGTGTTGTGCTGTTTCCGTTTTGGTGGGTTGGACTTGTTGGGTTGGATGCATCTTGGAAGAACATACTAAGTGCTGTCTGAAATGTAACAGAAAGCAACAACTTAAACTAGTGCTTGCCTTAAAATCAGGGATATTTTTACAGCCCCTAACACCCCTCAACACCCCCTAATTTGAGGTCGACACCCCCAAAATTTGGTAAAGTGACAATGGTATGCATACAAAATGCATACTAATTAGCTCCGGACACCCCCAATTTGAGGTTGAGTCGTCGACACCCCCCCAAATTCACAATCCTAGAAATATCCCCGCTTAAAATAGATTATCATCATCTGAAACCATTTTTAGCACACAAGAAATGCATACATTTCACAAAAACTGCTATTTAACACTATAATTTCATAAATTCAGGTTACACTATCAATTATGGTACTCATACAGTTATGTGAACGACCAAATCTTCAAAAGAATCATCGACCCAGAAAGCTATTTGCTAATCACTAGTAATACTTTTAAAGATACAAAAAATATAGTTCCTTAGTCACAAATTCCAATAAATTCAAGCTGAAACAGATCTCCAACACTTCCGACACTCATATCAGTTAATAGAATCGCAGACTTTAAAACAAATTAATGAACAGAAAATGTCATTGGCAAAAGGTCTGCTCTTCAAATCTGTTATCTGTTGGCCCAGATATATTCAATAGCAATACTATGCAGGCTTAATTTGGCCTGTGATCTAATGATGGCCTACCACCTAGTGTTCATACATGGAATTAAGGAAATGTGATTGACATGACTGTAATGCATAATATGTGGCAGCTTCTATTATATATTTATTAGTAAATATCTTACATTTATTGCTTAAATATGAGCCAATAGTAAGAAAATATATTTATTGGCATATACATCCATTCTGAAATCAATTAGCCACGAATTTTAGCATTCAATGGGCCTAAAGCACAAATATCTGAAAATTGTTGCATTTCTATAGTATATAATAATAGTTATTATTATTATTATTATTATTATTATTATTTATATAGTGCAGTAAGAATGGCAAAGGTCAAAGGCAAGAGCACTTTACATGGGACACTTGTAGGAGATATTGAATAGCGCGTCTTTAGTTTCTTTGCGAACAGTTCGGAGGTTGCTTTAGTCACTTCCTCTAGTAATGTGTTCCATAGGCTGGGGTTCCCTCCAGTGACAGATCTCTAGACGATTTTCGCATTCATGGACAGAGGGGGAACAAACAGAAGGACACGTCTGCTGGACCGAAGATGCGAGTGCCTTTCGGTCATCGTGGGCCTGTGCATCAGTGGTGGCATTAAATAGTCTGGACAGGTAGAGTCATGCAAGACTTGAAACGTAAGCCAGTATAGTTATGTTTGACGGTCAATAACTTGAATGTGGGAATAAAATCAACATGAAATACCAGTTTAGTAGAGCTTTGAATGCAGAATAAAACAATGTAGAAAAACATTTAACTTTCCTAGGCTAGGCTATAATAATGTTCTAAGGATATGGTTACAATGATGGCAACTACGCCTTTATACGAAGTCATTAGGAAGATCAGGAAGAAAGCTTAGCGATGCTAGGGTTAATACAAGTTTATAAAGTGCTTATCATTTTAAATTTACTGGTGTATAGTGCCATCCTAATTTTTTTAATAAATGCAGCACCACTACCATCACCAATAAGCATACAGGTGTAATTGCTATTCATTCAATTCATGTCGTCATTATAATTTGAGAAATTATTATAAGGGCTCGTCCACAATTGACGTAAAGCGCCTAGAGGGGAGGGGGTCCGGACATTTGTTACGAAGTGTGACGAGGGGGATTCCGTAAATGTGATGTAACGCAACACAAAATTTTCAAGTGACTACCTTTTTCTTTTTTTTGCTTGTCAGGGTATTTGGTGAGGGTAAATACAAGGATGACCTTTTTTGCTTGTCAGTATGTTTGGAGAGGGAAAAATAGAAAGATGAATTACCTTTTTTGGCTTGTCAAGACTTTTGGAAGACGAAAAGGGGGGTCGGCCCGTTGTCACGTCATACTTTAGGGGTCTGACTTTTTGTTACGTCGCGTTACGTAGGGGAGGGGTAAAAAGTGCCAAAATCGCGTTACGTCATTTCTGGACGACCCGTAAAGGCACAATTCTTGAATTCTATAAAATGTCTCAATCCCATAAATGTATATATTGTTAAACTGCAGTGGAAATTTCAAAGAGTGTTAACATTGGTGCAGAATTGTGGAGATTTCAGAGTATTGGAGGTCTGTGAAGAGCTGTGCTGAATAGTCATGGAGATCTGCGATGAGTCATTGAGGTCAGGGAAGTGTTGTTGATATGCCCACTATAATTTTCAGTTTCATTATTGCCTCAAAATTTATATAGCATTACCAGGGCGGCTGCCCTGGCATTACTCACATTTTAAATTTACTCAGCACTGTAATAACTGTGTAACACTCTATAGTCAGGGTATTGGGTTGCTTAAATAGTTTAGCGAGAATTATTTTGTTTCAAATCGATTTCCCTTTGCACTAGAATCTCACAGCGGGTCTTGATATGCTATAGAAGTAGATCGAGTGGTGGGAATGATTATTCTAATTCAGATTGAAATAACCGGTTTAAAATTTGATTCAGTTTTGAACTGGAGTAGGAGTATAAACTACTTGAGAGCTGATCCACTGGGCCATGATGGTATTTGCTTTTGTTTTGCTTTGATTGCTTAAGATTGCACGAATTTCACCTCGAACTGCCAGTCGGCGTCCGTCAGAAGCTGCCTCGCCTGCTCCGGATGGCACCCGGCGACGTAAACGAACTGACTGATCATCACCTGCGGTCGGATATTCTCCATATTCCGACTAAAAATCCGAATTAAACAAAGCAACGAGTTAATCGGTTGCCTCAGGTCACGTGACACATGCCTTGTTTGATCACGTGAACAGAAAAGTCGATCGCGACTTGTTCCATTTTGAGAATAAATGGGGGGTCAGTATATAAATTATAAACCCCACTCACGGTGACTCACCCATCACAGACCCGTTATGGGTTACATTACATTACGTTACGTTACATTACCCGTTACATTACAGTGCAAAGTTAGGAAATCGTTTTGAAATAATAAAATATAGACATTACCACGGTAATGATCAGTACAGAATTCAGAAAGGGAATGAATCAGAAGTGGCGTAATAGCTCGCTCGTAAATGTTCTTAGTAGGTCTACAGCTAGAAACTGAATGCATGGACTAACTTTCTTCAGCCTACTTCCTCGTGTCTTTATTAGAGAGTGACACGGTAACGGTTACCGCGGGTTTCCCGCGGTAACCGCGGTTATTACCGCGGTAATGGAGACAATTTGGCCAAAAAGTGCGGTATTACCGCGGTAACGGGTTCTGGTCACACGGTAATACCGCGGGAATGGGGACATTTACTACGGTAATACCGCGGTGACGGTATCGTTATTATCAAGTTGATGATAATAATATTGATGACGTTGTGCAGGCGTTCTTGTTTTTCTGCATGGAGAGTATTTAGCAACCCAGTAGGTTATTCGTTAAGTAGGTATAGATGCAATTAATACACGGCGCTGGAGCAGCGGACTGCCTTAAGAATCTGCCGACAGTACTGCCTTGTACTTCCTTTTCCTGTGTCCCTTTTAACTTCTATTGTCTTGGGCACACGGCTTGTTATTTTTCAGCACTTGAAGTTATAAATGAAAAATGTACATCGATAAATTGATTAAAAGTAAAAGTGAGTGAATATCCTTTTAAACGTATAACTGACTAAACTGAGTGAGTGAGGTGTGGCCACACTACAAGAAGGTTGCACAATGGAGTGCTGATGCTGTTGTTAACCTTTTTTGTTTGCGGACTTAAATCTTTAATTATATTACCATTTAACAGTCGAAAAAATTGACGCCATAATTTTGAGACAAAAACGTAGTAACATATAACGATAGGTGTTTTTGTTAACTTATGTTAACGGCTTACTGCGGGGACACTGAGGGGACGGAAAAGGCTAGTGCGGGAATGGGGCGGGGATGGGGACACATGCTGCGGGGATGGGGTGGGGACGGGGAGAAGCAATGCGGGGACGGGGTGGGGACGGGGAGAAATGTTTGGGTGCGGGGTGGGGATGGGGATAAAAAGTTGTCCCCGTGTCACTCTCTAGTCTTTATGTCACGAACTCATGATCTGTGAACTTGTTTCCCGCCAGTTGTATGAATTTAATCTGTCGTGTACGGCTGCTTTGTCAGATATTTCGTTTAGCTACCTTTCTTGGTAAACAGCTGCATCGACTACCAGTGTCTGTATTTCGCTGCTGACATATCAAAGCACAACAAAATTCGCCACATTAAGACAAATATTTTAACTTGCATTTCATATCTGCAGCAGCAGCGCCTTATTGTAATTATCGCGAGATTCGTTTATTATGCTGTAATAGTAAATAGACGTCAATGCGTTTTCGTACTTATGTTTGACTTATTCGATTGGTCAGCCAACCAATACAATTGTTTACTCGGGATATGACCAATAGACTGTAGCGTAACAGTCGATTTCAGCCAATCGTGTTGTATGTTAGAAACGCCATTCGGCTGCGGCGTTGATGGAAACGAGTTGAGACGAGACATTCGGTGAATGTTGCTTTCTTCTATAAATTTTAACGATTTTAAATCCAATTCTTTAAAATTACCTATTTAATTCGCGTTTTTGCCAGCAACCGACGAGTCGATGGGTTGCTTTTGCGTCAAATTCTTTGGTGGGAAAGAGATGGTGGAGGAAAGTGAGACCGTTGAAACGAAGCAGTACTCATGGTGTGGAATTCTTCTATTTTATTTTTTATTTCGGAGTACATTTGGTAATTGTCAGCATATGTGTTTCGATTGCAGTCATTTTAAAAATGTAGTTGTTGAAATACAGGTTCCTAAAATTATCGGTACTTATATATTTTACATATCGGACTTACATATCGGACTTACATATCGGACCCCAGTTAAGTGCAATGGCTGTTCGGTCGGGAACTTGACCCTAACATAATCCTAACCCTAACCAAACCCTGACCCTAACCTAACCTTGACCCTAACCTAACCATAACCCTAACGCCTCTCTAGCCAACTACACCATCTCTCTACTGGGGTCCGGATAACGGGAAAGAACCAAATTATCTTAGATGCTTTTTCTTTCATATTGTTTTATTTAGCAGATTAATGCTGTACGTGTGCAGGAAAATCGCGTGCCAATGTAGATTTATATATTAAATTCAGTGATGTTAATCCTTGTCCTGGTCCTTGTCCTTAAGGACTCCTTAAGGACCAATTTGAATTCCTTGTCCTTGTCCTCGTCCTTGGGGACTCAGTCCTCGTCCTTATCCTCGTCCTTGCAGATCGGTCCTTGTCCTGGTCCTTGTAACTTAGTCCTTGAAAAATCCTTATAAGGACCAAATTACTTGCATACCATTTTCAATTGTTCTCTGATAATTATGTTCCAAGGTAAGAGTAGTATTTGGATTCATATTTACATACTTGCTTTGAGTTATTATAAATGTGTAGTCATTGTTTCCTTTATAATACCAGTTGAGCAGCTGAACTTCCATTTCCTGTTTGAAAGCGTATGAACCAGACGCATGCGTT